>VWZX01000711.1:527467-783648 GCA_013399015.1 Galbula dea
CATGAGCCAGCAGTGTGCTCTTGTGTCCAGGAGGGCCAATTTTATTCAGGGGTGTATTAGAAGGGGTGTGATTAGTAGCACAAGAGAGGTTCTTCTCCCCCTTTACTCTCCCCTGGTGAGACTGCACCTGGAAACTTGTGTCCAGTTTTGGGCCCTCAGTTTAAGAAGTGTAGGGAACTGCTTGAAAGAGTTCAGCGCAGAGCCACCAAGATGATGAAGGGGCTGGAACATCTTCCTTATGAGGAAAGGCTGAGGGAGCTGTGTCTCTTTAGCTTGGAGAAGAGGAGACTAAGGGATGACCTCATTTTTGCTTTTAAATATGTGAGGGGTGTGTGTCAGGAGGATAGGGTCAGGCTCATCTTGTTGGAGCCCAGTGACAGGACAAGGGTCAATGACTGTAAGCTGAAGCATAGGAGGTCCTGTGTGAATAGAAGAAAAAATATTTTTCCCAGTGAGGGTGCCAGAGCAGTGGAACAGACTGCCCACAGAGGTTGTGGAGTCTCTTTCTATAGAGATATTCAAGACTCGCCTGGACACGCTTCTGTGTGACCTGGTCTAGGGAATTTTGCTGTGGCAGGGGGGTTGGACTAGGTGATCGTTCGAGGTCCCTTCCAACTCCTAACGTTCTGTGATTCTGTGACCCTCATGGCTCCTAGGAGGATATGTTTTAGGCTTATGACCCTGGTCTTTGGGCACGCAAACTTTGATTGTTTCAGGGATTTGGTGGCCAAAGTACTGTGGGATGAAGCACTGGAGGGAAGGGGGGCCCAAGACAGCTGGTCAATTTTCAAGGATCAGCTTCTCCATGTCCAGGAGCTCTGCATCCCGACTAAGAGAAAAGCAGGGAAGAATGTTAGGAGACCTGCCTGGATGAACAAGATGGTCCTGGACATGCTGTCTCTTAAAAAGAATTTGTACAAAGAGTGGAAAAAGAGACAACTAGATTGGAGGACATACAGGGAATTTGTCAAGAGAGCAATGGAATTGCTTAGGAAAACTAAAGTTCAGTGGGAGTTTAATCTAGGCAGGGAGATCAAGGGGAATAGTAAATATTTCTACAAATATATTAATGGAAAAAGGAACACTAGGGATGGTGTGGGCCCCCTCAGAAAGAAACGGGAGAACTGTTTACAGATGACATGTAGAAAACTGAAGTTCTCAAAAGCTGCTTAACTTCAGTCTTCACTGGCAAGGGCTCCTGCCACACCCCTAAAGTCAAAGAAGATAATGGCAGGGGCTGGAAGATAGAACTGCCCATGGTAAGTGAAGATCAAGTTTGTGACCGTCTGAATAACCTGAAAGTTCTTAAGTCCATGGGACCAGATGGGATACACCCACGGGTACTGAGAGAATTGGCGGATGAGGTTGCTGAGCCACTATCTATTGTATTCCAAAAGTCATGGAAGTCTGGTGAAGTCCCTACTGACTGCAAAAGGGGAAACAGAACCCCCATTTTTAAAAAGGGAAAGAAGAATCATCCAGCAAACTATAGGCCAGTCAGTCTCGCCTCTGTGCCTGGTAAGATCATGGAGCAGATCCCCCTGGGGGAACTGCTGAGGCAGAAGAATAATGAAGAGGTGATTTGGTATAATCAACAAGGCTTCACAAGGGCTAAATCATGCCTGACGAGTCTGGTGGCTGTCTATGAAGAGGTTACGACATCAACAGACAGTGGAAGAGCAACTGACATCATTTACCTGGACCTGAGCAAAGCCTTTGACACTGTCCCGCATGACACTCTGGTGCCCAAGCAGGTGGAATATGGGTTTGATGGATGGACCACTCACTGGATAAGGAATTGGCTTGACGGCAGCACCCAAAGAGTGGCTGTCAATGGATCCATATCCAAGAGGAGGCCAGTGACAAGTGGAGTCTCTCAAGGATCAGTATTGGGACCAGTCTTGTTCAACCTCTCCGTCAGAGACAAGGACAGTGGCATCGAGTGCACCCTTGGCAAGTTTGGCAATGACACCAAGCTGTGTGGAACTGTTGATACGCTGGAGGGGAAGGATGACATCCAGAGGGACCTGGATGGGCTGGAGAGGTGGGCCCATGCCAACTTCGTGAAGTTCAACAAGGCCACGTGCAAGATCCTACATTTGGGTCAGGGCAATCCCAAGCACTGATGTAGGCTGGGTGAAGATTGGCCTGAAAGCAGCCCTGTGGAAAGAGACTTGGGGGTGCTGGTGGATGAGAAGCTCAACGTGAGCCAGCACTGTGTGCTTGCAGCCCAGAAGTCCAACCATATCTTGGGCTGCATGAAGAGAAGCGTGGCCAGCAGGTTGAGGGAAGTGATTGTCCCACTTTACTCTGCACTTGGGAGACCCCACCTGGAATACTGCATCCAGTTCTGGAGCCCCTATTACAAGAGGGATATGGGGGTGCTGGAGCAAGTCCAGAGAAGGGCCAGGAGAATGATCAGAGGACTGGAGCAACTCTCCTATGAGGACAGACTGGGAGAGTTGGGGTTGTTCAGTCTGCAGAATAGAAGGCTCCTAGGAGACCATATTGTGGCCTTCCAGTATCTGAAGGGGGCCAACAAGAAAGCTGGTGAGGGACTTTTTAGGAGGTCAGACAGTGATAGAACCAGGGGAAATGGGTGTAAGCTAGAGGAGGGTAGATTTAGGTTGGATATTAGGAAGAAGTTCTTCACTGTGAGGATGGTTAGGCAGTGGAACAGGTTGCCCAGAGAGGTTGTGGAAGCCTCATCGCTGGAAGCTTTTAAAACAAGGCTTGATAGGGCCCTGGGCAACCTGATCTAGTGGATGGTGTCCCTGCCAGGGAGGGGGATTGGAGCTAGATGATCTTTAAGGTCCCTTCCAACTATGACAATTCTATGATTCTATGTGACTTCACCAGGGTTGAGTAAAGGGGGAGAAGAACCTCTCTTGACTTACTAACCACACCCCTTCTAATACACCCCCGAATACCAGTGGCTCTCCTGGCCACAAGAGCACACTGCTGGCTCATGGTCATCCTTACATCCACCAGGACCCCCAGATCCTTTTCCCCTTCACTGCTCTTCAAGAGGTCAGTCCCTAACCTAATCTTCCATCATTACAAAGAAAACTGTTGGAAATTCTCCCCTTGCCTCTCATGCCCTCCCCCCCGCAAAATATGAAAACCAAAACCCAAAACCCAACCCCAAAACAATCAAACAACCAATTATTCATAAAGGGAAGAAGGATTTAGGTGGAACCGGAATTAAATAATTTGATAATTTCATGTGTGAAAATGGTGTTGAGTGAGAGTCATAAAGCCTTGATTAGTGTATAGTAGTCTGTTAGAAAAGTTAATGAGTGAGCTTGAAACAACTGTCATTCTGACCATATTTATGAATAGAGCTTACACAGTTCTATTTTTCTCTTGTTATGTCTCCATAAAACTTTTTTTAATCAGTAGAAATTTCACATGTGACACTAATGCAATAAAGCTTTGAAAAGATCAGTTAAATGAAGCCATTCTCTGTCAGCATTTCTAGTATGTCTTAAAGGTTTTTAAATTAAAAAGAATTTATAAAATATAGTTAAATTTTTGTCTAGATTTGTTGGCTGGTACAAAACCCTAAGCAGTAAGCAGCAATATTTTATTTTCTTGGCACAGTAAGCAAAATTTCTAAATTATTAAAAGCTTGCTTTGTGTTTTGCTTTATATATCTTGTTTTACATATTCTTTTGTAAAAAATCTGCAATTACTGTAGTTCTCAGCTATAGTTTACTAAAATATTTTTCTACTTGTAAATTTTTATGAGGTTTATGAATGCAAGCACCACATTGAAAAATCTTCTATTTGTTTTAGACAAGAAAGAAAACACACTCTTGGGAATAACATATCTATGTTTTTTGGAATAATATGTCTAATATTTTTTGAATATGCTATGTAACTGGGGATAAATTTATCATATGTTATACTCCAAGGGTTTCATTCAGACTCATGCTGGTTTTTTATGGTTGTAGATCTCATCAGGTTGCATCTGTGGTGGCTCTTTCTACTTGAAGATGCATGTATTTTTCAGCTTGTTCTACCAGTTTCAGCTTCTGCATAGGATTTTTTAGGAAAAAGGTCCAGTAGCTATGACGAAGAAAGAAATGACACTTTGTCGGGGTGAAACGCTAGTGAGTTTTCTCCATATTATAGCTGCTTGTTATAAAAACCTAGGCTTCTTGCTGCTGTGTTCCTTTTCTCCAACTGTGTAAATAAGGCAATAGAGCTAAAAAGAACAGGTGATACTTAAGCAACTGAAAACACAGTCTCTCCTGTTCAAATTTCTCATTTGGCTCTTAATTTCCTTCACAAACAAAATTATATCTTGGCTGAGGAAAATATAGTGGAGATATAAGAAAGCAACCTAAACCTGAGAAGATCAAAAAACATGGCAAGCTTCTTTTGCTAAAGTCCACATTCATGTATTTCTGATAGTAGTTCTTTCTAATCTGCAGATAAGTCTTGCAAAATATTGTGCTGTGACATAACATCACTTTCAAAGTGTTGTGTTGTTATTTAGCAATATATAAAGTGGTTTCTATGATATTACTTTATAAAGATACCTTAGTAGTTCTTCACACCCATTTTCTCAGATTATCAAACTGTTACTTTGTTCAGCTGATAACACTTGATTTGTTCAGTTTTATTTAGTAAAGCTTATAGAACAATAAGTTTTAAATTCTCATACAAGACAATAAAGACGAAACATGTTCTTCTGCTTCTGGCAGTAGTTGCCAAGCAGGGGAGCTGTCCCACCTTCTCAATTATATTGAGAGTGTATTGATGTCTGATTACCACTAATGAAGCATTTAGAAAGTTTCATGTAGATTGGGGAGCTTCAGGCTACAAATGAAGGAAAACATGCGCCGTCACAATCCTGCAGACAGATGTTATTAACTACTTTATCAGTTCATATTAAACAATTTCCTGAAGAACTACTGGTCAGTATTTATATATGTCCCATTATATCCTTGCAAATGAAATCACAGGCACAGATACCAAGTGTTGAGTAAATAAATAAAAAAACATTGTTACTTAGCTGTCTATTTTTCAGTTACATTCTCATTTGCATGCTCTTTGCGGTAAGTATGGATATATCCAGTATATACTCACCATGCTTATCCACTCCCCTGGATGCCCAGCTGAGATATTAGGAAGTAATCTGCAGCTAATTGCCAGACAGGATATAGTTTGTTTCCTGGAGATCAGTATACGGGGCTGGAGGGACTGTGCTACTGGTTCAGCACTTCTGCATGGGTCCAATTAATTACATAGGTAAGCCCTGCCTTTAGACACTCTTTCAACCTTGATCTGCTTAATGGCCTCTCTGCTAGGGATTATCCTCCCTCCTTACTGGCTAATTTGACAACAGACATTATCTGTGCCATTTGAGATAAAGATGAGAGACACAGAGCTGTCTGTTGCTCTTCTGTGTTTTGTAGTTTTTTAAAAAATGCCTGTGTAATGTAAACTCCACTATGAGGGGTACAAAGGAAGCCCCCACTGCAAGTATTCAAAGAAGAATTCCCTTGGTGCTACTGAGAAAAGAAATTGTGATGAGCTCTGTTCTTCTCTAAATTACTAATTGACTTTTTCTAAAGAACACCTACTAGCAAACTTGAAGTATTACGGCAAATGTTAAACAGCAGCTGTTTTCTAATTGTATTTCCCATTCTATTCTCCTCACAAATATCTCTTTTGAGTAATAAGCTGGAGATATTTCCAGTTAAAAGTAGTGCAGATCAGAGGAAACTATGTTAATATAAGAGGATAGATCTTAAGCTCAAAAACCCCATGAAATTTGTGAATGAATTTTAATAATTCTCACTTTAAGATTCTTTCATAGTTGGTATTTCCATAGCTTGGTTTATGGCATGAGAGGCTGACAAGACGTTATGAACATCATACAATGAATATCTGCTTATCAGCACACAGAGAAAGAAGCAATTACTGCATTAATACTGAGTTTTATGCCATTAAATAGCTATTTGGATGTAAGCATAACTTACATGTAAAAACTATTATTATCATCAGCAAACCATCCATGGGACCTGGTGGGATGCACCCGCAAGTGATGAGGGAGCAGGCAGAAATCATTGCCAGGCCACTTTCCATCATCTTTAATAAGTCCTGGGGAACAGGAGAGATGCATGGGACTGGAGGAAGGCAAACGTCACTCCAGTCTTCAAAAAGGGCAAGAATGAGGAGCCGGGTAACTATAGACTGGTCAGCCTCACCTCCATCCCTGGAAAGGTCATGGAACACTTTATCCTTGACACTGTCTCTAGGCATATCAAGGACAACAGGGTCATGAGGAGCAGTCAGCATGGGTTTACCAAGGAGAAGTCATGTTTGACCAACCTGATAGCCTTTTACGAGGACTTGAGCGGGTGGATGGATGATGGCAGAGCAGTGAATGTGGCTTATGTCGATTTCAGTAAAGTGTCTGACACTGTCTCTCACAGCATCCTTGCAACAAAACTGAGCAAATGTGGTCTGGCTGATTGGGTAGTGAGGTGGATTGTGAACTGGTTGAAGGACAGAAGTCAGAGACTTGTGGTCGTTGAGATGGAGTCTATTTGGAGGCCTGTGCCTAGTGGAGTCCCACAAGGGGTCGGTACTGGGACCAGTACTTTTCAATCTATTCATTAACAACCTGGAAGAGGGAACAGAGTGTGCACTGACAGCAAGTTTGCTGACGACACTAAACTGGGTGGAGTGGCTGACACACCAGAGGGTTGTGCTGCTATTCAGAGTGATCTAGACAGACTGAAGACTTGAGCAGGGAGAAATGTAATGAAATTCAATAAGGCCAAGTGTTGAGTTTTGCACCTGGGAAATATCAACCCCATGTATGAGTATAGGTTGGGGACTGACCTGTTGGAGAGCAGTGAAGGGGAAAGGGATCTAGGAGTCGTGGTGGATGGAAGGATGACCATGAGCCAGCAGTGTGCTCATGTGGCCAGGAGAGCCACTGGTATTTGGGGATGTATCAGAAGGGGTGTGGCTAGTAGGTCGAGAGAAGTTCTTCTCCTCCTTTACTCTACCACGGTGAGGCCGCATCTGGAATATTGTGTTTCATTTCTGGGCCTCTCAGTTTAAGAAGTGTAGGGAACTGCTGGAAAGAGTCCAGCACAGAGCCACCAAGATGATGAAGGGGCTGGAACATCTTCCTCATGAGGAAAGGCTGAGGGAGCTGGGTCTCTTTAGTTTAGAGGAGACTAAGGGATGACATCATCTATGCTTTTAAATATGTGAAGGGTGGGTGTCAGGAGGATGGGGTCAGGATCTTCTCAGTGAAGCCCAGTGACAAGACAAGAGGCAAGGGTTGTAAGCTGAAGCATAGG
Organism: Galbula dea; assembly: GCA_013399015.1. Lineage (NCBI taxonomy): Eukaryota > Metazoa > Chordata > Aves > Piciformes > Galbulidae > Galbula > Galbula dea. Next base: position 534,799 of record VWZX01000711.1, read on the forward strand.
AGGTTCCTTGTGAATACAAGAAATAATTTTTTCCCAGTGAGGGTGCCAGAGCACTGGAGCAGGGTGCCCAGAGAGGTTGTGGAGTCTTCAAAACCCATCCGTACGTGCTTCTGTGTGACCTGGTCTAGGGAATCCTGCTGTGGCAGGGGGGTTGGACTAGATGATCTTTCGAAGTCCCTTCCAACTCCTAACATTCTGTGGTCTGTGATTCTGTGATTCTCTGACAATCATTTTGATATTTCAAGAAAATTACTGGTAAAATCACTAATTCTTGAAGAAATCAGGCCCTTTGTGCCAAATTTTCATGTGGACAACAGCTGCTGTGTACAAACAAGTACACATACATGCTTCTTTTTCTATATTTTTGTATATTTCTTTTTACTTAGCTAATTCACTGGCTTGTGTGGGCCAGTGTAGAAATGCATAGATATTTCTTATCTCAGAGCACACATTTTATGAATAATTTATACCCAACATTTTGTATCAGAATAAATTTATAGTGTTATTTTTTGGTGTTAATACTAGTGAAGTATTTAAAAAACATAAGAGAGAAAAAATAGAAATGCTGGTGGAAATCTTAAAAACAAAAGAGAGGAAAGAAGAAATAGATTAAAATTTCAAAGATATTCTCTATGAATTATTTACTTTACATCTTATATATGTTGCCTGATTATCAGCTCTGTCAAGCTGTTTTAAACATCATAGTATAGGTTTAGGAATGTAATTAGAAATTTCAATTAAAATTTTTGTATAGATCCAAAAAATTTTTTTTGTGAAAATAAGTGTGACCTGCAGGGACAGGTACTCTTGAATATAGGATTTCAAGCCAGATGAATCCACCGTGACATCCTGGATCAAATTCAATCCATAAATGTGCTATACCAAAAAGCTGGTTTTAGGTTTTGAAAGGTTTAAGAAAAGAAAATCTTGATGCCACTATTTATGCACAGGCAAAACCTACACTTGCCTGAGATGGCTGATTCCAGCAGTGACAAGCAGACAGGAACATTACAGAGGCCAAACAGCTTTGTCTTTATGGACAGCTTAAATTCACTCTGACTCCAAGCTTGTTCTGCACGTGCCTCAGACAGCAACGGACCATTTGCTGAGGAGATCCATTCTATCTTGTTCTCTCAGTGGTGTGTCATGTGGTTTTGCTCCAAGGGCAAAGAGGATTGAGTGGTAAAGCCATACATGCAAATTGGATAAATAGGTGGGGCATCAGCTACTGCATCACCCTTGACCTGGTTCCTGGTAAGAAATGCTTCAGTAGGTATGCTACTCAGAGAGCTGGCCATCTTAGTTTTGGGGCTGCTCCCTACTCTGAAATTGCTGTCTAATTACAACTGGAAATGGTCTCTGCTGAACCATGTCTGATTGGAATTTTAGTGAACACAGTGTGATAAATTGCTGCTAGGTTAGAGGTCTGGCATCTTCAACAATTATCCACCTTGGTGTGAATGATTATAAAAATCACAGGCTCTGGTTTCAAAGGGGAACACCTGCATGAACAAGCCATGCAGGACCTACCCCATTGCAAACTTTTTAGTAAGGAGGCATTTTATATTAAACTGTCTTTCCCGTCAGCTAATTTTCCTGCCTTGGGATTTCAGTTGTAAATTGACCCCATCATGCTATACATAAATTAGTAACAGATCTTTGAAGTTCCACATTTTAAGAGGAAGTTCAAAAGAATATCCTGAAGGGATTCTGGACAGATATGTTTTCAAAATTAAAGATAAAAACAGGCAAGAGATTCAACACCCAAGTAAGTCTTGTGTCAAGGAGTGATACTAATAGTAGTTCAAGATACCAATCATGTAAAAATGTGTTAATAGGCAGATCATCCTCCCTGCAGTTATATATAGCTATGTGCTTATTTATAGACACATATGTGCATTTTTAAATGTATGCAGACATATATAAACAACCCCACTTTTGATTCTTTTTTGTTATAGGAACATTAATATTTAGCTTTTTCTAGGTTGTAAGTATCTAGAACTTGCTAAATAGCTATTTTCCCCATCTTGATAATGACTTTCATTTAGGCCACCCTGACAGGAATTCCCCACCAGGTCTTACATAAGCAAGCCATCACACATTTTTAACAATTTTCAAAACGTAAATTATTTACATAGAGAATGCTTATTGCTTAGATGAATGACTCCAGTTACTTATAAATATTTAAACAACAGAAATAAATAATTCAAGCATGTTTCCTTTTAAATCTGTTACTATGAAATCTTTTACTATTTTGAGTAAACATATTTTATGGATTTCTGGCATTTCTTGAATGTATGTAGGATCATTTATTGCAGTCTCTTATTTCTACAGTTTGAAAAATACTTGCATGAAGGGAGTGAAAAACTAAACAAATATTTCACAACAATTAAGGTCTTATTTAAATGAGGTACTTAAGCCTCATTCTTAAATTTAAGCATATTCTGAACTCCACCCAAATCATTAAAGACTCAACACAAACTTAGGTACTGCTGAATTCAGGAAGAGTCAGGATCTGCTCAAATGATTTCCTGAACAAAAGCTTAAAGTCTGACTAGGTTTCTACAGCCTCTAAAAATCCTCCCTGAAGTTAGGTTTTATGCTGCAGATAGAACATGCCACAAGTGTTATTGCAGACTTTCTAATCTTTCCTGGAAACTCCTGTGTTCAGGGAGTTTGAAGGAAAAGGGTGTGTGTGAAGTCACTATCAGGTTTCCCTCTTCGTAGCTTCTCGCACGTGCAAAGCCCTGTGTTCTCATGGAGAGAAAGACCATCAGATGTCAGCAGATCTGGCAAAGAATTTTGCACTTCTCATCATCTGTTCAGACAGGAATGATCAGGCTCTCCTTCTTTCACAGTTCTGGGTATGCTTAACATGGAACTCGGGACATGAATTGCTTCTATGATAGTTGTTATCCTTTTGCTGCGTTCTTCAAGAATTTTTAATAAGTCATTCCAGAGGAATCCAAGCTGGTTAAAATTTAAGCTAGAATATAAATACATCAAGTATATTTAAAAGTTAATAGGAAGCAACATTACCCAGACCAAAAAATTCACTACTCTCCCTGAAATGAAATGACAACTCCAACAACCCAAACCCACTTACTTGTATTATGCCTATCCTCATCCTAATTTGTTTTTTTTTGTGCCCTCATTTGTTTTCCTAATCCACTATGTTTAAACCATGTCAACAGAACATGTAACTAAATGTGATTCTTACTCTGAAACAAAAGAAAACATAGATTGCTCTTTCTTTAAAGAAGTGATTGGACTAATATTCCTCCAAAACCAGTGTTGGAAATATAAAGTCAAAGTATTGTATTAAATGCTGATCTGTATCCCTTTCCTCAGACTTATAAACTGACAAAACAAGCAAATCATCTGATCATGCTGATACCTTGAGACATGCTGGCACACAGAAAATTAGGAAGTTATTTTCCAAGAGAAGGTCACTGTGTTTTCTACAGCCTGAATATGCCAGATGTTAGGACTGCCAATGATTTAGCTAAAGACACGAGACAATGATCTGCTGGCTGAGAGGGTTTATAATTATCATGAATTCAACAATAAATCTGATGAGATTAGGACAATTAGGGTGATGATACACTCCTTCACAAACGTGTAGAGGAATCATTATGAAAAGGGAAATTAATGAAATCATTAAAGTGAATGTAAACTTGAAATGGATTTGTAAATCAAAGAGGAATTTTTCATGCAGAATTGCTGGATGCTTTATTACATTATATATCACTCATAATTACTTAGTAGAATAATTTCTTGATCATGAATACATTTGCCCAGCTATTTTTATATATTTAGTATAGCTGATGATTTACTTTACTTACTTGACTTTTTACCTCAAATTGCTTAATGTGCATCTGAGGAAAACATCATGAGGCTTTAAAGGCACGTTTTTTTGCTATGATAAAGATGATAGATTCTTATCTTCTTTTATAACACCATTAAAATATTATCATAGGATCATACAATAGTTTAGGTTGGACGGGACCTTTTAAGGTCATGTCTGCCAACCCTCCCTGCAATGAGCAGGGACATCTTCAACTAGATCAAGTTACTCAGAGCCCTGTCCAGCTTGACCTTGAAAACCCCAAGGATGATGCATCTACCACCTCTTTGGGCAACCTGTTCCAGTGCTTCACCACCCTCATTGTAAAAAAATTCTTCCTCATATCCAGTTTAAATTTACCCACTTTTAGTTTTAAACCATTTCCCCTTGTCCTAATGCTACAGGCCCTACTGAGTGGTTTATCCCTATCTTTATTTTAAGCCCCCTTTAAGTACTGGAAAGTTTCAATAAGGTCTCCGCAGAGCCTTCTCTTCTCCAGCCTGAACAACCCCAGCTCTCTCAGCCTGCACACACAGCAGAGGTGTTCCAGTACTCTGATCATTTCTGTGGCCCTCCTCTGGACCTGCTTAAGCAGGTCTCTGTCTGTCTTGTGCAGAGGGCTCCAAAGCTGGACACAGTACTCCAAAAAGGGTCTCACAAGTGCAGAGTAGAGTGTCAGAATCGCCTCCGACAAGCTGCTGGCCTTGCTTCTTTTGATGAAGCCCAGGACACTGTTGGTCTCCTGGGCTGTGAGCACACACAGCTGGCTCATGTCCAGCTTCTCTATCTAATAGTATCCCCAAGTCCTTCTTTCCAGGACTGCTCCCAATCCCTTCATCTCCCAGCCTGTATTGGTACTGGGGGTTGCTCCAATCCGGGTGTTTGTAATATGAATGCAAAATATTGCAGCATCTCCAAAAAGAAGAAAATATAATAATAATCGTATATAAAATAGTAATATTATAATAAGATAATATTTTTATATTTATAATATATATAATAATACTATAAAAATAAATTTTCTTCATTGAGAGTGAAAAAAAAAGGGGGATTTTAGGAATAGGTCATCCGCAATGATTTGATGTGTTCATGGTGAAAGTCCTCTTGTTAGCCAAATTACTCGTGGATGTTCATATTCAATGTGTTTGCTGAATGTTAAGATTAATTTTGAATAAAGTGAGGATCTCTAGGGGTTATGCTCATCTGCTGAATAGTTCAAGGTGATAATCTACACATGGTGTATGCATAATGTCAATTTATTTACTGGCCTGTATTATCTATCTTGGCTTCTGAAAGGTCAATTCTGTAATATGAGGCAAATATTTATGCCCAATTAAATGTTTTGCCCAGCCAGTGTCAAGTACCTCTTGAGATGTGGTGGTGGTTGCCTTTGTGCTATGAGAAACAACATGTGTCATTGCAATTATCTGTTAGAAAGTGCTGCTTTTTTAGAAAAAAATTGGTAGAAAATTTTTCTACTCAAGGGACAACTGAAACAGCAAAGTATCACATATCTGTGGTGCAGGAAACCATAGTCCTGTAATTAGCTCAGATGTTTCAGGAAATTTTAATTGTGGAATACAAAATACCATCCTAGCCTATGATAATAAACACCATATTGAAATACAGGAGACAATCATTAGGAATTGTATGAGAAAATAAAATGTAGTCTATGAATTTGAGAGGTTATGTCAAAGACATCTGTCTTAGTCCAGACATGTATCTATTTTTGAAAGTCAGTCTGCCTTTCAAATAGTATGTAGAGTATTGACAGTAAACTCATGAATGAAAACTGTTATTGTGGGATTGCTAATTTTTCCTAAACCTTAGGCTTTTTGAATGGTATTTCTAATTTTATTTACCAGACCTGCCTAGTTTTCACTTCATAATATACAGAGGTACACTATTTTATTAGAGGTTCTTTTCAAAGATGACGGCTTTTAGAGATACTGTGAAGAAAGTTAAATTTTCTACAGTCTTCCTCAGATGAGCTATGAAAGGAAATCTTTTTTCCCAGTACTGCAATTTGAACTGGTTATGTCTTTATTTATGCAGTCATGACCTTAAAAACAGTAGGATATTTCCTTTTGATTGTGAAGACAGATTGCTGTAGATCTTTTTGTGCACTATAACAAACGCAGAAGGCAGTAGTGTCTCAGCTTGAGTCAGAACAGTTGTGACCATGATATGCTTGCTGTTTGCTGTACTAGCTCTTTATAAAGTAATTGATTATATGATGAATAACTCTTAGATTTTTTTAGAAAGTCCTTGATAAAGAGGTTTTATTTGAAATTCTCTATATGAAAATTCTTCTGCTGCATACTTGTGCTTTCACATACCTTTCATAAAAGTGTTCAGTGACTAAGTCAAAGCTTTAGAAAATGTGGGAAAAAAGCACCCATTGTTGGTGAAAGTGAAGAGCTGGGTATTAGCAGAGTGGATATTCACAAGCCTGTGAATATTTTAGTTTTCTCTTTAGCTGCACTTGGTGGTAACATTTAGATGAAGAAGGGTATCTGGGAGATTACCCAAAAAGAACTTCTTTGAAAAGTCACAGATTTGGTTAGAGAGATGGGTAAGACCGGTCAACAAAGCCACTAGCACTAGTTTATGAATCAAAAAAGCTTCTTCATGCCTGGCATCAGGGACAGCAGTGCTGATAGTGAGCTGTAGGTATAGCATGTAGCTGGTTATCAGGGCTGGGGAAATCCTCTAGGGCAGGAACAAGACAAGTCCAGATTCTCTTCTCTCACTTAAGCAGGGGAACCTAGGCAGAGATCTGTCAAGCTCTGCACTTCTCACCTGTGCTCTTTTCCTTGTTTATACAGGAAGGTCACCACATCCAGGGTAGCATATAGTATAGAGATGTCATGGCAACAAAATGTGATTGAATGTGTACTCCTTTGTCCCTGGATTGTGCCTGAGTTTCTGTTAAGCTCTAAAGAGACCAATGCCTTTGAATTTCTGTGGTGAAGACACAGATATACGTAATTTAATGACATAGCAGGGAGTGAATTACGACTGGAAGGGTTAAATGACACTGCTCCTTGTAAGGGAAGTAGCAGGGTGCACTAACACTGTCTGCCAAGTAGGAAGGGAAGCAGTGGAGGGAAAGATGCCTGGATAACTTGGAAAACCTAGTCTAAGAACTTGGTCTAAATCCACCTATAATGATTATTAGGAATTTATAGGGTTAGCATTTAACCAATATGATCATTTACAGAAATTTTAAATCTATCTTTTTTTCTTCTTTTTTTGAAAGGTTAGCTTTAATAGTCCATATATTTAAATTGCTCCAACTTTTCTGGACTCACAGTGCTATACTTAGTACATAGAGAGTATTACTGTTGATATTTTGACTTATACACAGGCCTGAATAGACCTCGGAATGTCCTTATTATTCTGTGATGTTCTGAAAGCTTGTCCTTGAATTTCAGTGTCCACAGATGTGATCAATTATATCCCTTTGATAGTGCTATTATTACATACATATGCTACAATTCATGTGTTATTGATCTTTAGAGTACTATAAATGTTATGCATATATTTACATGCATATACATACATGAGAAGGTAATTAATTTACTTGTTATTGATTTGTTTTCTTTTTGATTCTGGCAGACTGTTCAGTATTACATTTTTTCATTTAGCAATAATAATGAAAATTGTAAACCCAGAACATTAGTAAGCTTATTTTTACTGTCTTAGTAAATCTTTATAAGGTGGATACTCTAAACAGTAGTCTCTGCACCTCTCTTTTCACAGAACATAAAATAAAACATTTTCCTGAAACTACAGAGCATAGAAGTTCTGAATTTACCTCAGCATTCATGACATCAGCTTAAAGCCTCTGCAGTAGGATTCAAAATGATGAGGTACCAAAATGCTAAGTTTAATCAGTGAGAAGTCCCAACAGTACTATTCAAATTCTTAAGGTTACAAGTTTGCTGTTGTACTGATGTATATGACTCCTTTTCTCTACCTGGATTATCCAGCCAAACCAAGAAAAATTCCCCTCAGTTCAAAACCAAGCTGCTCAAATTAACTATTTTTATATGTTAACCTCTGAGTAGTTTGAGTTACAGATCCTACTAAACTATGGATATTATCAAGGTTCATTATGTGTTTGTGCTGTCTCATAGACCTTATGTCTGTGTGCGTTTGCTGTTGAAAATGTGGTTCTTCAGGGGATGATTTAGGGATAAGAGTAGTGTAGGGCTGTCAGTTGGACTAGATGAACTTGAGGGTCCTTTCCAACCCTAATGATTCTGTGATTCTGTGTGAACATCTGATTAAAACAAATGCTGATGTAAATCTTGAGCCTATAATCAATTTAGTCATTCACCAAAAGAGAATGTGTGACCTACATGTCACTTGCTATTCCTACAACAAATAAAAATGAAACAAAAATGCTGACCTTTTTACATTTTGAAGATGAAAAGGATTGATAACAGCAGGTGGTCAATGTGAGGTACTCATTGAACTTGTAATAATTCTCTATTGTTGGAGGCACTACGATGTTAACTGGTAAGAAATCAAAAACCAGTTATTGATTCCAAGTAAAAAAAATCCATGTGTTCACTTATGTTAAATACATACAACTTCACTGATGCTGGTAAGCATGTTTTATCACCTAAAAGACTGGGCTGGGAAGCATAATCAATTTTGGTAGTGGTTAAATAATTTAAAGACAGAATTTTCCATGCTGGATCAGCTATTCAGAATATTTGTTCTCAGCCCATATGGTGCTTTGGACCTTTGATTTGGTTAAGATATGTATCAAAAAAACAAAAAAAAATTAAAAAGACAATTAGACCCTTTTAGTAGGGAAAACACAGCACACTTCCCCCAAGCTGACTGCTCAACTGGCTGTTCCTCATAACACATTCAGTTGCAGAATCTGTCTGTAGTCAGACACTGTCTCTCACTAAAAGACACTCTTACACCTTGCCATCTGTCATGTTCCCATAATAAAAATAGCTCCCCCAGTTTTATCAGATTTGACAGTTATTTCTATTGAGATTGGTGATGGAGTAAGCTTCAGAAATGTGTTCCTTTTCTCACTTCTTCCCTCAGATTGATTGTGTCTCATTTTCATATATAGTCTTAAATGACTTTGGTGGGACTTCTACAGGATGAAGATCAATGCAGAGAAAAGGTTGTGCCTGAACCTTGTAATTAGGTAACAGGGTAGAAAGGCTTTGCTTTAAACTTCCTACATTCTATCAGACTTTCCATAGATTTGTTTGTAGTCAGTAGAAAACTATACACATGAATTTTAGACTGTTTGTATAAATTTTCAGAAATATGTAGCAATGATGATGAAGGAAGAGGGAGCGACGGGGAAAGAAATAAAGAACTGTCTACAAAAATAATAAATTACAGGAGTGTTAGTTAGTTAGTGCAAATTAACAACAAATTTTCAACATGTTCCTTTATCACTGTGAGTCTAATTTTATGTTCAGTCTTCACGTCATTTCCCACATCATCATTTGAGAGCTAAAATAGATAAGTCTCTCAACATCAATAACACATGGATGATCTGAATTTCCACATGCACCAGCTGCAGCACATCTTCAGTGAACATCATGAATAGATGTGCCAAAGATGATGCCAGTGCATCTGAGCATCTGCGTGTGTCTGTGCTTTCCTTATTGGTGGGTTTGTCAATATTCTGCCTGACCTTACTGTACAGATGCTTTTAACATATGCCAAATAATTCATCAGGAAATCCATTTTCTAAGATGCAACCTTATGTCATAGAATTATTTTATATGAAGTTACTGTTATTACTTGTGACTATGCAGTTCTCCCAGCTGAGAGAAATGCATTGAATGCTCAGGGACAGGAAAGAATGTTGTGGTTTCACAGAAAAACAGTTTCCATTAGCAGTAGTAATCTTTTTTCCACTTGGGGAAAATGTTCTAGGTTTTCTCATGTGTATCTAGGAAGTTAAATATAGGTCTCTTCTTGAAGAAGTTCATCTCTGCTCTGTTAGTTTACTTCCTGGTGTAGGAGCATGGGAAGTATTCTGTGAAACATCATTTTCAAGTGTGGATGTTCTAGAAAACGGTGAGAAAGCTATAACATGTATCTTCTCTGTGTTAAAGCAGCAGAGGTTCAGGTCTTGTAATTAAAGACTTCATTCTCTCTTTCCTTCCCTTGCTCAGTTTATCACAAACCTCAAAAGTTTCTATCAGAATTTGCTGCCATAAATGTAACAGAAGGCAACTTGTATCTCATAGATCTGGTTCTTCAGCTGTTATTTTTTGCTGTAACTCTGTAGGAACTTTGTGTAATCTTGCTGGTTTAGAGCAACTGCTAATTTTATGGTGGTAGCCACTGCAATATGTAGTTACATGGTTGTGTCATTTGGTAGTCTTGTCAAGAAGGCATTCCTACTAGCATCACAAATTGTTCAGAGAAACCTGCCAGGCTTTCAGTGTATCTGAAAGAATCTGATAGAATATTTAGAAATGTTCATGTTCTTAATTTTGTGTTAATTTAGACATGCAATGCTTGATTTGTTTATATGATTAACTGTTGTTAAGACTTTGTACTGTCACAGAATCAAGTGCTTAGTATGCTTTTTTTTGATTGAAGAAGATTGTCCCTATTTAGAAGGCAAAGTGAATAAATAGTAGAGACATGATTGACAGTTATTAGCAAAATGAAAAAAAAAAAGCTACAGAGAATCATTTCATGAGTGGGGTTTTTGTACTGCAGAGACAATATAATTTTCTCAATGCTTTTTCTTGACAGGTTAATGTCCTTTTGTGGAAATCTTGATTGTTTGTTTTCTCTCTGTATTGCTGCAAGGTGACCTCTTTGCTGTTTGGAATGACAGTCTGGTATTGCCCCATGCTATAGACTCCTGAAGTAGAGAAAACAGAGACTTTCTCCTTCCACAAGAGTCCAGAATTCATTGGTAGTCACACAAGGCAAACTCTGTGATGGGAGTCTATATAATGTTGAGAAAGATTGTGAAGCTGGAACACTTAATTTCAGATTTTGTGGGCTGATGACAACTTCCTGGCAGCTGTAGGCAAAGCTGCCTCATATCAGTAAATGTCCTAAAGTAGACTCAGATCTGTGATGGTCAAAAATGATTTGCAGTAATCTCTGTCGTTCTCTGTGCCTTTTGTTTTCACCTCTCTGGTTTGTGATCAGTTACTTCTGAAAAAAATATTTTTACATATTAGTATTTCATCTCTTTGGGACCTTTGACAAGTTACCTCAATAAGTAATTTCATCAGACCTGCCTCTGCTAGTCATTCTGAGTCTTTCCTAGTTTTTAAATCATCAGCCTACTGTGGGATCTATTTGGCTAATCCAAGAAAGATTGCTTTCCTATTGACAAATGGATAAAAAGTTACACTAAATTCTGCTCACTGTTCTTACTGTGGAAACCTCTGAAAATCAAAGCTTTTTTCTTCACTTATTTTTATTTCAGAGCCTTATATTTTCTATGAATTACTCAAGTTAATGATCTGTGTTATTTTCCAGTATTGCAGGCTACCGAGAATAATTTTACCATTAAAAGACTAAAAGGACTATTTGTTCAGTCTTTCTTTCCTTTCTTTCTTTCTTTGGTATCTTTTTTTTTTTATATATCTTGTTATGTCCTGGAAAAGCACCTAAAGATGTACAATGAGGTATTTTAGTGGTGCAAATGACAGTTTTGGCCTTATGTCTCATTATCTGAAAGACACCATCTCCAGCAGCACAGATATATCTCATCCTGCCAAGGCCCAATGTAGAACATAATGTGTGAAAGAGACACAAAATGAAGAGAATGGATCTCTTTCTTGTTTAAAATGCTATGAATTTCTTTCCTTTAGGGTAAACAGCTGTATTTATAATTCCAGTTCTGGGAATAAAAAATAATTTGAAGCCACTGAAATGACAGGACAATATACCTGTGTAAAAAGTGAATAAAAATGAGCAAGACCAGTCCAAATTAAGTGAGTGAGCCCACAGCCTCAGTTATTGGTTTGATATTCAGATGGTAGAGTACAAGAGTTTCCTTTGTGGTAGTCCTACAGCCAGAGGTGCTAGAAAATGTGATCTCGTGGTTTGGAACTTTTGAATTTGGCTCTGAGGCAGAGACCATAAAAACTTTGGTTTCTGTTTTCACCTTCTGGGCTGTCAGCAGTATCTTCCGTAGTCAGAGACCTACAAGTTGAAGGTTCTAAGGGTATCTCTGTGACATGTACAACCTGGTGTTGAGGACAGGAGGACCTCTGCAGGCAGCTCACCCTGAGCCCAGTCAGCAGAGATCCTGCTGGCTGTGGGATCCCCAGCTTAGACAGGTGAGGAGGTCTGCACACATCTGGCAGTTAGTTGTGTTAGTGACCAGTAAAACTGAATATTCCATTGTTAGGGCTAATGGTGATAAGAATATGTATTTGATTGAAGAGATGCAGCCACGGGAAGCTTGCAGATATGCCATCATTTTGGTGGGGGGGCTTTTAAAATATAAATGAATTAGAATTTATTCAAATTTGGTAGTAAAGTTTGAACTTTTCTCTTTGAAGGGCTCTATGGGATGACCTGAATTCTAATTAAAGAGTGCCCTGCTATGTCTTACAATATCTGGAGAGGTCACAAAGGGAGAGTGGCTGAAGGTTATTGATTTCAGGGTTTAAAAAACATTGAGTAACTATTATCTGTAGTTAACAGATCCACAGAACTCATGTTGATTAATTTCCTTATCTGAAAGCCATTCCTTTTCATACTGGAAATTATACCCAAGGCTCCCTGAAGAGGTCTATAGTTTATAGATTTTATAAGTGAATGAGAAAATGAATGCATTATTTTCTTGCCTTTTTGTGATGCTGTTACGTTATTCACAGAATGTTCCATTTTAATACAATTTATGCTTTTGCTGGCTTTTTAACATTTCACTGTAGAAGAAGAAAATAAGACTTTTATGATTCATATTGGAAAAAAAGCTTAAGCCTTAATCCACTCAGAGTCAGTACCTGTTATTTAGTCTTCAAGGATGGCACTCGTAAACTATAGAAAGGCAAGGGCCAAAATATTCTTTATGGTGTAAATGTTATGGTCCATCTCATATTTGTTGAAGGAACCATCATCATGCAGAGCCATTGTAGTGGGTATTCATGGCATTTTATGAAGCTGTATCTCTGAATTTTATATTATCTCTATGAGCCTGAATGTAGTACCTGTATCTTTTCATTATATTCCACTTTTCCTCAGATTTAAATCAATTCCTTGTGGATGACTGTGTTGCACAAACATATACAGCTGCAGCACAGGAATTAATAAAGACTGGAAGTGTGGAAATAAGACTCTAAAATGTCTGTTTGGGTTATCTTTAAAGTGCACATGTAGCGTTTTTAATATTTTAATTTTATGTTGTGTATCATACTCTGTTCACAGGTCTGACTCATTTAGTGCTGTGGGTACTTTTTAGCCCCTTGTTAAGAAAGTACAAATTAATGTTTACTGCTTGTTGAAAAGGATTTTTCCATGTTAGTTTTTCTACTGATTATCAGTATGAAGCAGTTATAAAGCTGAGTGAACAGAACAGGTACAGATCCTTCGTAGGTGTAGGAACCCCCAGTTTTTGTGTTACTCTTTGTCATTCGAAGGCACGGAGAGGAACAAAGTATTTCTTTCCTGTACCCTAGGCTAGGAACACTCCTCAAACCACTTGAGGCTTTTTGCTTAATAGACTGAAAAAGGCAAACAACCTCCCACAGCCCAAGCACGTTTTGTCATGCAGTACATTGCAGTGTATACATGACTTTGCACATATACAGGCGCAAGCACCCCGGGCATAAGGCATAGAGAGGGAAGGAAAATGGGGAATCTGCTGCTGTAGGAGGAGGCAACTGCAGCTGTCACCCAGAACAAGGAGCTGAGCAGGGCTCTTAACAGCACAAGGCTGTGGTGAGAGCCAGTTAATGAAGCATGACAGGTGAGGGAAGAATGAAATCACAGTTTCTGGCAGGCAGACCATTCCAAATGGTAATACAGTCAGCCCTCATCTCATCTCATCACTGACACTCCTCAACATTTGCTTTTGCCACTCATCCTGCACAGATTGTCAAGTGGATATCAAAGCAAACACGACAGGCAAATAAATATGGGAATCTGAGCAAATATTCCTCTCCTTTGGGAAATGTAGACAAGTATGACTGACAGGAGCTCACTGCTACCAATGATCATGTTTTTATTCTGTGAATACACTCTGTGGGTTATTTCTTGTTATATTCTGCATTTCAGATTACTTATAGTAGATAAGCTTCCAAGATATAACAGTGTTTAGGAATATAATTTTAACTTGCTGTGTTATATCAGATTGATCTCCGAGTGATTTCTTTGGAGAAATTTCAGGGTTAAACCTTTGTGTTTTAATGATGAAAATCTTCTAGCTAGTATTTAATAGATCAGCTATTAACAGATCACAGAATCACAGAATGTTTGGAGTTGGAAGGGACCTTGAAAGATCACCTACTCCAACCCCCCTGCCACAGCAGGATTCCCTAGACCGAGTCACACATCTGGTAGCTTGAATTGCTGCTTTCATAATTTTTCTTCTTAAACTTATGATATCTAGGAATAGATAGAAGAACAATCACCTAAAGTTTGGGGGTCTTTTTCTTTTCAAACTCTTGTGCTCAAGAATAAGCAGTATTTGTTAGCTCTTCATGTAACTGTTACTAAAAAAAGTGATGCTTCAAGACCTGGGCACAATCTGTTGCATATATAGTTTTTTCTCTGATATATTTCTCTGTTGTAGGCATAAAAGTTGCATCCCAGATAGTTACAAAGACAAATTTTTGTCTGGAGTCATAGACATGAAAATCAGTGTCATACATCTCTATTGCAGGGCAAATCACATAGATTATCTTCATCTTGACAGAGAGCTTTACTGTCTTTGGATCAGGCTCATTACCATTCTAGCTCTTGTTGAGAAATTGGGAAAACTAGTAATTGTCTGCAAAAGTTACATGAAAGAAACATTAGTTCTTGTTAATTGCACTTTGAGATTATTGCACTGCACAATTCAATGCTGCATTTTCAAATATTTTTGTTGGCTCTGAATTCTTCTGCTTGTACAACTCTTCTTTTGCATGTGGACCTGTCTGTGTTTACCTTAGTTTTTTTATTCACATTTTTTATTTTCTCTAACATTGAGAGAGTATAATTTTATCAGATACTTTGTACTTCTGGCCAGTTCCATGTTGCTGGTGTTGAAATGGAAACCTATTTGGCAGGTGATATCAGTAATTGTTGCTGCTAACGACTTCTCCTCGCTGTGGGGTGCTGGCCCCCAGAAGAAAAGTGGAGCAGGTGCTGAGACTCGAGCCCACAACAGAGAGTGGAAGATGCTCAAACCCACGGTGGGACATGAGTTCGCAAACTCGGCCCACAGGAAAACCAGGCTTGACACACACACGCACACAGAGATCGTGCAGTGGTGGTAGATTTATTTGCAGTAGGCCAAGCAGAAAAGTAAAAGTCACAAGTAAAAGGCTATATACAAGAATGGCTAGCAAAATTCTATTGTTAGCAAGCATCTTTTATACCTTTACAGAAAGGATAATGACCAATTAGTAACTAACACCTTTATACACAAAGTATACTGACAAATTAGCAAGTGACACTTACATATACAAATTATACTAACCAATTAAGAAGCAACACTTACTAGGTAAAAACAACTACCATAAATGGGGATAAAAACAGTGCACTTCAAAGAAATGTGAGTGTGATAAGACTGGCACTGTGTGGTGTGGGAAGGATAAGATGTTAAGGTTATGTGGGGCGTCAAGGCCTTTCTGTGCAGCTGCAAAGGCTCCTGCTAGCTGACTCCCACTTTCTCTCCCAGGCTATCTAACTTCTTTCTTGTGAGAAACTGACCTCAGCCTTGTCCAGCCTCCCCTCTGCCAGGACCTGGACCCTACAGCCTACAATAGCATACCACAACAAGTGATCATAAATGGGGGAGAAGGAACAGATTTTAGGTGCTCTAACTGTCCACCTAATTAGGGCTTTTATCTGGGTTTTATCTCAATCAACTGCAGTGAAGGCATGATAATTGTATCTTCAAAAAGTAGTCTTGATCTGGTACAGCTTTTGTTTCGGGGAATGTAGGTTTCTAACTTTCTAAGCACTTTGCATTGTTTTATGAGTTGAGATAAATACTAAGGAATTTGAATATGTGCCTGAACTGCAAGTAAGTTGTCCAGTGTCTCCTTCAATAACTTTGTGTAGTCTTTAGACAAGTATCCAAGTGTATTGCTTTATTAGATTAAACTCACAAGTCTCACTGCTAGGTTCATCCAGCTTGCAGCCAGAGGAAGTTTCTCCAACTTTGTGATACTTCCTACTGGACTGCATAGACCACTTCGGTTAGTGTGTGGAAATGATACTTGAGAATTAGATGGAAGTCCTAAAAATTTGTAGTAGATCTCAGTTAAGGTAACTTTCTTCATGCTAGTTACAAGAAAAAAAAAACAACCCAAAACATGCTATTCTCTCTCTTCCAAGCCTCCTTTTTACTCCTGGAGACCTTTTAATTGAAAGAAAAAAGAATGTTTTTACTTTATTTCTGTTTGCAGAAAGAAACAGTAAGAGATTCAGTTTTATATGAAGAGGTATCAATTAGCCTTTTAACTATTTAATACTGACACATATATTTTATAGAACAGTTATTCAGCCCAGAAATTCACTCCTTAACCTCAGACTGTCTCAAAATAAATCATGCACAGGTAAGCTTTATTCTTGCAGTTAAGACATGTTATTGTGCTTCAGGAATGGAGCTGTCAGCCATAGCTCTTATGCTTTAGACAAACTTGTAAAAAATACTTTTTACCCGCCTACTTCTTTCTAAGAAGGGGAAATTAAATCAGTGTTAAGAAGTCTAGACTCTTGAAGCTCATCATCAACTGCACAGTGTCAAGGATCAAAAACTTAAGACCCCAAGCTACTTCGCATTGTCAGTTTTACTTCTGACTTTAATATGGACTGAATGAGTTTTTTAGAAAATAAAGCAGTTTTGCAGTTGATGGATAAGATCTATGGCAGGCATAAGAGATTGCTGTAGTATTTTAAAAGAAGTATTTTCTTTCTGCCCTCAAAAGTTATAATTAACCTGTTTGAGACCAGAGCTATGTATTAACGAAAGAGTGAAAAGTACCTGCTGTCTGCCGAAGAGGAAACTCATGTATTGTAAAGGCAATGCAGCATTTTAGGGCTTTCATTTTAAATGACAATGGCATGATCTGTAACTGCAATATATTGCTGTAAAATAACTTCTCCATACTCTGTGGCTGTTTGTTCCTCAGTGGGATCTGAAAGAATAATTTAGACAAATTACATTTATTATTGCTTCACACTTCCTCACCACAATGATGTGCTTATCTAACAGGTTAATAAGTATGCACTGCTCACTTTCTTTTTAATGAAAAGATTTAACAGGCCCTAGCAAGTACCTTCTAAGCCTCATGGTACTGTCCAGATCTTGCAGCAGTAGTAATGTTCCCTTTCCCATTTTGGTCTTTTTTTCTCTATTGCTGTCCTACTTTATTGTCACACTCAACCTTTTTTATAACTCCTGATAGGATGCTGCCTTTAATTCAGTCCCGCCAGCAATCATACTATGTGTATTTGGTTTTATGTTATGTATATAATAATGTATTAAACAAGCTTCTTAACAGGAATAAATCATTCTAACTTCACTGGTGCTCAACACCTGAATCAGAACATGTGTAAAAATTGAAATGACTTCCCACACTCTACAAATGGAAATGCTGAAATTACAGGACTCTGAGTTTATACAGTATCGAAAGAAGATATAAAGGAAGGTAGATGTAATAGTAATGCAGATAACTCAATAGGCTTTTCCCCACTGGTTTTATTTAAAACCATTTAAATAATACCATTCTAAATGTGTGAAAGCTAGAAGACATCCTCTGTACTTCTGTAAATTTTGAAGAATAATGAAAAATATGAGGTCTTCTGATGGGATTAAGTTCTTTTGGTGTTTAGATACTCAGTCTTAATAGAAATCAAGATACAATCAATCTAATGTGCAACAGTACTTTAATTATTTATCCTTCTTCTTTTGAAATTGGCTCTCTGAAATTATATTCATAAATTCTGCATAAATGTAATGCCAAAATGTATATTCTATCTCTTATGTGTCTCAGGAGTGTGAAAGTGCTACTAGAACCAGACAGATAACTCTTTAAATGACAAAGGGTGAGTTTTTTTAACTAACAAACATTCCAGAAAACAGGATTTTCTCTGGTTTCTACTTCTATGTGTTAATGCAGATGAGCTATGTTTTGTTTATGAATCACAGCAGTGGAAAAAATCCATGAGCTATCTAAATATATGTGACCTGTCTAGTGATTTTTTGATTTTATTTTTTTTTTTACTGTAAAAGGTTCTTTTTCATTTAAATCTTAGAAGATTCTGTTTCCAGATCTCATTCATCCAGTCAGGGATGAAGATCGATACACCTTAAAGGGCTGTTTGCACACCATAATCAATAAGCATCAAATACCAGGAATTAAGAATAAATACAGAGATCATAGCTAACTCTTTGGTAAGTCAGAAAGTGAATATTTACATTTAATGAATGCATTCAGTTATCATAAATATCAAAGAAAAACTAGGTGTTGTTGGAGAGTTCCACCAAGCTGTGTGGAACTGTTGATACACCGGAGGGGAGGGATGCTGTCCAGAGGGACCTGATATTTTATACCTGAATTTAGATTTCCTCAGGTGTTGCAATTAAAAAATAATCTTCAAAAATAATCTTCCACAAAGCAAGTAGAAGTGGATTTATATTCATTAATTGCCTCCTTCTCTTATCAAATAGTTACTATATGTCGTGGACCAATTAGTTGTTTTAGACAA
This sequence comes from Galbula dea, assembly GCA_013399015.1. Lineage (NCBI taxonomy): Eukaryota > Metazoa > Chordata > Aves > Piciformes > Galbulidae > Galbula > Galbula dea. The sequence continues at coordinate 553,547 of VWZX01000711.1, forward strand.
GGTTTATTAACGGACCCCTCCTTGTAAGTCATGAGGTTCAGAAAGGACACCTTTGCTTTCTAAACTCCTCAGAGAGGAGCCTAGGTGTGGCTGAGTCCAATCCTAGCCCCAGACTTGGTTAAAAGTTTATGTCTAAGAGATTGTAATCTTTATACCACTTTGTCCTGCAGGATTAAGGATGGCAAATCAAATGTATTTATAGATGTTTATATTTAATCTAAATTGACTAAAAATACTAACAAATAATAATAAAAAAGGCAGTAATCGGAATTATTTACTACACAGATTAGATAGCTACCTTTCACTAATACAGTGCATGATTCATTTGAAGCAATACTCAAGCTACAATATTAAAGCTAGCAGAATAATTGAGATTGATGTCACTCACCTACATCTATGACCATGGGAGAATCCTTTTTCTCTTAGCCTCAGGGAGTAAGCCTGGGGAACGTTCTCTCCAAGGGAGAAATACCAGCACACCTCAGATAAAGTGTATCAAAGGTTCCTATAGTGGAGAAGTGGGACTGGGCTTTTATAGCATAAAGCATTTGACTGTCAGTTATGTATTAATGGGCTAGAATCAATGGCCTAGCTCAAAAATTTTGTCTCCGCAGCTGTAGCTAAATTGGCAGGGGTAATTGTCTGCCACATAACAATGACTTTTGTTATCTGCCAGACATACTTTGGAATTTGTGGAGTGAGGCTGATTTTAGCACTTTTCAATGACAAAACAGCTTAACCCTCCCTTCTCCATCACATTAACCCCTACTGAGGTGGAGCATCCTTTTTAGTGTTGAAACTGCTTAACAAGCTGATATCAATAGTTTTCCATAATCCAGGTGAGGGTATACTAAGAAAAGCACAGACACTGTGCTTAACCCAAAATTTCTTAAAGAGGAAGTGGCAGAGATTTCATTCTATGTTGACATACAGATGTTCCTAGTAATTTTACTATGATTTAAAATGATGTCACTTCAATCTGGAGGCTATTTTGCAACCTGTTATCTTTTTTTGAAGTCTTGAGAAAATACACTTTATGTATCTTCCCATCTTCTACCAGGTAACTGTGGAAATGAAAACCTTTGATCCCAACTAGACTTTCTGTGTGAAATAAAACAATATTCTCCCAAAATACCTGAGCAAGGAATAAGTCTTTAAAAAGTGAAAGATTAAAACTCTGTAGAGTGGAATGAGATGGGACACTTTCATATGGTTACATTTTGCTTTTGTCTTCTTTTCTCAAAAAATAGCTCTAGGACTTCCTCCTATCATGAGTTCAGGAATTTTTCTGGAGCTTTAAATTAGCAAAAATCATTCGTAAAAGTATTTTGTCTCTGTTTTTTTCTCCCTCTTTTAATAATTCCCTGAAAAATTGTAAAAACCTGCTTTTAGGATCCTGAGTGTTGAGATGTGCTTTGCATTTCTTCACCTTTTTTTTTTTTCTCCATCAAAAGTCTTGGTGTGGGAGATGCGCTGTCCTTTTGCAAGTTGACTCATACCGTTTTCCTACAATCAAGAAATGCCTAGTTGTTTACTCTCTGAGTTATTGAGATTATCTCACCTTTGTCATGTCTCTTGTAATCTCTACTTGGTATTAACTTCCTCCCTAAGCACTGAAGGACAATCCTCTATGCTTTCAAATCTATTGCTGATTACTATTATTTCTGATTAGATTTTGGATTCCTCAGATATTCTATATTCTATCTTTGGTTCACCTATTTCACTGTAGTAGTTCTGTTTCTGTTCTGTAATATAACAGGACTTGCAGAAACACATATCATTGCTTTTGCAGGATATTAATCCTAACCATAATTAAATCTCCTTGAATTCTGACAACATGATAATTTTGGACATTACTCATGTGTCTTCAGCTAATGAGAGGGTGGTCAAGCTACTTGTGAACTTGGATGTAAGTATCCAATTTTGCCTGTTTATGTTGTTATGAAAATAACACAGTGCTCTTCAGAGTCTTCATGACATCAATTAATCTAATTTTACTGTTGCTAGTAACACTATGTGTGAAAACCTTCACTGTCTATTGTTCATTTCCATACATCTTCCTTTCCTCTATCATTACTAAAATCCATACATGCATATTTTTGAGAATTAAAATTTGGAAGAGTCCATTTGCAAGGTCTGTACAAAGTTTGCTTTTTGTATTGTCTAAATTTTCTTCACTGAGACCTTATATACTGCTGAGATCACTGCTTTGCTTTTTCCTTGTACCTTTTTCTAATAACTCATTAATGCTTTCCAAGGCAAAGTCTGCCAGCTGCATAATTTTCCCAATTAATATTGTGCTGTTTAATGTCCACCATAGAATTATGTAAATATTTTAATCTGGAGAGACCTTTCTATATAACTTCTTGCTAAGCTCTGGTGTGCGTATAGTTCTGGTTGGGTGATCTACTGCACTGAGAATCCCTGGCTTAGGTCAGATTCAAACCACAAAGGCTGTACATATAGTGTGTAGCCATATTAGTAATTTCCATTCTAGCATGATTTGAGAACCTTTACCAGTTACACTTTCCTATGGGTGATATTATGCCTCATTCCCATTGCTCCTTTGGTCAGTCCCTGTCCTTTAACTTCCCTAGAAATATTCTCAAATCCTCTATTAGATTAATGTTTTCAGGCTTTTCTCTTGCCAATTTTGCACAGTCTTTGTTGGTTCTGTCAATGTAAACAAGAAGAGAATGATTACTGCTATTCCAGTCACTGTCATGTTGATCCAGATCACTTAATCTCCAGTTTTATTTAGAGTAAACATCTGACCTGAAATTATAATCGCTCCTTCTCTCCCCCTCCCCCAATCTCTCTCTGTGGTTTGTGTTTTTTAAATTTATGTTATTTTGGTTGGTTGATTATGGGTTTTTTTGTGGGGCTTTTTTTGTTGTTTTTGTTGGGTTTTTTTAAAAGGAATTCAGAGCAAAAAAGCAAGGCTAAAAAGCGATGAGTAATTTCAAATGGATCTACAACCTGACAGATGCAGTAGATTTACCCTAGCATCAATCTAAGTGAATGGTAATTCACTTGATGTGAAAAAGAAAACCATACTGAAAAAAACCAAGCATAATGGCTAGTGCTTAGGTCATCATTCTAAAGAAAATTAGAGTCCTTTGTAGTCATGTAGAATCCATTCATTGAAATGAATTATTCTGAGTTATGGACTTTGCCACTAAGGAAAATATAAAGAACAAATGAATGTAATTTATCAATTGTAAACAGCTAAGTCTGTATCACAGGCCATAAAAACACAAAAGCTTAATTTTCACATTCTCAGATATAGCAGCTTATTCAGAGATTCTTCATCTACAATCCTTCAACAATAACTGATAAACTAGCTCATCAATATCTAGTTAACAGCTTTAATTTGGTTTACTGATTTGTTGTATCTCTGTAGGCTTCTCTATCCCTTACACCAACTCACATTTATTTCACATTTCTGCTGCTATAGTGATTAGTACTGAGGCTCTTATACAACCTTTGTTACTCTAAAGGGTCCCTGTTGTGTTCAATTTTTTAATGTTCTGTTTAGTTTGGATTACAGTGAGCTATAAAAGTTAAACCATAAACAGTGAATATGTAGTTAAAATATTGGAGAAGGTTCAATGGATCAGCCTATTTACTCTGTAGGGGCTATGGAAGAATCACTCTAGGGAACCATTTGTTTCCAGTCTATGTTCAGGGATGGATAACATCGTTGTCTTAGAAACTTGAGGTTCGGTGTGCTTCAGCTCTGTTTTTCAACAGAAGTGGAAGAATAGCAGATATTTACATTCAGGAAAGATGTTCACAGGAACCACACACTTAAGGTTGCAAAAGCATCTTTATTTAATACATTATGCTTATTATTGATGGAGATTTTTACATCCCATTTACTTTCCTTTGCAGTTTATTCTCACTGAATCTGTGTCTTGTCCATTGAGTAATATTTGTTAGAGATGTTGCAAGGATGAGCACTAGCAACCCTTTAGAAAAGACAGAATTTGACATCTAAAGAAGCTGTGCTTACAACCTGTGTCCTGGTTTGGGTTAGAACAGAATTAATTCTGTTCAGTGACTTTATTTTCTAAGAAGTATTCATAGAATCATAGAATGGCTCAGGTTGGAAGGGACCTTAAAGATCATTTAGTTCCAACCCCCCTGCCATGGGCAGGGATGCCAATCATTAGACCAGGTCGCCCAGGGCCACATCCAGCCTGGCCTTGAACACCGCCATGGATGGGGCATCCACAACCTCTCTGGGCAACCTGTTCCAGTGCCTAACCACCCTCCTGGTAAAGAAATTCCTCTGAATCTCCAACCTAAATTTCCCCTCTTGCAGCTTATAACCATTTCCCCTTGTCTTGTCACAGTTTGAGAACCTAAAATGTCTCTCCCCTTCTATCCTATAATCCCCCTTTAGGTACTGGAAGGCAGCTATGAGATCCCCTCGAAGCCTTCTCTTTTTAAGGCTGAACAACCCCAACTGTTTCAGCCTTTCCTTGTAGGGGAGGTCCTCCAGTCCTCTAATCATCTTTCTGGCCCTCCTCTGGACTCGTTCCAACAGGTCCACATCTTTTTTATGCTGAGGAGCCCAGAACTGGATGCAGTACTCCAGGTGGGGCCTCACAAGGGCAGAGTAGAGTGGCAGGATCACCTCCCTAGACCTGCTGGTCACACCTCTCCTGATGCAGCCCAGGATGCGGTTGGCTTTCTGGGCTGTGAATACACATTGCTGGCTCATATCCAGCTTTCCATCTATCGTGACCCCCAAGTCCTTCTCTGCACGGCTGCTTTCAATGAGTTCCTCACCCAGCATGTACTCATAGCCAGGATTACTCTTACCCAAGTGCAGGACCTTAAATTTAGATTTATTAAACTTCATTTTATTCTCTTGGGCCCATCCCATATGCATCATATTTCATTATCAGCTTTCTCCCTCTCCCCCCACCTTGCCAAAGCTGCCCGCTAAACTTCTCCCCTGTAAAACCTGAAATTCCTGAATCCCAAGCTCAGTCAGGAGGGATCCTGCCCCCAGGGGGAAGCAGAAACTGGAGGTTTTTGGGACCCTGGGTGGGGGGCTGGGATTTAGAGTGTGCTGGGACCTGTGCCATGTGGGATTCGGTCTGTGCGGGGAACTTGGTCAGTACTGTCTACTGGGGCTAGCTGGGGAACACATGCTGGGAGAGCTGGAGCTGGCACCGGGAGGTTTACAACACGGAACGTTTGCAATTTCAGCTGGTGACTTAATTATCATACAGAGGGGGAGCTGGTTCGGTATTTGGGTCCTGTATATATTTATATATGTTTAATTTATTATTGTGACTATTATTAAAGTAGTTTTAGTTTTTATCTTCCAATCCAGAAGCCTCTCTGCCCTTATTATCCCCTATCTCTTCCGGTTGGGGGGGGAAAGAGGCGTGATAAGGGTTTTTCTGCCGTGAGTCGGGGTTGGCAAAGCCTCAACCACGACACACCTGTCTCTATTAGAAGAGAGTAAGGAATCAGATCTCCCACATTCCTGATTTGCAAATATTTACTGGGATAACAAAAGGAAAAACAGGTGTCATATATCAGGGCACTTGCAAAGCCATAACTTTTTGATATTACAAGAGATAAAGAAATTTGCGTTTGTAATATTTGACAAAGTGCTTGGGGTGGCAGAGGAAGTAGGGAGAAAGAAGCTTTTATTAGAAAATCTGTGGTTCTAAACCCCTAAACCCCTTTGCATCGCACCACCATTCATCAGAGGCACAGGCTGAGAATGACTTCCAGTTACCTTAGCCAGTGACTTTTAGAGATTAATAGGAGTGGGAGCCCAGTATTTTTCAACAGACAGCTACATTCTGCTCTTGTGGCCAGGAGGGCCAATGGGATTCTGGGGTGTATTAGAAGGGGTGTGGTTATTAGGTCAAGAGAGGTTCTTCTTCCTCTTTACTCTACCCTGGTGAGGCTGCATCTGGAATCTTGTGTCCAGTTCTGGGCCCCTCAGTTTAACAAGGATAGGGAACTGCTAAAAAGAGTCCAGCACAGAGCCACAAAGATGATGAAGGGGGTGGAATATCTTCCTTATGAGGAAAGGCTGAGGGAGCTGGGTCTCTTTAGCTTGGAGAAGAGGAGACTAAGGGATGACCTCATCTATGCTTTTAAATATGTGAAGGGTGTGTGTCGGGAGGATGGGGTCAGGCTCTTCTCAGTGAAGCCCAGTGACAGGACAAGGGGCAATGGCTGTAAGCTGAAGCATAGGAGATTCCATGTGAATACACATAGAAATTTTTTCCCAGTGAGGGTGCCAGGGCACTGGAACAGAGTGCCCAGAGAGGTTGTGGAGTCTCCTTCTATGGAGATATTCAAGACGTGCATGGACACACTTCTGTGTGACCTGGTCTAGGGAATCCTGCTGCGGCAGGGGGGTTGGACTAGATGATCTTTTGAGGTCCCTTTCAACTCCTAATATTCTGTGATTCTGTGATACTAATGAGAAAAAATGAAGTTGGCAGATGGTCATTGTGTAATCCTAGGGTGAAGTATTGTGTCTCCAATCTATAACATTTAAAGATGACAATACAATGTATTTAAATATAGCTGCTGTTCTACTGGAAGCAGTAAGCTTATTGCTGTGAAAGTATAGATAAGATCCAGCCATATTTCATCTGGGATATGTGTTAAGATCACAATCTCTCCACCCCTTCTTCCTGTTGATCAGTAGGTTTGAAGGAGCTGTCAAAGCCAGGAAATAACACTTGTCCTTTCTGTTCTGACTCTTCAGTTTAGAGAGCACTTCCATTCACATAGCTGCTAAATTAATCCCAAAAGTCACTCTCAGTTCTACGCTGGTAGAACTAAATGTGGTACTTTGTCATTAAATCTTAAAAACAAAAGTAAATACCAGCAATAAGCCATTGTGAGTTGCCTGCTCAATATGATCACCTCCACAGACAACAACCTTTCTAGGTTCAAAATCAGCAGCAGTAACATCTTTTGCCCACTGTCAAACAAGTCGAATTGCCACCACTGGAGGAATATAGTAACTTGAATTCCTTGTAGTGTGAGGATAAGTCATGATCACACAATTAAGATGGAAGTAGTGGCTTTTAGATATACATTTTAACATTATGGCTTCTGCTTGGTGCAGCATGCTGCTGACAAAGTGCTCAGTGTGGGTGTGGTGGGGAGAAGAGAAGGAGCTGGATTCATACTTCTTTTGAAGTTCCACTGTTGATTTCCTCAAAAGGCAGGATCCACAAATAACATTAAAGATCATACTGATGAGAGACATGTAAACACTGTTCAGTATGGCTGAGAGCCTGATATGTTTTTTTTTTAATAATTTGTGGTTTTTACATAGATACACTTTAGAACTAGTGGATTTAAGCTGTATTACTGTAGAAATCTGCATTTTCTGTGGAACTGTGTCTGTGTAAGTACCTATCCTCTTGTATATCCCTTCCCTAAGAAAGATTTGATAGCTCACTTTTATTGGCCAGTGGAAAGGGTGGTGGTCTTCCAGACCCATGTCTCTTACAACCCATTGCAACTGAGTAAGTTAAATCTCAATAGACTTGCCACTTGTGCTCCTTCACCATCCTGAAAACACTTCAAAATTCATTTATCTCAAAGCTCTGGTGTGTATGTTTCTTTTGGCTTTCTCTTACTTGATTTCTAGAAGAATGTTGTAAAGTTTATGTAATCTTGGTCCTAGCAGTTAATGTGTCCCCTGCAGGCAGACTCCATATGAATTAGAAAGAAATTCAATTACTGAACTACTGATAACTTATCTCAACAGAATGCAAATGGATTAAGATGCCTAAATGTTCACTTGCTTATAAATGTACCATTTAACTAGAAAACATACTCTTTAAAAAAACCAATGTCACAAAAATCTATTCTAGTATTTTATACTTCTGGGGTTTTATGCATTTCCTGTTACACAATTTGCAAAGAAAACTGTGGTGATCTTTGTTAAAATAAATTAGAATGAATACCACAAAATCGTTTTGCAAACATGCCAAACAATTTTTTATGTTTTCTAAAGAGATACAGTAGAAATGTTTCCTCATTAAAAAATATTAAAAATCCTTTTCATAAAAAGTGTTACACATTTTTGATACAGTTTGTTGAGGTTTTTAGGCTTTTTCCTAGGACATTATTTACCGTAGTACTGATATTAAGACTTTGGTTTATGAGCTATTTCATTTCCCTGTAAAAAATGCTCTTTCATTAAGTTTTTTAGCTGACCTTAATTTTATATCTATACAAACGTTCATCTGTGAGTGGTGTGTGCTCCTTATCTTCACAACCAGTGGAGGCATTGTGTTTAACTTACATAGTTAATGGATAGTCAGTGTTTCTCTATGGTATTAGAGAACATAGAAGTTATTTGTAGTACTTGTAATGTATATAGCTGTAGACTCTTCATTGCTGCATTTCCTTTAAAAAAAAGGAAAGGAAAAAAAAAGAATACAAATATGTTACCTGTTTGATAGTTATCACATAAGAAACTGGCTGCCTTGTAGTTTTGGGGGACTGGTTAGATTGGGATTAAAACATAAGGACTAAGTGTACTACTACTTTTGATCTCAAAACTGTGTGTGTATTGGTCTGAAGGGTTATACCTTTTTATCAAGAAAATTAAAGAAAAACCTTTCAAAAAGACTTGCTCTGTGCCTTTACTAATCACACTATGAAGTCATCCCACCAGCACTGAAAATTAAATTGTTACTGTTTTATTACAGTAATGTGTGTTAGATTAAGAGGTAACTTTTGTAGGCTGAAGCCAAAGAGCAGCTCTGTCTTCTTTACAGTGAACAGTTACAAATATACTCATTGAAATTTTTAGCAAGAATATGGGTACCTGATTCACTTCAGTGGACCTTTAAAAACAAATTTGTTAAGAAATATCACTGTTTAGGTTTTATAAAACTAGTATTTCTTCAAATAATAAACCAAATTTTTCTGTTTCACAACAGTGGAGACATTACTGTGACTTGTGGTCGTGGGGTTAGAAGGATGAGTTTCATAAAAGCGGTTTTATTAAATAAGGTTGAAAGAGAAATAAAGAATGAAATACATATGGTGTCACTAGTATAACATATTATTATTGGATTCTTCAGGATGTGCAAAACGTGTTTGAAAACCAATATCCTGGGTTTGGGGCTTAGTCATCAATGTATAGGGCTTTATATCCTTGACAAAAAAAAAGGCATTCATATGTATATATTTAATCGTAAGTATAGAAGTATTTCTGTTAGGGTTACAGCCAGGACCAATCCTGCAGTCTGTCTACTTCTTAAAAAAGCAGTAACTGTCTGAAATGCAAACAAACATCTTTCAGGAGGAAGATTGATGAGACTAAGAGGCTCAGTGAGCAACATTGTGTGGGCTCTGCCAGGGAATCCTGCCATGCAGGCCCAGGTGCCACTACCACAGACACCTCGTGACCGGCTCACCACAACCACATAGGCACAGCTAAACACTTGTATTTTCTAGTTATAGTGGTCAGTTTGGCAAAAGCTAGCCAACTGATAGATTCATAAAGTCAGGATTTGTAGAGATATGAGACTTTAAAGTGACAGTTTACATGGTAACATTATTTCTCCATGTTTTTTTTCCTTAAACCAAAGGTCTCAATTTACTAAGGCTCTGTAAGAAGTACAGTCTTGCACTTTAATAGAGGAGAACTGATGGTGAAACCAGCTGGAGTTGCCAGCGCCAACCTATTGGTGGATTATTACAGCATCATACACATTATACATATCATTCTTGGAGAGAAAACTTTTCTGCACACAAACAAATTCGGATCTATGCTATGATATTGGGAATCCCTTTATGATTTTTTTTTAATTCTTGCTTCAGGAGTGTTTTATGAATCATGTAATATGTTAGTTCATGTGGAATAATAGTCACCCTACTATCCTCATGTAATCATCTGCTAGCTTGATGGATCCATGAAAGAAGACATAATTTAGTACAAACAACAAAGCTGCATAGTCAGTTTAAGTACTAAGGTGTGCTGGGGTTCTTCTTGATTGAAAGGTCCAAAAACTATAGAGCTTTTTTGTACAGAAATAAATAATTAAAAAATTTAAAAACATAGCAAAGACATATATTTCTTAAATATTTATGAATTTACCATTTTATAGTGCTTTTTTTGGTAGCTTTTTCTCTTCATTCTCATGCTCCCATTTCTTTGTAGACAAGTGTGGTCTGGCTGGAGAGCACAGATATACTTTCTGTTTATACTTTCTGTTTATGTGGCAAAATACTGTACATTGAGGCCCAATAAATTGACTTCTCTTTGGGATGGTTTCAGTAAATCCAGGACAGATGTGCTTTTACCTTTTACTCTCTTGAACTAAAAAAAGTAAAACAAAAAAAGGTATCTGTGGGCTGCACACCATCAGGAGATGAGAACAGTTTTTAAACTAAGGTGGTATGTTCATGTCTTCAGTCATCTGTCTCTATGATGGAAGTAATGTTATCAAAGCTTACTTCAGATGTTCTCAATAGTATTACTAGAGAAGATGCCAATTAACATAACAATTTCAGTACCTCAAACACCAACAAATTGTGATTCTGACAATTTGATACTGAAGTTGTTGACCTGAGTGCAAGGTCTTGCCATAAAAATGCTGATAAATTAACAGGGAATTATTTTCCTAGGAAGTCCTAAGCAGGTAACTGCACTACTGTCTTCTCTGAATTATTCATCATTTAAATAGTTCCAAAAGAAATACTCTGAAGTCTTTACAAAGCAGTCTTAGGTCCTTCGCTTACCTAGTTTTCTGTGACAACAGAAGAAAGAAAGTGAAAAAGAAACAATATTTATGCTGTAAAAAGTTCCATCTATAGAATCCAAACAGTGTTAAATTGCTTCTATATTCCTCAAAAGTACTTTCAGTAGTATTAATCAAGGCAGTGCAACAAGTCACACTCTCAAGGATGATAAATTTATTCCAGAGCCAACAAAAGGTATTAGCTGATGTTGTGCCAAAACAAGATATACTTCTAATTGTCAAAGCTTTCAAGTGCTGTAGTGCAGGAACTGTTTTAAATAGATGTACCTCAAAGCACAAGTTTTGGGAAGATGTCTTTTACTGTTAAGACCATCCTAGATATGTTTGTTGATCATAAAGATTTGTTTCTGCTAAGGAACATCGCTTGATCATGCAACAACAAATTAATTTCAAACTTTTCTTAAAAAATACCATCTACTAAAATTTGCCAGTAAACAAAACCCCCAAAATCTGTGATGTCTGTGGAATTTGTAGTTTTCACTAAAAGAAGCCCACAAACACTGCACTCAAAAGTTACAAGCTATTTCTTAGAGTAAGATGTAAGATTTAATTATTATTTGGTTAAAATGTTCAGAGATTGGACTAATAAAAGCTTTCAGGCAAGGAAGAAAAAAATCCTAATGCAGGCAAACACCTTTAAAACCATGTGAGTGGTGATCTTCACCCATCCTGCAGAATAATATGATACTATGATGAAGGGGATTTTGTTTATAATGTGGGAAGGAAATTAAAAGAACATTTCAAACCAGACAATGTATATCAGTGTAACCAGCACTTTACGACATAAAATTGCACCATTTCTTTTATAGAAATAGTTAACTTTCAGTCTTTTTTTTTCTTTCTTGTTTTCATCTTAAAGGTGTAATGGTCTTTACAGACAGTAATGGATAGATGGGTAAGACTGCTTGAAGGAGACTCTAGAAAGATGGAAGATGGAACACTGGAATAGGCTGCCCAGGGAGATTGTGGAGTCTCCTACTCTTGAGACATTCAAGGCCTGCCTGGACTCATTCCTGTGTACCAGGAGGATAGATGAGTGTAGGGCAGTGGATGTGGTTTATCTTGATTTCAGTAAAGTGTTTGACACTGTCTCCCACAGCATCCTTGCAGCTAAACTGAGCAAGTGTGGTCTGGATCACTGGGTAGTGAGGTGGATTGTGAACTGGTGGAAGGACAGAAGTCAAGGACTTGTGGTCAATGGGGTGGAGTCTAGTTGGAGGCCTGTGTCTTGTGGAGTCCCTCAGGGGTCAGTACTGGGACCAGTACTTTTCAATCTATTCGTTAATGACCTGGATGAGGGAACAGAGTGTGTTCTCAGCAACTTTGCTGATGACACTAAACTGGGTAGAGTGGCTGACACACCGGAGGATTGTGCTGCCATTCAGCAAGACTTGGACAGGCTGGAGAGTTGGTCAGGGAGAAATGTAATGAAATTCAATAAGGCCAAGTGTTGAGTCTTGCACCTGGGAAAGACCAACCCCATGTATCAGTATAGATTGGGGACAGAGCTGTTGGAGAGCAGTGAAGGGGAAAGGGATGTGGGGGTCCTGGTGGNAGGAGATTCCGTGTGAACACATGTAGAAATTTTTTCTCAGTGAGGGTGCCAGAGCAGTGGAACAGACTGCCCAGAGAGGTTGTGGAGTTTCCTTCTATGGAGATATTCAAAACCCGTGTGGATGCACTTCTTGTGTGACCTGGTCTAGGGAATTCTGCTGCGGCAGGGGGGCTGAACTACATGATCTTTCAAGGTCCTTTCCAACTCCTAATATTCTGTGATTCTGTGGTGATTCTGTGACCTTATCTAAGGTGTCTTGCTTCGGCAGGGGGGTTGGACTTCATGATCTTTCTAGGTCCCTTCCAAGCCCTAACAGTCTATGATTCTATCATTCCTCTTTATTAGAAGTTGGCTTCTAAAGGTTTTAAGGTATCCTTAAAACACTCATACTGCTACACAGATCTCTACCACAAACATTTACTGCACTATGGCACTTTTTTCCCTCTAAAAAGCCAAGTGCTATGTCTGAAGGATGCAATATTGTGCTTTAGTACTGGATATCCGATGCATCCTCATAAGCCGGGATGAAAGGTTCTTAATTTTTTCTTATCCAAAAACCTGTTAGAAACATCTCAGTCTTTCAGAAATACTTCAGTCTTTACAAGGAAGGAAGAACAAGGAATAAGGATGATAGTGTGTATTAATTATTTAGGGAATTGTGCAGGAACTTTAGGGAATAAATACCATGGAAGATCACACAGCAGCTCAGGAATGTAGGGTAATTATCAGAAGAACCATTATTAACAAATCAACAGTAGTAAAGCATTTACAAAGATAAGCTATTTCAGTGTAGACAGAGAAGTAAGTTTTTATCTATTATCAGAGATTCAATTTGTTCATTCACAGCAAGTTCGCCGACGACACCAAGCTGTGTGGTACTGTTGATATGCTGGAGGGGAGGGATGCCATCTAGAGGGACCTGGACAGGCTGGAGAGGTGGGCCCATACCAACCTCATGAAGTTCAACAAGGCCACGTGCAGGATCCTACATTTGGGTTGGGGCAATCCCAAGCACTGATGTAGGCTGGGTGAAGATTGGCCTGAGAGCAACCCCGTGGAAAGAGACTTGGGGGTGTTGGTGGATGAGAAGCTCAACATGAGCTATCAGTGTGTGCTTGCAGCCCAGAAGTCCAACAACCGTATCCTAGGCTGCATAAAAAGAAGCGTGGCCAGCAGGTCAAGGGAGGTGATTCTTCACCTCTACTCTGCAGTTGTGAGACCCCGCTTGGAATACTGTGTCCAGTTCTGGAGCCCCTATTACAAGAGGGATGTGGGGGTGCTGGAGCGAGTCCAGAGAAGGGCCATGAGAATGATCAGAGGACTGGAGCACCTCTCCTATGAGGACAGACTGAGAGAGTTGGGATTGTTCAGTCTGCAGAGGAGAAGGCTCTGAGGAGACCTTATAGTAGCCTTCCAGTATCTGAAGGGGGCCTACAAGAAAGCTGGTGAGGGACTTTTTAAGAGGTCAGACAGTGATAGAACCAGGGGAAATGGGTGTAAGCTAGAGGAGGGTAGATTTAGATGAGATATTAGGAAGAAGTTCTTCACTACTACTGGTGGTTAGGCAGTGGAACAGGTTGCCCAAAGAGGTTGTGGAAACCTCATCCCTGGAAGCTTTTAAAACAAGGCTTGATGGGGCCCTGGGCAACCTGATCTAGTGGATGGTATCTCTGCCAGGCAGGGGGGTTGGAACTGGATGATCTTTGAGGTCCCTTCCAACTCTGACAATCCTATGATCCTATGATCAAACCACATCTGGAGTTAAGTCAAAGGTTAAAATTCCAGGCAGAACATGTATGTTGTATTTAGGACTAGATACAAATTTTAAACAGACACATGTGAGAGCTCACAAGCACAGTCTCTAACAGTGTAGCCAGAGAGAAAGAAGGCATTCATTAACTCCACCTTCTTTGTATCATCTGTCACGAAGGCACCCACCTCATTCAGCAGTGGGCCTACATAGTCTCTAGTGTTAGTTTTTGCTGCAATGTATTTGAAGAAACCCTTCCTATTGTCCTTGACCTCCCTTGCAAGGTTTAATTCCAGAGAGGCCTTAGCTTTCCTAGTTACCTCCCTAAAACCTCTGACAACAGCCTTGTACTCTTCCCATGTGGCCAGCCTCCTTCCATGACCTGTAGACTCTCTTTTTCCACCGGAGTTTGCCCAGCAATTCCTTAATTAACCATGTGGGTCTCCTGGCTCCCTTCCTCAATTTTTTACCTGTTGGGATGGTCTGACCTTGAGCTTGGAAGAAGTGGTTCTGGAATGTTAACCAGCTCTCTTGGGCCCCTTTTATTTCTAGTACCCTGTCCCATGAGATTTCCCCTAGCAATTTCTTGAAAAGATCAAAATTGGCCCTTCTGAAGTCTAGGGTTGTGATCCCTTGAGGCAGGGATTGGTCTGTTCTCCCTAGTGGAGAGTGATAGGACGAGGGGAAATGGATTGAAACTGCCCCATGGGAAGTTCAGGTTAGATATTAGGAAGAATTTCTTTACCGAAGGAGTTATCAGCCATTGGAACAGGCTGCCCAGGGAGGTGGTTGAGTCACCATCCCTGGAGGTGTTTAAGAGACGGGTGGATGTTTTGTTGGAGGGAATCGTTTAGCGAGTTGATAGGACTAGGACAAAGGCTGGACTCGATGATCTTCAAGATCTCTTCCAGCTGTAACTATTCTATGATTCTATGATTCTACTAGGTATTCTGTTCCTAACGCACCTGAACTCTACCATTTCATGCTCGCTGCAGCCAAGGTTGCCCTCAACATCTACCTTTTTAACCAGCCCTTCCTCGTTAGTGAGTATCAGGTCCAGCAGCACTCCCCTCCTGGTGGGCTCATCCGCATTTTGCATCAAGAAGTTATCATCAATGCACTGGAGCAACCTCCTGGACTGTGAATGGCTGGCTCAGTAGGCCTTCCAGCAAATATCTATCCATCTTAATTGCAGAGGAGCTATTCTGCATCAGATCAAAAAAAAAGTATAGATTCCACTAAATCTCTTATTGGTGCTACTTCTAAATGCATAAATGCATAGTAGCAATAATAATCTGAGAGGCATTTTTCTGGCTGACTGCGTCTTAGGTCACATTTAAATGCTGAAGAACAGCATGAAGGTCCTGTGAATATAGACACAGTCACCTGGTGTGATGCTCAGATACTGCAGCGATGAGAATCTTAATATAACTCTGACCCTCTCATGTCCTCGGCATATCCAACCATGTTGTCATAAGTATGCAAGTAGAGTGTCAGAAGTTGGCCCTGTATGTGGTGGAAAAATTCTGTGGGGATCCTAGAAAAGTAAAGGTGCTTTACTAAAATAAGATTCTGCTATGTCAGCAACCAAGCCAACACAACTCTTATAATACACAAAATACACAGAAAGTACTACTTATCAAATACTTTGTTGGTGCTAAACTAAGCTCTATTGTACATGTTGTCAATATACATTGGTGTATTTTCCTTTCATTGGTGGGATTTTTCACATGTAAGGCATTAAAGGTTCACATTGATAGAACATTCAAGAGTATATCATAACTATAAAAATATGTAGGGATTTTATAATTATATAAAATCTTTGACGAGCCATTTGAGTTTACAATGAGCATGAGTACAAAAATGCACATGGTTTAATCAATACACCTTTCAAAGGAGCCTTATTAGGGAAAATTCAAAAGCCATATCTTGCAGTCAGTAATAAATATTTCATTGAATTATCTCTAATTTAACTTTCACCCTCATTGCCAATCCTCTAGTGATGCATGCTTTTTTCCTCTTGATTTTATTGCCCTGGTAACATGCAATCATCTAGCAGGCCTTTGTTTTCTGATCTATGGTATATTGCCTCTCCTTAGATTGATCTCACAGTCATTATCTCGTTTAAGTAGGTAATATTTGACTATCTAATCAGCTTAAAGAAACTTTAAGTAGAATAATATGGGTTTACATCTGGCATTCAGAAATATTTCTGAAACAATGAGAAAGTGAATTGACAAAAATATATTTTCTAAAATATTCTTTTTATACCTGAAAATATATGGTACTTTTACTGACAAAAAAGACAATATATACTGCAATATATACATATATATATATATACTGCCAATATATAGGCAATAACTTTGCCTATATATCTGGCTTTTTAATAATAAAAAAGCAAGCCCTAGAGTGATAAAATGATTTGCTATGTTCATTTAAAGCAAGGAATTCAGCAGTACCTATTCAGACTTATACTTTTCTTGTGGAATGTAGTCAGAATAAAATCAGTGCCACAGCATTTTAAGGTAACAGATTTCATAGAGTTGTGTTATTTTTCTGTTTTAAATGCTTCTTTTCAGTGCTTTCATTTATATAGATTAATTACAGTGAAAAGGAAAAATGCAGTTTGTCTTGTCATCCAGATACAGAAAGAAGTAGTATGTTCAGATTTCAAACCTGTCAAATGGAAGTTTTTGATAGATAAAACCCAAATTTTTTTAAGGCTTTTATATAGTAATAGGGCTGATAGTAAAGTATTCTAGGTGCTCTTGGAAATCAAATTTAGACCTTGTAATTAATAACTACAGATTATAATGCTGGGTTTTTGACTGGGAGGTAAGAGTTGCTGCTTTTTTAGCATTTGTACCTTGGGACAACAGGTTTGCTGCCCATCTAGAAGAAAAAAATTTTCAGGAAATGAATGTAGAATTGTAAGGAAAATGAATATAGTGTCAAACAGGATCTTACAAGGTATGTTTACAAATGGGACATAGGGCACTAACAGCATAAGTC
Organism: Galbula dea; assembly: GCA_013399015.1. Lineage (NCBI taxonomy): Eukaryota > Metazoa > Chordata > Aves > Piciformes > Galbulidae > Galbula > Galbula dea. The sequence continues at coordinate 570,648 of VWZX01000711.1, forward strand.
CAAATTAAGTTTTAAAGAATATTAGCAGCATGAAAAGAATTCCCAAAGACAATGTTGCCTCTGCAAGCTCTTTTTCCTCCTTGTGTGTCTCAGTGACACAATGCTGTAGTTTAGATGTGTCATCTGTGATCTAAATTGAATTGACAGTAATGTTTACATGTAATGGCTTAGCTACTTGTTAAAAAGACCCTCGCTTAGACCTAAGGTATATAACATGTTTTTATTAAGACATCAGCTCAGTTCTGTATATGTAATCTGTTTTCTACAAGGTTTCATTTCTCATTCCCTGCATGTTTTCCAGCCTCAGCTTCTTTGAATGCTTGCCTTTTTCAGTAGATATGATCCTTCTCCAAAAATATGTCAGTAGCTTTCCACATTGCATAGTACTTCTTTCTTGAATTGTTAGTTTATTTTAAAATTAACAAAAATTCAGGAATTTCAAAAAGTTCTTTATCAGATTATTTTTTTACATAATCAAAGTTTTTACAAGCATATAAATTTGGTTCTATTTGCCTAAATCCTGGGAGGCAGACCTAATCCTACAAAAAACAAAACACTGCCCTTCTTCAGCTGCAATTTCTGGCACTTTTGCAAGGCCCTCAGCAAATATGCATAGTAGCAGTGCAGTAAGCCGTGAATCCCTTTCACAGTCCTCTAGCTCTCCAAGGAAAAGTAAGACTCACAAAGCTCACATCTACTTATTATTCAGTACTGCAATATGGCCAATTGTCAGGGTTTCTTCTGCTTTTAAAAATCTGAGTATTCTAGCACAGGGGAAAGGAAGATCTATATTGCTTTTTATGACAGAGCTTCAGATACCTGACATTGTGAAATAGGGGCCACACTATGACAAAAACTATTTGTCATGAATTAGATAGGTGTGGGAGATCAAGCAGACAGTTGTCAAGGTAGCAGCACAGATTTGTTGGCCATGGAATGGTGGAAGAAGTAAGGAATGACTGAGAAGTAAGGGCTGATTGAACAAAGTTATGTGGTTGAGATAGTAGAGAGAAATATTAGTTGAATAAGTAAATGAGTAAAATTATCAAAAAGCAAGGCTTCACTGCAAAAATGATCAAAGCATTAGGTAAGGTTTAGTGGAAAATTTTGAAGCAAACATGTAAACTATAAAAGAGAGCTTGTGAAGCAAAGAAAGGATTTCGATTTCAACCGCACATCGGAGTCCGTGCCTCGTTCACCACAGACAGGAAAGTACCTAACTGTTAAGACATGCTGGACTGAAGATACTCCAGAATTTTGAAGTTACAACTTCATTTGCCATTTGGTGTTTTGTTTTGTTTTGTTTGTTTGTTTTGGGATTGTTTTTGTTTTTCCCCTTGTAGTTATTTGGTGTTTTAAGCTTACAACAGAAACATTCTGAATCTGGAAATACAGCTTAGTTCTTAGCACTACTCCCCAAGAAACTCTTCTGAGTTTAATGAATTGGCAGTAGGTGCTATACTGTCTTACCTGAAACTTTGAGAGACAATTTATGTCTGCCATCACACAGTAAATTTAGCAGGACTTCTGATACTGCTCATCCTTTTGCCATTTTGCTTGCTGATTAACTGTTCATCTTCTCAAGAGAAGAATATTAAACATTGTCATTTGGAAAAATAGCAAAGAAAAATTCCATGTGCTATAACTGTCCCGTGGGTTTAGTTTGGATACTACAAATTCTAGACTGTTGTTTCAGGAAATACACCGCATTTTATACATCTATGCTTCTGTAACATAATTTCAGACTCTCGTAGTTGTTAGAAAGATATAATCACTGTTATAACTGACTCAGTCACCCAAATTAGGTTTCATGAATATACAAAAGCCCCAAAAAACAACAAACAAAGAAATTATCTAAGTATACCCTGCTGAACAAAGCAAAATTATAATCCTAGTGGAGGACTGTTTGATCGTCTGATGTTACAGCTGCTTGTGTCTGTGGTAAACAAGATTTAGGCATGACAAAAGAGTTGTTTATCTTCAAAGGTAGTACAATCAGTGTCATCTGGCAGGAAATGAACACACAGATCTATCCTAGTGGCTTTGCAAAGTACATTCAAAGAAGGAACTGCAAACAAGCTTCTGGACTATAAATAGAGTAAATAAAGAATCATACATTTAGAAAATAAAAATGCAAACCACAGGAAATAATGTCTGAAGAAAAGCACGACAACATTTCTTGTATCTAAATATAACAAAAGAAGAGAATTTAGAGAAGATGCCTTCATAATGGCAAATTGCTAATTTCTTTAAGACTGGTATGCTGCCACAGTGCACTATCATTAAAATTATGGATCTGTGTTATCTATGTGGCGTACTCAAGCCCAAAGTGTTTCAATTTGTATTTTAAGTTTCACCACTCGCACACAGGGATTCATTAAAAAAAAAAATTACGAAAACAAACAAACAAAGCAAAACAAAAAACCCATAAAACCCCCAACCTACCAAACAAATAAACAAAACCCCAGAAGACCCAAAACAACAACAAAAAAGCTTTGAAATGCAATAGCTCCCTAAAAGGTCTGGTGGCAGTGAAGCAGAGGTACAGTTTGTTCCTCTAGGTGAGATGCACATATTCGATGTCATTTTAGTTTTCAGACAGTGTAGGGAGGAGGCATCATGGGTTCTGATTTTGTCTTTCCCACACAGCAGTGTTCCTCCTCTGGTGATGTCAAGAAAAAAACATTACTTATACTTCTTTTTGCACTGGAAACGGAAATAAAAGATGCAAGAACATAAGACGTTGCTAGAGGAATTTTTCATATGCATCCATTCTTGAAGGGAAGATATTTTGCCACTAGGTGAGCATTTAATAGACTACTGTCCCTTCACGCTCAGTCTATGTGATTGCAAGGTTACCTTTCTGGTCTTCTTTCTTGACTATTTATACTTATGCTTATTATTATTTTTATTCATCTATCTGATACAGTTTAGTACTTCTATTTGCCACTATGGTGCCCTCAGTTATCCCTTTTCTTGAAGTGAGCCCTGTTCTGCCTAAACATCCCTTTTGCACAGACACATACTTTGGGCAATCTAGTTATGGTTCACATGCCCAGAGTATAAGGCCTGGAACACGACATGTAGACTTTGGAATAGGGCTACTGCCAGGAGACGTCTGGATGAAAACATAAAGTACATAGATTAGTTACCTTTAAAAGAAATGATGATAACAGTATGAGATCATATTTATATTGATAATCTGTTTATCTGTTGGGTATCCCAAACTATCTCTGCTCTCTTTCAGAATAGTTCTCTTGCTTCTTTTATCCAAGCAGTTCCTGGGTTGGGACTCTGATCCTGAGGGTTTGATAAGCTTCAGATAATTATTTTGGTCCACTTCTGTAAAACTGGAACCCAAACTCTGGTTGGAGTTAAAACACTTAGAATATAGATTTCTGATGGTATGCTAGACTGCCAGAAATCCAAGGGCAAACTGTACAGAAAGTCTTTAAGGTGCTGGTAGTCTTGGGATTCCAAATGCTACTCACCTTCCTTGATCTACCCCTTTTTGGAAGGAGGCAAACTGAAAGTCTGTAAATTCCAAAGAATGGATTAATCTGATTACTGAAGTTATTTTAAAATAACAGACTCAGTCTGGGAATCTGGATAGTGCATGGCAGGATGACAAAAGTTTAAGTTTCTGAGAGAAGCCTGCTTGTGACTTCTCAGAAGTTTGCCAAAACTTTATGTTCCTTTCAAAAGATAGTTGCTGATATATCTTAGCTGTATGGAAAATTTTACTGGAAAGTTTTCAAATGTCTTGATTAAAGATACTTAATTTATTAACTACCGTCTGGAAGTTCAGTCCAAATTATGTTAAAGAGCTGTGAAAAGGCAGGCTATTATCATAAACATATTGGAGCTAAGAACAGAATACAGATGTTCAGATTTTATAATTTCACTCTGGAATGAAAAATTTTACATTGATGCTCAATATCATCATTTTTATTTGATAGCATGACTTCACACAATGGAACTTAATAACGGAGAAAAATTAAGGCCTTCTGATTCCTAACCTCTTGTTCCGTTCATTATTGTTCTTTGATTTCCACTAAATATAAGGATGCACGCAATTCCAGATGTTTCATTATTAAATTCTTTCCAGGAGAGAAAAAAAACACAAGTCATTCCAACTGCTGAAATTTCTCAACTCATTACCACATTTTACGTATGATATAGACACACTGACAATGTTAACTCATGAGGAAGGCTTGACTGTTCTTCAATTACTCTGCCAAGAGCTGGTATGTATTACAAAGCCACAAATTACATAACTTATTATAAGTGTATTGGTTTTAATGATATCTTCATGAAGGAACATGCATATTTCATTACTAAGCCACAGTTATTATAATTTTAACATGATCATTAATAATAAAAACATTGGGTTATGTTCCCAAATAAGAAAATCATTACTGCAGAATTTGAAAAGGTGCCTGACATGATGGTGCAGCTTTGTGTGTTACTAAGTTCCCAATATCAGCATCAGGACACGGTGTGCATTCATAAGGCTCTTCCTAACTGCCACTGTAACTGTCATGTAATTATGTATTTTATTAAATGACTTACTGAAAAATATGCACTTTGAGGAACAGAGTATACTTCTCAGAACAGGTCCTGTTGTTTAGAGAGTCATATCTGTCTTATTTTCTGTGGTCCTGAAGTTCTGGATTTCTGAAAACTAGCGTTTGTCTTCAGAGAGGATTCCTCTTGCAGTTATATTTCTACTGCATCTGTAGGCTTAAGGCTGAGATGAGAGCTGGATGTAAATGCCTGACTTTCTGCATTTTGCAATAGCAGTTTATTACGCATAAAAATAAAACGGTGAGCTCCCCAAGCTGTTTTTTTATCTAGACTGATTTGGAGTTGGTGTTATGAATAGAACTCATTTACAAATAAAGTTATTAATGCAGGGCCACAATTCTATACTACTTTGTAGATTACTAGACATTAGCTGGAAAATACAGGAGTAAAAATGAAGCCAAACAGACCAGATTCTCACAGCAAAATTTAAGAAATAATTTTCCTTGAAAAGTTAAACATTCTATAACATGAGTAACTGAAGAAAAGCAATTTGGATATAACACAGAAAATCCATCTACATGAATATGTAATATATGCAGAAAATATATAAATAATAATGAAAGCAAATAAATACTTTAAAAACATGATAGTTAAGATTATTTTGAAGACCACTAATAAGTTGTTAACTTATTAGGGCAGAACAAGGGTATTTTATCTGTGCTTAAAGAAGCTCTTGGAGACTGTAGATAGAAACCCTTTCATAGACTCATACTCAGCACTTGGGGAGAGCATCTCGGCATTGAATCTTGATTTTACTATTTTCATAATGATACAAAGATCCTAATCTGTATAAGGTAATCAGATACATTATCACTTTATTTTACCCCAGACAGTCTTAGACTTGCAGTATAGGCTACTTTGTGAGCAATCGACACAGTTTTCCACAGCATTCTACTGAAGAAGCTGGCTGCTCGTGGCTTGGATGAGCACACTCTTGGTTGTATAAAAAATTGGTTGGATGGCCGAGTCCAGAGACTTGTGCTGAATGGAGTCAAGCCCGGTTGGCGGCTGGTCACGACCAGTGTCCCTCAGATGTCAGTGCTGGGGCCTCTCCTCTTCAACATCTTTATTGATGACTTGGATGAGGGGATAGAGTGCACCCTTAGTAAGTTTGCAGATGACACTAAGCTGGGTGGGAGTGTTGATCTGCTTCAGGGTAGGGAGGCTCTGCAGAGGGACCTAGATAGGCTCATCGATGGGCAGAGGACAATGGTATGGGTTTTAATAAGGCTAAATGTCAGGTCCTGCATTTTGGTTGTAACAACCCCCAGCAGAGCTACAGGCTTGGGGAGGAGTGGCTGGAGAGCTGCCCAGCAGAGAAGGACCTATGGGTGTTGATTGACGGCTGGCTGAACATGAGCCAGCAGTGTGCCCAGGTGGCTAAGAAGGCCAATGGCATCCTGGCTTGTATCAGCAATAGTGTGACCAGCAGAAGCAGGGAGGTGATCTTGCCACTGTACTCGGCACTGGTGAGGCCACACCTCGAGTACTGTGTGCAGTTTTGGGCNGTAGTGTAGGGCTACTGGTTGGACTAGATGATCCTGAGGGTCCATTCCAGCCATAATGATTCTGTGATTCTATGATTTTTGCCTGTGGAAAGGTCTCAGTCTCTCAGACCCACTTGTCTCTAAGATCTCTTATTTTTCCCTGTTGTCTAATTTCCTAGTCACCTAAGTAAAACTGAGCTATCTAAGCTGCTGGTGTAGCTAGTGATATCTAAATTAATATACGATACCTTTTCAAAAAAGTTACTCAGAATACAGCTTTGATTTGGTTTGGGTTTTATTCCTGTATTGATGGAAGATGGAAAAATAAAATTTATGGTTGAAGTGTTTTATTAATATTCTTATGGCTCAATGATATGGTGTGTTGTTTGTGTCCTGAAAATTAATAACATCAACATTATGTTGCCTGGAGACAACATAACTATTTCTGTGTTTAGAAATTAGAGGTGCTTTGGGAATTATATGAAAAATAAGTTTAATTAAGTAGGAACAAGTAGGGAATTAAATACATTTAATTTAAGGACATTTTAGAATGTTTGTAGCTGTTGAAGAAGTTATCTCACTAAAATGAACTTGCTGTACAATTCCATTCTCTTTTTCTCGACTAAATATATTTTCAGCTACAAACCAATGCAACAAGTGAGGGTAAATTGGGTCACAAGATTGAGGTTTACGATATCTTTTATTCCAGTTGACTCTACTCAGACTTACTTCATAAGCAAATATGTTTCTCTCCTGACTCAGAGGTACTATAACTCTGAGAGAAATGTATTGAGTTGTATAAACTCTGCTGCTATTTACTCAGCCCCATGCCAAGTATCTCTGTTATAGTTACTTTCCTCACTTCTCAAATGGCTTGCCATGGAAGAACTGAGACAAAGCAGTGCTCTGAGTTGAAAAATAGTAGAATTTTCTTGATAAACATTCTTTTACATTAAGATATACTTTTAAGCCTGTTCTGTATAGTGATATACTCTATTTCTGGTAAAAGATACTCTTCACTTACAAAGACTGTCTTCCTAGGCTGGCTTGTGGCCAGCTAACAGAAGGTCCTCAGGAGCCATGGAGCAAGGAATTTTGCTTCTTTGAGACTCAGTAACATCAATCACCACTGCAGGAATAGCAGAATGTTAGGAGTTGGAAGGGACCTCGAAAGATCATCTAGTCCAACCCCACTGTCACAGCAGAATTCCCTAGACCAGGTCACACAGAAATGCATCCAGACGGGTCTTGAATACCTCCATAGAAGGAAACTCCACATCCTTGCTGGGCAGTCTGTTCCAGTGCTCTGGCAACCTCACTGAGAAAAAATTTCTACATGTGTTCACATGGAATCTCCTATGCTTCAGCTTACAGCCATTGCCCCTTGTCCTGTCACTGGGCTTCACTGAGAAGAGCCTGACCCCATCCTCCTGACACACACCCTTCACATATTTAAAAGCATAAATGAGGTCACGCCTTAGTCTCCTCTTCTCCAAGCTAAAGAGACCCAGCTCCCTCAGCCTTTCCTCATAAGGAAGATATTCCACTCCCTTCATCATCTTTGTGGCTCTGTGCTGGACTCTTTTTAGCAGTTCCCTATCTTTGTTAAACTGAGGGGTCCAGAACTGGACACAATATTCCAGATGTGGCCTCACCAGGGTAGAGTAAAGAGGAAGAAGAACCTCTCTTGACCTAATAACCACACCCCTTCTAGTACACTCCAGAATACTGTTGGCCCTTCTGGCCACAAAAGCACACTGCTGGCTCATGGTAATTGTTTCTCCTTCCCATTATTCCCTGCCAAAATTCCATGGACAAGCAACATGGTAGACATTTGGGGTAGTTTTTTAAAAGTTTCTTTACAGTACTTTGCTAATAAAAATTTAAAAACTAGTTGAAGCTGAAGAGTTACTAAAATTCATCTCAGCATATCAAGTCTTATGCTCGTTAAGCGTATAGAAATGTGTAATTAAGTGTGGTTAACAATTAAGCTTTTATTTCTTACCTGAAGTATGCTGAAAAGCCTAGAACTTTCCAGCTCTTCTATACCTGAAGCTTTTTAGAATGAACTAAATAAATGCAGCCCTTATTTTCCAGTTCAGGCCAAGAAGATCTCCCTTGTTTTTACAGCATCAAAAATATGTATTTCCTTTTCTTCAGCTTGCAAGGACCTAATGACCATTAGAAACAGAGCAGAGAAGTTCAAAGCCCTTGGTTCCTTTTGAATTTCACTTCTAGCTTCAGAAGCAGCAAGCTCAGCAAAGAGCTGCTTTTCCCAGAAAATGTGGAAAGGTTAACTGAACTGAATGGTCAGGATTGGTTTAACTGTTGGATAATTTCTGATGGATGATCTTTTGAAAGGTCTGGATGATGACAATAAAAATGTCAGTTTATATAATGTCCCAATTTTGAACAGAAATGTCACATCTGTGTTTGAATATGTCAGATATATACCTTGACCAATTATGGATAAAGGAGGTGTACACCTACAACAATGAAAATATAGTGAACATATCCAAATTTTCTGAAGGAGAAATTGTCAAAAATAACAAATTTATAACTTAACCATAAATATGCATCACATTTTTTCTGTTGGTATTACATAGTTAAGAACTTTTCTCCGTGTACATTCTCTGAGTTTTGTGATTTTATCTTTAACTACAACTCACTTTACCGTTTTGCCTGTGTAACTTCTTTTCATATAATCCTAAAGTGGTTGAATGATTTATCTTTTAATTGGGGTCTTTACTCACCTGAGCTTGCACGCAGCATATAGGAGAATGAGAAAACGCAATCTGAGAATCTCACGTTGACAGAATTCAGAACTTTTGTAAATTCTCAAACACACTTCTTGCTGAACTTCCAAACCGTGTGTGACAGACTAAATGAGTCTGGAAGCAACTTTTAGAGACTGCCTAGTCCAACTCCCCTGCTCAGAGTGTGGTTACCCAGAGCAAGTTGCTCAGGACCATGTCTAGTCATGTTTTGACTATTATCAAGGGTGGAGACACCACAACCTCTCTGGGCAACCTGTTCCTATGTTTGATCATCCACAAAGTGAAAATTTCTTTTTTATGTTTAAATGGAACTGACCTCAGGGTCTTTTCTGCCTAGGTGATTTCCAGCTTTTCAGTTCTGAGCTGGAGTTATCCCTTAGGTGCAGGACTTGGCATTTCTCTTTGTTGAACTGCAAGGTTCCTGTCAGCCCATTATTCTAGCTTGTTCAGGTCCCTCTGACTGGCAACAAAACCTTCTGGAGTATCCTGACAATTTTGTATCATCTGGAAACGGAATGAGAAAAATCAGTATTTGAGATTTGAAAAAGTAATGCATTTTACCAGCACAGTGTCTGAAATATAGGACTGGAAAAAGAGCTGAAATGTAGGGTTGACCGTTACCAGTTCTTTTACCATATCCAACCTGTCTTACAGCACCTGCAAGAACCACTATCACAGTCTTTTCAAATTCATCATTTTCTGGTAATTTTTGGAATTCAAACTTTAAAATGGTGTAAAATCATGCAGTTTTAAAAGAGCCATCACACACACATGCACAAAAATTAAATAAGCCCATTTTGTCAAGTTTACATATAAAGTAAGCATGTGTAATTAAGCTGGCGATCTTCCCTGTAAATACCCCTCACAAAGAACTGTAATGTCTTAATTAAACAGATATAGCTGAGTTAATAACTTTTAAATATTTTATTACATCATTAAAGAGAAGGAAAGGTACAGTAGTTGAAGTACTAATTGGGGGGATCTTAAGCTGAGTTCTGAACTTTAGTGGGTTCCTAAATTTACTGGGGTTTTCTTGTGATTTAACTTAGGCCTGTTAACAGAAAATTTGCAGAGAAAGACTGAATCATTCAGTCAGCCTTCTCACAATGAGAAAACCCATATGGTAGACACCATGTAGTAGGGTCCCCGGAATGCTCTTTTTGTGTGTCGCCTCCCACTGCAAACATCAAACTCATCTCAATTAATAGGAAATTCTAAGTCTATAATAAAAGGTTAAAAAGCCTTGGTTATGCTCACAGTTGTCTCTCCAACTCTATACTTGTTAGATGCGAATTTAAATACGACAAGGCTAAATACGAAAGTATTTGCAGGAGTGTCGTATCTTGGTAGACTTTGCAAGATCAGATTTGTGGAAGTATTTTCTCTTATTAGACTAACCAGCATAGGTAAAAAAAAAGAAACATCAAAAAGCTTCTGTGCACATGTCTTTCTTCCAGTATGAAAGCAAACTTCAAAGCTGAGATGGATACAAATCATTTTATACCTAGCATTTAGCCTGACAGAGGAGAACAGATATGACTATCTATGGGATAGATAGAACATTACTTGGGAGAAACGTATTAAGATGATGATCTTTTCGTTGCAAGGCAGGCAGCCCATGAAACATCAAGAAGTTAATGCTAAGAGAGATTATGATTTGTGACAAAATCAGCACCTATATTGGATTCCTGATATTTGTTATCCAAGAGAGTTGCAAATTGCTTTGTGAAGAGTTACCTTTTGAAAATGTTCTGTATGTCTCCCTTAAGGTTTAGGACTGAGACATCAAAGGTAAAGTAACTGTTTTGTTTGTTTCCCTTATGAAAGTCATACACATGTTAAGATAGACTACTGTAGCTTTGATTCTAGCTGCAGTGTAGAAAAGACACCATTTTATAGCTAATTTTCCTGGGAGGCTCCAAGCCATGTGTTGTCTAGGAAGACAGATTTGCAATGGCAATATCAAGGCAGGGACATTCTTTCATTCCCAGTCTGCCTCCAGTTTTACATACAATAGTCTCCTTATTGGTGTCTTATCTCAAACATAGTTTCCTCTCTTCCCTCCACTGTTTTTAGGTGGGAGGACACAAAAAAAAGGGACTTTATTTCACTAGATGACACAACCTTGCTATTTTTAAGTGGCAAGAGTATCTCTACAGTGTTACCATAAAACTTTGATGGCACCAGTTTTCTAGAAGGAGTTTTGAACTGTGCATGCTATAGGACCTATCTGTGGGAGTGAATGTCTTCAACATTTTCTTCTGATTAATTGGCTAAAAATGTAATATGTTAGCCTGCCTTTTTCCATGTGCTCTGGAAGATACCTGGGCACTTACATAGTTTCAGCCCATAATTTCTCTTTGAAGCAACTTTACATTTATAAAATAATTGTAATTCTTCATTATCTCACAAGGGGTTGCATGGCTGGATATACTAAATCACTATGAGATTTGTAGGGACAAAGGCTTGTAAATCACACTGTGAGGAATAAATAGGAAACAGCTTGAAATTTTCAAACGGCAGAGAATTAGAATAATAAGGTATTAGTGTTATTACTGTTGTCTGCCCTACAAAAACACATTTGCTATATAAAGAGCTCTTACTTTGCATTTAAGAAAGTAACAAAAGGAATGGAAGAAAAGACAAAAGTAAAATTTGCATGCAAGGGCACAATGTAACTCTTCTGTAAAATGTGTGTGGGACTGTGTATTCCAGCTAGCTATGCATGAAATCAGGGAGGTATTTTTCAAGCAGAATCACAGAATCATTACAGTTGGAAAGGACCCTCAAGATCATGTAGTCCAACTGATAGCCCTGCACTACTCTTATCCCTAAATCATCCCCTGAAGAAACACATTTATCCGCTTCTTAAAAACCTCCAGGGATGGTGACTCCACCACCTCCCTGGGCAGCCTATTCCAATATCTCACCACTCTTTCAGTAAAGAAATTCTTCCTAATTTTTAATCTAAACCTACCCTGGCACAACTTAAGCCCAAGTAGCACTTTCTTCTTTTCCTTCTTTAGAGAACTCACAGGTTCAAGGAGGTGGGAAATCTGACACAGGCTCTGAAGGTCGAATCGATAAGGCTATGAGACATCACCTGACAGCAGCTTAAACAGAATTGTATTAACACAGTGTAAACCACATGAAACACATTTTCTCAATTATGTCTCAAACTTATTCACAGTCCACTGGTTGCTGGCAGAAATAGATTGCAAAAAGAAGGCAGCATCATTTTCCTGACAATACGAAAAAGGGAAAAGCTGACTGAAAAACGTTCAGTCTGACACAGCAGAAGGGAGTTTAAGGCAAGGTAATGAATCATCACTAAATTACTGATGGGCGAAGCTCTTGTAGAGGCATTTAAACTTGGCAGGTTGCCTAAATGCCGCTATGATTCATGCTGTGTACCTGTGTTTGTGGACTGGACACAAGCATCTCCTGCAACCATGCTCAGCTGCTTTCCTACCAGTCTGCTGAGACAGAAGTAGGGGAAAAAAAAAAAATCCTCTCCCAGATTGGCCTAGGCTGCAGCAAGGAAAAATCCTTCTTAAGAATTAAATTTAAGATTTTAAGATTAAATTTTGAAAGAATGACAATTTGTTAGATCTTTGCATTCAGAACTCATAATAAAACCAGAAAAAGGTCATAACTGATTTTTTTTATTCATCATGACAGAACTTCTAAAATGAAAATTGTCCTGTCCATTTCCGAATATGGCAGAATGTAATCCATTCTGCACTGTTCACTGTCTGCTGCTATATATAACCAGTTTCATACTCACACATGTTAGGGGTTTTTTATTCCATTTTCTTATGCATAATAAGGGAAATTTTTTTAACAGTGAAGACTGAAGCTGCCGTGAGAGTGTCCCGGTCCGGTTAACGGACACGGGGTAGATTCTAGGTTTATTTCCCAGAGTGAAATTAAGACACAAAAGAAGTCAAATGCCAAAAATCAATTAGAGTTTATTGAAACAAAAGAGTTAGAGAGATAGGACAGTAGGATGGAGGAAAAGAGGGAAAAAATAGGCATAGAACAGAGAGCAAGAGGGCATAGTTACACCACCATGGATTGGGTCCAGCGACATGTTGAAGGTCCCGAGTCCCCCTGCTTCTTCCATGATGGTGGGTGATCACGCTCACATTCTCTCTCGTACACACACCACTCACGGCTCCACTGACAACCCACCAGCACAACTCATGACCATGAGGCTTTTTCCTCAGGTTTTTGTAGGAAAAGGTACAGGACACGGTCCTACTGATCCTTAAGATAAAGGGAATCTCCCGCAGGTTTCTCCAGACTTTTCTCATTAATAAATTCCTCACGAGATGTCCACACACCTGGGCCTTATCTCAAGGTTTTATCTAGGCCTCATTGTCCTGCACAGCAGTTTTCTAGCCTCTGGCTCCTCGAGGTCTGGCATTGTCTTCTCCAACGATGATAATCAATGATCAGTCAAGCTTTGAGACATTAACATGAAGTCTCAGCACAGCTAGAAAACCTGTTTTCTATAGCTGATAAGAAAGTGGATTCAAACAGTCCCTTACAGAGAGTTATCTCCTCAAAGGAACCATTCTACTGCAAAATGCTTCATCAGCTCTCTTCTAGATTAACAGTACTTTGTTGACCATTTGATATAATAATAAAGCATGAAGCTTTTCTGTCTTTTTTTACACCCCTTTTTTGTTTTAGGGCTGATTTGGGCTGCAAAAATAATCCAAGCCTAGGATCAGCTAGCCACTCTTGCAGCACAGAGAATCGTCTATCTGGAATGCCTTCACTGAACATGACATTTACTTTGTTTATCATGAATCTTAAAAATTCTAAATAACTTTGATGTCACCAAAACAGAATATCTTACACTGCCCACTCCAAAGAGAAAAAAGAGGAATAATAAAATATGAGACATCTCCTTGAAGTTCTACAGAGCCTGTAAGACAATAGTAACCCAAACTATGAATAAGTGTCTATACCATGTTATTTCTAAATTAAAATATTTGACTAATTGTATGCTCTAATTTTTGACTAATTGCTGCTCTGATCCCATGGAATCCTGATCAAGTAAATGCTGGAATTACAGCATAACCATAAATTTTAAAGAAGACCAAAAATTCCAAGGATTTTTTGAAGCTTTTATGTGTACATTTCTATTCTGCTTTGTTGTAATTTTACAGTCATTACTTAATGGAGAGAGAAACTAATGAAAAGATTCTGATGTTATGTTGTGTTCCTCTAGGTAATAAATAGCTCTGAGCTATCACAGGAGAAGATATGGAAGGATATAAAAAGGATATGAGACTCATTTTGGAGAGGAGGTAAATGAGACAGAGGTTTTTAAGGGAGCTCTGTGCAGTGTAAGCTTCTCTGGTAACATCTCCTTTTCCAGGAAGCTTAACTCTCCCTTCTTTCCACTTTTCCACTTTGATGAAGATGCCTGAGCTGCTCAGGCAATGCTTAAACATGTGCAGTCACAGTGTCAGAGAAGCAGTTCTCCAAACCTTAGCCCCCTTCATGCTCCAGGTCATGGCTGGCTCTAGTGTCTGCTGGATCCGTTAAGGCTGAGAGTTTGGCATGGGGCAACAGTGGGTTTTGGGTTTCGTAATGCCCTACTGCCTTCCTCTGTGCTGAGCTGTGTGTTGATAAGAAGGCAGTGATTCAATTAAACAACTGGTGTAATTTAATTTTGTTTCATTGCATTTGTTTACAGTTATCAATACAACAATATTTTTTCTTTCCAAGCTTAGCTTCTGATTAGCTTCATCATTTTTCATTAGCTGCATGATTAGCAGAGAGTTTCTTTCACAGTTGTCAAGGAAATGCTTATCAGCTTTGGATTTCTGTTTTGCTGTTTCTGAAAGTGTGCATTCAGCTATTAAACTACAGCTTATTTGTAGTAGTATAATGCTACATTTTTGTCATGACTTCAGTTTGTGTACCTTATTATTGTGTAACTTCAAGACAGGGATCCATTAATGAACATCTCTTAATCATAGCATGTGAACTAGGTCCCTAGAATCATACTTTTATTTTTTTGTTGCCTTCATAGTTTTCTATATCACATTTTTATTGTCTTTCCATTTTTTAAGAGAAAAGGCCTGGGTTCATTGGCTTTTCTGTATAACTCTGTTCCTCAGATTTATGCATCATTCAGTGTTCCTTTTACTTCTCCATCCTTGTGATATCAATTTTATATCAAGGTGACTTCAACTGAGCTTGCTATTACAATGTAGTGTTGTTGTAGGACCACCAGGCATCACATTTATTATCCACTAGCAATTTTTCTCTGAAAATTCCGCTTGCCACCAGGAAAAGAATGATGGAACTATCTAAAATGAATAGTCACTCACATACTGATGCTGGTCTCAAGGCATTATTGTTTTTTTTTTTAAATCCATACCTCTAGATTTTGCAGTTCATAACTCATCACCATTGAAGTGTAAGTAGTTAGGTTAAATTTGATTGCATGAAATTTCAAAGATACAAATTGATCAGGGAAGGGGGAACCATATTAAATCTATTAAGTTTTGAAAAGCATCTGATGCTTACATTAAAAAGGCTCCAGAGGAAACAGCATTCAGTGCATGATGAAGTTCCTGAGAATCAATTTTGCACAGTCTCCTCATCAACAGACAAAAGCATCTCTTATGTCTGCATTTGCAAGTCGGGCAGAGAAAGGTACTCGGTGTGGTAATGACATTAAGCCTCTAATTACCATACTGTTCTGCCAAGCAATGTGCAAGCCATGTTAACTTGCAGCTTTAATTTAAAGGCAGAAGTAAATTTAAACCAATGAATAAATGAAGCCCACTGGTAGCTGGAAGGTAACTGTGAAAGCCTCTCAATTCAGGCAAGCTGGTTTGTCAGCATCTTACCTGGGAACAGAGCAAAACTGTGAATTTTCCAGTGTTGTGCCTTTTTAATTTTTCATCTGAAAAGGATGACTTGGAGGAGCATATCAATCTCAAAGAAACCTTAATCAGGCTGAGAAAGGAGATAATGCCCCACATCGGACTGACAGGGCACTTCTTTAGCAGTGGAATGCAAGGGAGTGTCATATTTCTTCCCAGGTACTTGGCCTAATTCAAGGTGGAGAGGAGGAAAGGAAAGGGTGTTGCTGTTCTCTGAGATAAAATTTAAATATTTTTGGGACCCTGGGTCAGGGCTTGGGATTTAGTTTGGTGCTGGGGGCTAGCTGGTGAACACGTGAAGCTGTTTTGGACTCATACTGGGGAGCTACTCATGTGAAGCTAATACTGGGACTGAGAGCTGGGAGATGGCACTGGGACATTTCGGGACGTTTGCAATATCGGTGGTGACACAGTTATCATAGAGAGGGGGAGTTGGGTTCGGTATTTGGGTCCTGTATATATTTATATATGTTTCATTTATTATTGTTATTGTTATTATTATTAAAGTAGTGTTAGTTTTTACTTTCCAATCCAGAAGCCTCTCTGCCCTTACTGTCCCCATCTCTTGCGGTTTGGGGGGAAAGACGGGTAATAAGGTGGGAGTGGGCAAAGCCTCTAACCATGACACCACTCCACCCAGTTTATTGTCATAATAAATAATAAATAACCAAACAAATTATTATGGGAAGGCACCTCTTTGTCTTGAGACTATATGATAGCTTTAAAGTTTGATATGTCATATATAATAAGTTAATAAATGAGAGTGGAAGGCTTTGTGTGAACAGAAATCGCTCCTATCTGTGCAGTGCATGTTCTTTTAATAATGTTTCATAATGTGTCTTTAAGATTATTTTTAAGAGGATAATTTAAATATTGCAGACCAAGAAATACTCTACTCCTTCTTTAAAGGGTCTGCACTTATCTGATTTATCATATAGATTTCAAGAAAAGCTTTTTGTTAAAATGTACTGCATAGGTCCTGCTTAGTGCTGTAATTAAGACTATGTTGCATCAGCATAAGCTTATTCCACTTGTGCAAAAACAAATCTGGCAGAGCAGTTCAGTACACAGCTGAATTTGCAAGAATCTGAGTTCTGATTAGTTTCATCAACTTTAGAAATGTTAAAAATCTCTTCAGAAACAAAGCAAGGGTTGCTTGTTAAACACAAATAAAATAAAGAAAAAGGAAGGTAGTCTTGATTCATTCCAAATAACTGTTTAGTTCTCAAATAACCTTTTTCCCAGCCTCAATGTCCATTTAATGGGCAATTTTTGCTTCAGAAATATTCTCTAAATTTTTTATCTGAAGGTTTAATATTGGCTTCTCTTTCTTCCAATAATGCTTTGTAAAGCTTACAGTCATTTAAATTCAATTGGGAATAATGATCATCCATTTTGTGCCCAGATTTCTTCTTACAAGTGTCTACGTCCACTTTCCCTACTGCTTCACCAGTATGAGTGCTCTTATGCAAGTAGTACGTAAAGAGAGAAATTCCTTTGCTTGATCTTACTTTCTTTTAGTATCTTGGATTATTTGCTGCAATGATCATTGTGAATTGGTATGATAGATTACAATTTCTTCTGGTTTTTGTGTGGCACAAGGCTAAATTTTGAAGTGTAGGAGATGAATAATTGAGAACAAAAATATTTACTTTTATGTCAGTCTCAATGTTTGTAGTAGCAAAAAAACCACTGGTGTGAGTCAATGAGTCTTAGCTCCCCTCACTGACTTCAGTGAGATTGTGGTGACTGTGATGCTTTTCCTTTCCCAGGATTTGTAGTTAGATTTGGGAATCAAAATGTCTATATAGAGACACAGAGATGACAGCTATATTTCCACTTTTTTCTTTCTTTTTCTTTCTTTTTTTTTTTTTTTTCCAGTCAGTCTTATATCTGCTGTCTGATGTGCTGCCAGCTTTGGGTAGAGGTTTCAGAGTGTATAATTTATATAGATGACAGGCCTAGTTATCAGACTTCCTGGGAATTTCAATGATCACAGGTTTCAATCCACTTCAGCCTGTGTCATTATATCTTGCAGTAATTAACCAGCTTTACTTCATGTATAGCAACTCAGAATATGTTTTTCATATTAATCCAAAGATTCTGTGAAAGAATCTTGAATCTTATTCTGTTGCTGATTTCAATTAGGCAGTTTTGTCACAATGATTACTTAAACTTAAGAAAAGTAATAGAACAATTAATTATGAATTAATTATAAATTATTAATCATGAATACATCACAGGAAAGCTGCATAGGTTGTCAGAGTAGAATGAAATTGGACAGGACCTATCCAACGTACATTACTCAGATGTGAGAAAGCACTATTTTAGTGAGAATCAGAGGATCAGATGCTGCTATAATCAGTGCTGCTCTTCACACTAGGATGTCCAACTGTACATAGTTCACTCATATTTATGTTAGTACTACACTGACAGCATCATTAATATCGACGGGTTAGCATGGCTTTTTCTTTAAAGGCTTGGTGTCAAAACAGCTTGACTTTGTATCATAGTGTTCGATTCTAACTCAAAAACTGGGGAACCCATAACCTTTCTAGGTGATGAAATAGCTGCTGGTGACCTCGTGGTAGTTCCCCAGAGGGCTAGTACCCCATTGCATCTCCCTTGCATGGTGTGTGGAGACATCCCTGACGGGTGTGAACTTTGCAGGCTGTGTGCATGTCCCTTGGTGCTCCTCCAGCATTATGGGCTTCCCCACTTGGCCCTCCATGTGCCTTTGCGGGATGCTTTTCCAAACTCACAGACACTGGTCTGTAGGGGCTCCAAGTGTTACTTTATGTCACTGTGACAGCCAGTCTGGTTTTTAGCTTCTTTGATTTGAGATGTAATTAGTGTCACAGAGGGACTGCATCATCTGAATTAAGTCTTGATTTTTAAATGAAAAATTAGGTCTTCCCTTCATCTTTGTTCTGATTAAGGGGGAAACTAACATTGAATATTTGAGGAGGATGGCTGAAGACCGGACAATGAGACAATCTAGGTGTGGGGTACAACACAAAAGAAACTGCAGAGATAAAGATTGAACAGAGACAAAGAAATTGAATAGAAGCACCAGACTGGGCGATGGGACAACTTAATAGATAGTGGAATGGTCTAGGTTTGGAGCACAACACAAAAGAAAACCAAAGATCTGCTGGAACCGATTTTCAATCTGGATCTTCAATCTGGCACCAATTCCTAAATAAAAAATATGGACTGGAGGGGGTTGGTGTATAACAAAGGGGGACCTAGGGGGTGGTGTATATGCATATGTAATACTTCATAGATATGTTGATAGTTTCCTGTAACTCAATTGTACACCTGAAATACTTTGTAGATGGTAGCTTATTTCTTATGTAATACTTTATAGATATGTTGATAGTTTCGATTGTGACCTAAAATACCTTGTAGATGATAGCCTGGTGCATGTGTTATACCTTGTAGCATAAATAGAGCACGGCTCAGGCAGCAAGGTGTGCATATTTTGATGGAAATATCCCCTGCGCACCCGGCACCGAGAATAAACCTTTCCGTGAGTAAAAATATTGATTAATTTCCTTAAATCAGTTCCTTCTCCTTGAACATGCTCCACATGGGCAGTGTTAGGCTCTCCTCCTCCTCTGTCACTCCGATACACTGCCAGAAGTGCAGGATACGTGCCACTCCCCTTTCACTCTCCTCTGGCTCATGTGCCTGATCCTCCTCCCTCTGCCAGTGTCACAGCTGGTACTCCCTGGTCAGTCCTCACTTACCTGCTCATTCATCCAGAAACCTGGTGGAATGCCTCACATGACTGGAGTGCCACTATTGATGGCTATAAGCTCTTTAGGAAAGATAGACTAGGAAGGAGAGGAGGTGGGGTGGCCCTGTACGTTAGGGACCGTTATGACTGTCTTGAGCTGCAATATGATGATGAAAAGGTTGAGTGCATATGGGTCAGGATTAGAACTAAGGCCAGCAAGGCAGATGTTGTTGTGGGTGTGTGCTATAGACCTCCCATCCAGAACAGACGACTGGGTAAGATCTCAAGGTCATGGGCCCTTGTTTTTGCGGGGGATTTCAATTTCCCTGATATCTGCTGGAATTACAACACAGCAGCAAGGGAACAGTCCTGTGGGTTTCTGGAATGTGTTGAGGATAACTTCCTGTTGCAGCTGGTGGGTGAATCAACCAGGGAGGAGGCTCTACTGGACCTGCTCCTTGTGAACAGGGAAGGGCTAGTAGGAGATGTCTCGGTTGGAGGTCGAGTTGGGCATAGCGACCATGAATTGGTTAGGTTCTCTATTTTTAGAGAGGTTAGGAAGGGGAATAGCAAAAATTCTATCCTTGACTTCCATAGGGCAGACTTTAATTTGTTAAGTAGCCTGGTTTCCAGTATTCCTTGGGAGATAGTATTTAAGGACGTAGGAGTCCAGGAAGGCTGGACACTCTTTAAGGATGAGGTATTAAAGGCACAAGAGCAGGCTGTACCCATGTGCCGTAAGGCAAGCCGGTGGCATAGAAGACTGGCCCGATTGAACAGAAAGCTCTGGCTGGCACTCAGGGAGAAAAGGAAAGTTTACAGACTTTGGAAGAAGGGGCAGGCCACTCACTAGAACTACAAAGCTGTCTTGAGACTCTGCAGGGAGGGTATTAGAAAATCCAAAGATCAGTTAGAAATCATTCTGGCCTCCAAGGTTAAGAATAACAAGAAAGATTTTTAACAATACATTAATAGTAAAAGGAGGACAAATGAAACCCTTCATCCCCTAATTGATGCACGAGGGAAGTTAGTGACAAATGATGAGGATAAGGCAAAGCCATCAGCCCCTGCTCAGCTTATAGAAATGCAAATTTCCCCGGTGAAAGCTCATAAGCCTGAAGCCTCTGTGATTAAAGATGCAAAATCTGGCTCTCCTGTGATTGGGAAAAAGCAACAAACAAAAACAGATAGCCCAGTGTTATCGGCTATCTCAGATAAGAGCAGGTTATTCTGCATCCAGTTCACCTGGGGAAGGTTCTTCTGCTAGAGCGAACTCACAGAAAGGAAGTCCCTCCAAAGCAGACTCCTGGGGGACAAGTTTCTCTAAGAGAGGCTTAAGGGGGACAAGTCCCTCCAGGGCAAGCCAGTCAGATGGAGAGGCTATGGTCAGAGCTTTATCTATGAAGGAGCTGTGAAAAGTGAGGAAGGACTTTGGCCGTTGTGATCATGAATCACTTACTACCTGGTAACTTGATGCTGGGATAGTGGAGCTGACTCTATTGATCTCGATGGCAGTGAGACAGCTTGGATCCCTGTCCAAAGATGGAGGCATGGATAAAGCTATTGCAAAAAATGCCAACACTCACAGCCTGTGGAGGTGGCTTCTATCAGCTGTAAGGGAGAGGTATCCCTATAAAGATGATATTGAATGTCGCCCAAGTAAATGGAGCACCATAGAGAAAGGTATCCAATACCTGAGAGAATTGGCTGTGCGAGAGGTGATTTATGGTGACGGGACCTTAACAGGCTGGATCGGTGGGCAAAAGCCAATGGTATGAGTTTTAATAAGGGTAAATGTAGAGTCCTGCATTCTGGTTGTAACAAGCTCCCCAGCAGCTCTACAGGCTTAGGGAGGAGTGGCTGGAGAGCTGCCCACCAGAGAAGGACCTATGGGTGCTGATTGACGGCCGGCTGAACATGAGCCAGCAGTGTGCCCAGGTGGCTAAGAAGGCCAATGGCATCCTGGCTTGTATCAGCAATAGTGTGACCAGCAGGAGCAGGGAGGTGATCTTGCCACTGTACTCGGCACTGGAGAGGCCACATCTTGAGTACTGTATGCAGTTTTGGGCACTGCAGTATAGGAAGGACATTGAGGTACTGGAGAGGGTGCAGAGAAGGGCAACTAGGCTGCTTAGGGGTCTGGAGAACAGGCCTTATGAGGAGANGAATTCTCTGATTCTGTGGTCCCTTGGGCTGCAATTCTTATGCTCTCTTGTAATCTATTTTGGTACCTTCTCTTCTGGCTACTCAGGGACATTAAGAGAGGGAACTCCCAAGCAGTACTACATGTAACCAACATGCAAGACTGCACCACTCAGCACTCTAAGTCCCTCTAGGAAGAATAATAACGGAAAACTTATTAAACTAAATATTTATTAAGGAAAAATAATTGTATCTCATGTTCTTCATTTCATTTGGTAGAATGCCTTGATACCTAGGCACTCTATGAATGTTTTATGTAAAGCAGAAATAGCAATAAAACTTACTTATAATTCAGGTCGCTTCACAATTATTTTGAGTCCCCTTTCTATGCATTTCTGCTGAACTAATTATGCTCCTCTGTAGGATCAATGCTTTACTAATTTAATATGTTGTAACAATACTGTCACCGATGAATTTTACTGCTTCAAAAGGCAATTTGCTCTTTGCCGACAATTAGAAAAACATTGCTTTGTTTTCCTCTATGTAAATTCTTTGACATTAGTATTCATCTCTTCAAGCAGGCATTTGATACAGGACATGTAGCAGTATTATATAAAAAGGTAGAAAGCACAAAAATAATCGCATCTCTCAAAAGAGAGAAAATTATAGTAATCTCCGTGATAAACAGTGAATTCTTAGAAATCAAATGCTGAAATTACATCTGCTCTTGAAAAACCTGATCAACACTTATCATGTACAGCATGATAGGCCTTGTTCTTACACAACTTATTGGAATTATGGTAGCAATCCTTACAGCTATAAAGCACAGACATTTATTTTTAACACTTATGATTTGCTTTTCTTCAAATGTTAGGTGCTTCTGTAGTGACACACTGTCTTTCCACCAAGAAACTACTTTGGGAGCAAGTTCTACTTGCTTTACATGAACTATTATCACATTGACAGTTCCTAACAATTGTTCATTTAAGGAAAGTAGATTTGCTGCC
Source organism: Galbula dea (assembly GCA_013399015.1). Taxonomy (NCBI): domain Eukaryota; kingdom Metazoa; phylum Chordata; class Aves; order Piciformes; family Galbulidae; genus Galbula; species Galbula dea. The sequence continues at coordinate 593,304 of VWZX01000711.1, forward strand.
TTTCCTTGTTTGTTCTTTTAAATTCATAATCATTTAACTGTAAAAGAAAAGGAGAAAGAAGAGCAGTGCCTCTTCCATGGAAATGCTTGTGTTTGTTTACTAGATAAACAATCAGTATAACTGGCAATTAAATACAGTCTGTAAGCTGAAATTGGCAGAGTAGGATTTCCTTTACTGTCTTTGATTTTTAGCCTCTTGTTCTTTCTTTTTCTTCTTGGGATTATGAAGCAATCACCAACACAAGACAGAGACATCCATTTTAAGGCACTGGAAGCATTTGTCAATTCAGCTTGAGTGCAGCAACAGTTCTTATGCTGAGGCCTAGAGCTGGTTTAGTGAATGTTGAGGCTTGCTGTTTTGTTCAGTTCACATTAGGATGTTCAAAATGTATTTCATGATTAGACTAGGGGACGCCTTTCTTTCTTTTTTTCTTTCTTTTTCTCTCATGCAAATATTATCTTCCCTTTTCTCACTGAGGAGTCAGAAAGGTTTACATGTCCATCCAAAATTATGACATGGAATAGTTGGAGGATTGTGAGTTTATAAAACAGTTATGGTTTTCAGTAACATAACCAATTTGTCTATTTAAGCCCAGAGTAAAGAGCATGTGAGTAGGTGAAGTCCTTATACTAAGTACACCAAGGCTGGAATTTCTGCAAGAAAGATGCCTGCATAATTTGCATGCCCAGACAGCTCCACTCAGACTTGAAGTCACCGGTTTCTCACACAGCAGCAAAGCATTCCCAGGCAGTCCAGTGTGAGGCTCACTTTGCAACTGGGAGCAGAGATGGAGCTGTGCAGTGAGTGCTTTGCCCTGGCTGTGTCGTTGCCCTTGTAGGGTAGTGCAGGTGACACAGCAGCCCCAACACAAGCTCTTTGCCATGATTTGGAAGTAAGTTTCCCTGATCGGGTAAGGAATGTGTAGCGGTAAATGTAGTGCAATGCAAAAGGTGGCCCAGCTGCTCATACTCAATGAGTAGTACTTGAAGATACTAGTTAGCTGGGTAATAAATAGTCTGTGCTACTTCTAAAACAACAGGTAACCACTTACTATATACTGTCTTTTTCTGAAAATGCCCATTAATCAGTGACCATTTTACCTCCCTGTTCTGAAAAAGTAGGATTTCAGAGTCTGTTTTAGGAGCACTTGTTCTTGTTCCCTGCAGAGCACAGCCCTTTTCCCTGCAGCTCTGCTTATACCTTTTCCTCAAAGCTTTGCTGGGTTGCAGTTTGGACCTCTCTGCAGGCTGATATAAGATCACTTCTAAACTGTGCAGAGCAGGTGCCTAAGTAACATTCAAATGAACTCTATTCAGCCTCTAAGCTACTGTTGTACCGGGTCTACTTCACAAAGCAGAGCAGACTTTCATGTCTTCCTCTGGAGCAATAACTCTGAGGCTTTATTCAAATGAAAAATATCAGTATGATTTATTTACAGGTTAAGGGTCCAAACATACCCCTATAAATAGTGTTTTAACCTTATTTTTTCCTCTGTGAACTTTGCATTTTTTGTGTGCCTCCTAAGGCCTTCAGGCTACTATCACAATGAATCCTGCTACCTTTTGTATACCATGTTGGAAAAGACAAGTTGTTTTCCTCCAGTCAGAGGAACTAACACTTAAATCTAGTCTGTGTAGTGACATGCTTTCTTCTGTTAAAATCTATCATGATTCTATTTCTTTCCAAAGTAGACACCTAACTACCACTGGTCTATCTACTTTGATACGTATTTCAAGATGCTGCAAGTAGTCTAGATTAAATAGAACTTATTAAATTAAACAAGTTTCTTTCAAATATGATGAAAGCTTTGTAATAAAAAGGTGGAAAAATCAAACGCACGAGAAAACCCGACATTTATTTTGTTTTCGGTTCTTCAAAGACTATGTACAGTCCTTTTAAATTTTAAAATTGCAACTATTAATATGGTTTACTAGACATCTAAAGTTGACACATAGTACTGTATGCTACAAAATATTAGTCATCACAAATAGATTATGCATTAGGCTTCATTAGCTACTAACTATAACTGAAGTAAATTAATTATTTTAACTTAGAAGCTACAAGCCTGAACAGAAGAATATCAAAAAAACAACTAGTTTACAGAACAAAACTGGAGTCACGTAAAACCATGCAATTTCTTTGAAGATACCTCCATAAAGAGATTGTCCCTTGGCATTGATTTTATTGCTGCAATCAATTTAAATATGTCTTTCAAACCCTCTTTCTGATATTTTAATATCTGACACTTTTAGCCTTTTGTGGAGGAATAAAATACAATTACACTTTTCTTATTGGGCTGCCAGATGATATGTTGGTGGAATGACCCTGAGGTCAAGGATATAAGAGGCTACTTGCTGCTTTTTACAGTGTTTTTACTGGTACTATTTTTATTAGAGTTATAGTGGCTGCTGTTATGCCTTTAGTGAGCCAGAGCCTTGGGACATTTATGCCACCTGTCATCCCCTCTGAACAGCTTTGCTCTTGAATGCAGTGTCTGGAAAAATCATTGTGCCATTTTTCAGTTTCAGCCTGCAGTAGTTTAACAAGCTACTGACACTTTCTCACAGTATGAGTTGATACAGACACGCGTTTTTGAAGAGAGCCCTAAGGCTAACAATAATACTTATATCTTCTGCCATTCATGGAAAAAGTAAAGCCAATAAAGCAGGCAAAGGATCTGGTATGTGTTCCCTTTTGCTCATTAATGTTTCAGCTGATTCTGTGGAAGTTCTGTGGGAGAGTGGTTGCTTTCATTTTCTCATTAAAGGAAAATACTATATTTCTTATTTAGAACTATTGCCTACGAGATTCTGCTTTAAGCTTTTTCTCTGAAGGATGCTGTTTATCTCCTTTATCCAGAGGGATGCATAACACAGAAATATATGTGCATTGAACAATGCTGCATTGGCCTTGAAAAAACAGATGAACTGCAGAAATAGTATGTGACAAATACAGATGGAGAAACAGAGAGTCTGGTTCAACAAGAAGTGCCTACAAGCTTCCAGGCTGTGTATCTGCTTGAAGGAAGAGGGGACCTCTGCAGAAAGGCAATCCATTGCTTTCTGTGGTTACATGCAAAAGCCACTATACTGTATTTCTCACTCTGAAGGCTCCACCAGTTAGATCCAAATTTATCCTTTAAGACAGAAGATATGATACTGTACAAAAAATGGGACAGATTAAGACTGATTTAGAGAATATCACTTAATCTAAACCAGGGAAGAAGAGTACTAATCTATGACTGGGATGACATTTCTATATAAGGTACCTTCATAACAAACACCATAGTTTGTATTGTGTAGACACAATACACATATAGGGTTTGTATGTATTTTTTGAAGTGTCGTGTACACACACACATGCAGAAATATACAGTACTTCACTATTTTGTTATCAGGTTCATGAATTTTTACTTTTAAACAAAAAAGAACAAAGTGTTAATGAGTGTATCAAAATTGCTCTTTAATTTTCTTGTTCTAAGATGTTACTGTGTGGGGCAAAGTTTGAATGAAGCTGATTTGTATTATTTATAAGTTAGTTATGAAAGTTCAGGATAATTCCATTTAAGTGTGGGCACCTGGCTGTCATGGTTAAATTAGACTTCTAAATTAGAAAGAGACAGTCATGTTATAATGGTGTACTAGGTTTTCAGTGGGGTGAATCCTTTTGAAAGTTACTTGATCTGAAAATCATGGATAGTATAAGAAATAGTAACAGATTTCATTTAAATGCTGAAAATGAAGTGTTGTGAAAATGGACACCCTTTACAACAGTGATGTTCCAACTGTTTCTCTTTGTACCTAAGTTTACAGTGGTCTGTGAAATCAGTGTTTCTCACCTGCTTCATATATTTCATCCACCTGTTCTTTCCACTGTTTCCTACTAGTGGTCCATATTATCCTAAATATTGTGAAATAATAGAGTACTACTGAAATGCCATGGGCTAGATAGAAAAATCTGTCAAAGTTGAGATACAGTAAGAATTCACTGGGAGAATAATTCATAGGAAGATGAGGGTGACTTTAAAACTGCATTAAAAGAAATAGAATGAGATATTCCAGTACATGGTCAGGTCCTTATGAACTACTACTAATAAATCTGCTGTAAATTGAAAATGAGTGATAAAAAGAGAGACACAGTTAATCATAGAATAATTATGTGATGTAGGTCTGAAAAAGACAAAAGCCTTCCTAGAACGTGTAAGTTCAGCAAAACCAAAAGTGTTTGAGCTATTATAAAAGGTCTTGGTGAAATAATGGCTGATCACATTCCAAAACTGCTAGCATACTTTCAGGCATATAACTCAAGAATTATCTATTTGAAGAGAAACACAAAACCCAGCAAAAATACCCTTCTTCATAATTCACAAACAAGACAGATTATAATTCGTTCTCATACGAGGACATAAAGAACAGCCTCATGACTTCAGACCCTTCTTCCTTTACTGAAGGTGACTCCCTTAATCTTTTTGCCTCTCCAGCCCTTTAGAGCTACAGACAAGAGTAATAACTCCTGATCCAGTCCCATCTCTGATTTTATCATTTGCTGTTTTAAATGTGCTTGTACTTGAAAATAGGTATGGGTTGTAGATTTAAAAAAATGTTAACTTTTAAAGTGCAACAGTTTTCAAAAGACTGTGTAGGATAATCAAGGCAACAGAGGACATACCTTATGGTGGGAAAGTGAAAGAACTCTGCTTAGCTTAGAAAACTCAAGTCCACAGGAGGGTAGGTGTTGCGGGTGGAGGCTGAGCCGACCACAGACCCACAGCAGATGTTCCTTATTACCCCCTTTTCCCCCCCAACTGGAAGAGATAGGGGACAATAAGGGCAGAGAGGCTTCTGGATTGGAAAGTAAAACTAAAACTACTTTAATAATAATAGCAATGTTAAATGAAACATATATATAAATATATACAGGATCCAAGTACCGAACCCAACTTCCACTTTTTACGATAACTACGTCACCACAGTAGCTGCAGCAAGATGTCCCGTTTCAGGATCTCGGCACCAGCTCCTAGCCCGGTTCAAGCAGGCAGCCATGCTTTTAGCTCCCAGCTCCAAGCACGAGTTCAAACAGCTCCCAGCTCCCAGCACACGTCCAAACAGCTCCATGCCGTTCAGCTACCAGCACCCAGTACGGACTAAGTCCCAGCCACAAACCCAGGGTCCCCAAACCTCCCGATTTCCGTTTCCCCCTGGGGGCAGGGTCCTTCCTGAAATGCCCGAGCTTAAGATTCAGGAATTTCAGGTTTTAAAGGGGAAGTTTAGTTTAGCAGGTAGCTTTAGCAAGGGGACTGATACTGAATATGATGTATATGGGATGGAATACTTTTTAGAAAATAAAGTCACTGAACAGAATTAATTCTGTACTATCCCAAACCAGGACATTCTAACCCAAACCAGGACAGTAAGATTGCTTTGTCTAGAAGTCATGTTGATGTCTTCAGTATGACATGTAGTATTAAGTAATATATAAAGTTATTACTTAAGACAAAAGATATAGCAAACTTTAAAACAAACAACTGTAATGAGACTTAGTAAACTTAGATGGCAATTCTAAGGAAAAAAAAAGTATAAAAACTGTATTTTTTTTAAGAAAGTCCTTTTGGTAAAGTAAGCAATGGTGGAGACTTCCATTACAGACTCATGCTAGAAATGTGAGTCGCAAGACATCTGCTATCTGCAACCACCCATTTGGATAGTTGCAAGAAATCAAATTTCCAATAGATTAACTAGGAGGTAAGCACCATTCTTGATATCATGTACAAAACAGAAAAAAATTGTTACAAATATCAATACCAAGACAACCTTTCTTTTGATTACACTTGAAGTTGTGTTCGTGTGCAGCATGAAATAGTGCAAGCAAGGGGAGTGTGACAAAGAATACGTGAAAGAGGTGAATTCTTTGGATAGGTTAAACAACTCTGCTCTCTTGGGACATTGAACCATGTCACCTCTGCCTTCTCCATATTCTAGAAGGGAAGTTATAACAAAATTCTGGCAGATAGATTTTGATATAATCAGATGGGATGTCTTTCCATCGCAGCAACTGGAAAAAGTCAGATGTTTCTAACATTAAGTTGTTATGTCTAATATATGTCTTAGGGTTCAGTACCTAAAAGAGGATTGAAGAGCTTAGCAGTATGCACAAAAAGATCCCAACACATGACATTTTTGCTACCCTTAGCTCATATAACTCCAAAACTCGTTGGGTAATTTTGTAGAACAAAGCAGCTATATTTTGTCAATCACTTGAAACCTCTTAGCTCAGGTACAGGAAGCAATCTAGCCATTAAGTGCAGTGCAAGCTGCAAAATTCATATAGGAAGCAAGATAATTTAGTTTTGACTGTGCTCCATGCTGGAGACCTATGGCTGGATTTTGCTCTTTCTAAGTTTAGAATACTTTGAGATCTTTAAAATCTCTGTTTCACTCAAGATAAAGTCATGATTTCTGTGTTGATATAGATTTTAAGAAGTTTGTAATCTAATTTGAGACATGACAAGGAATAAGAAAAAATAATGACAGGTGTGTACATATATTGAACAAGTATGAAGGGACCCAAAAGGATCATTGAGCCGGACTCCTGTCTATGTATAAGACAACCCCAAAAATCACACCATGTGTCTAAAAGTGTTGTTCAGATGCTTCTTCAACTCTGTCAAGCTTGGTGCTGCACCTATTTCCCCAGAGAGCTTGCTCCAGTATTCCACCACCCTACGGGTGAAGAACCTTTTCCTAATATCCAACCTAAATCTCTCCTGGAGCAGCTTTGTGCTGTTCCCTTGGGTCCTCTTGCTGGTCACCAGAGAGAAGACGTCTGCTTCTGCCCCTCCACTTCCCCTAGTGAGGAAGCCGTAGCTTGCGATGAGGTCTCCCTTAAGTCTCCTCCAGGCTGAAGAAAACAAGTGACCTCAGCCATTCCTCATACAGCTTCCCCTTTAGAATCTTCACCATTTTTGTGACTCCCCCCTCTGGGCACTCTCCAACAGCTTAATATCCTTCTTATATTGCGGTGCCTAAAACTACAAACACTACTTGAGGTGAGGCCACACCAGTGCAGAGTAGAGCAGGACAATCACTTTCCTTGACAGGCTAGCAATGCAGTGCTTGATGCACCCCAGGACGTGGTTGACCTTCTTGACTGTCAGGGAACACTGCTGACTCATCCAATTTGCCATCACCAGAATCCCCAGATCCTTTCTGTAGGGTTGCTCTCCAGACTCTTGTTCTCTAATCTGTATGTATATCTGGGACATCCCCATTTCAGGTGCAAAATCTGTCACTCGCCCTTGTTAAACTTCATACAGTTGTTGATTGCCAAATGAAACAGTAAAGACGACTGTCATTCCATTATGGACTGAATACATCTTGAGGATTTTGAGAAAACTGAAGAATAGTAATTTGCCATAAAAGTTGCATTTGTTAAGAGGTGGCAGATTTGAGCCTGCTAAAAAGTGATACTATAATAAAATGCATATAGCAGCCTTTTCCCCAAGCAAATATTTCTTCAAAGGTTGAAAGTTGTGTGTTCTCTCAAACTCAGCCTGCCTGCCCTGTAGCTACCTATAATGTTAGCAGTGAAAATGGAGTTTCAAGCTGTATTTCAAGTAACATTTAAATTCTCATGCACCTGTATATTAAACTCTATTGTCTTATTTTTGTGTGTGCTGTCTTGCCAAGAAAATTGTGGCTGTTTTCAGTTGCCTGCCTTTCCAAAATGCTATCAGGCTGAGGCATAATATCTTATATATCATCCACGAACAGTTCAAGATTGATTAGGCTTCCACCCATTTTAAAGTTATCATCTCTATCCTGAAGGAATAGTATGGTGCTTGGCAGCCTCTTCAATCACTTCAAATTCTTCTGTGTGCTGTATAAATAAGGTGAGGAAAAAATACCCTTTTTTGTGAATAGAAAAGTTACGAATACAAATATCATGTTCTATACAATTCCACAGTCTCAGTCCATACAAATTACCCCATATGAGCATTATACAAAGGATAATCAATATTGTTCATGTCTTCTAATCCCATAACAAAACTGACACATTATTTATTAGCATCCACTCTGTGATTTTAGGGCTTAATGTATTTTTTATTTTGCCTATTTCATAAAATGATAGTTCTGATGTGGGATGTAGAAGGCTTGTTTGCACTGCTGGAAGTAATTGTTATTAAGTGTACAGAGAAAAAACAGGAGAGCAAAATTATAAGCAGTTCCAATGGTGCTATCTGGATGCTTTACCTGTATAAGTATTATTAGCTACTGTCATAAGCAGATTCAACAACCTAATTGTTTACTTCCTTAAGTTCATACTAATTAGTTCTGTTTCTTATGAATTGAAATATCTGCTCAATATCCACAAGTATGAAACTATGGTCTGCCATAATGCTTGTGTATGCAGTCTGAAAGTTTACAGATTATTTTATCTAATGACTTCAGTTTGTGTACATTTTGTTTGTAATGTTGAGATTTTAACTCCCTGAACAGCCACTATCGAACAGTGAGCAGGGCAAGTGTAACCTAGGCAGGATCTTTTCCTGTGTAATGCACTGTGAGCTGGCATCTTATTACCTCACTTTACATTAGGGTAAGTCCTATTAGTGGGCTTGGGTGTTTATACTAAAGATTGGTAACCAGTGCCTGAGGGTAAAGTCCTCAGTAAAAGCCTCAGAGGTTAGAAAAACCTAGAGCAAAATGCTATGTTCACTCTTTTCCGTCCTTGTATTATTGAAAGGAAGAAAACTGAGTGTGTATGGATGTGTTTTAAGAACAATGATGCTGGAAGAATGTTTTACCAAAAAGTGCATTTTTTAACCTTATCTGACACTCTAAGGATTGGATTCAACCTGATTTCTGTCTTAGCCATAAATTGTGCAGGCAGGATTTTCTGCCAGGACACGCCCTAGTCCCAGCATCTGCAAGTCACCTGGTTGTCACTGTCTGACAGTACTGCAGCAGATAGAATCTAAATAGTCACTTATAAATAAATAAACAGGCTTCCTGCATTACAAAACCAGTATTCATAATGTAAGCTGATGTACCACTTTCTTGATAAACTGCCTCTGCATAATATCTTCACCAGCCAAACTACAAAATAATGAAGATAGGAGCTTTATTACTTTATGCTTCAATACTGCTTTTACTTCAAAACTATTCAGACAACTTATACTAATAACCATGAAAAATACGGAGAAATGTGATTTTTTTTCCAAGTAACTTGCAGGTAAGTCAAAATATCTTGCCTGGGAAGGAGATGGAACACGTGACCTAGTGCATATTTTCTCTTTTTAGTGTTTATGATCTAATTATGTTGCAATCACAAGGAAGAACAGAAATTACTGCTTTGTTATTCCTCTTCCACTTTTTCTGGGTAAAGCATACCTCGCTTTTTCTCTGAGGTCAAATAACCAAGCTCCAATATAATTATGTCATTCTCTTAAAGAAATTACTTTACTTAGTTTCCACTGTATTATTTTTGTTAAAGTGAGATCAGAAGGTAGTGTCTGAATATTTTTTACATGCAAATTTTGAGCCTTATTGGCTTTTTTGATATTCATTTTAAAGATAAGATTCTGTAATGTAATTGTGTAATGTGTTATGTAATAACTTGATATATTCAAAGCAATACTTTGCATTGATGGAAACATTCTAAAGTTGGTTTAAAGATATGTATGAGAGATGTGGTTGAGGCCTTTTGAGAATGTGTGAAGACACAAAGACGATATTTATTAATAAGTGCCTGGCACACAAGCATACATAACTTTGATCCTACTTTGGATCATCTTTAGTATTCATGGTGAAAACTCACTGAGGGGAAAACTCACACAATTTGCCTACATCCACTTTGGAAACTACATCTTCTGATCTGGTAGATCCATGCATTTCAGCTGTACCTCTTACACTACAAGGAAACTAATATAACAGGTACCCCTGGTAGGATTACTCATCCTTAGGTCTCAGTTCATAAGCAATAGAATATATGTTAAAATAAAAATCCCTGTTAACACAGTTTCAATGCAGCCAGCAGGCATGTGCAAGTTTATAGGCATGGCCACCAGCAATTGCATAAGCCCTGGGCACAGTATGCACAGGAGACAGATTCCATCAGCTGGCAGGAGAAGACGGAATCACTATGTTGAACTTGTTTCCACAACCCCCCTATACACAACCCATTCCCCGTTGCAGGCAGTTAGGAAATGGGCTGAAAGTTTTTCCAAAGTTACACAGGAAGGGTTGATGTTTTGCTTCTTTGTTTCTTAAGATGATTTTTGGGTTTCGTGGTTTGGTTTTAGTTTGTTTTTTTTGTTTACTGGGACCTTTTATTAAAATGGAAGAAAAGCTGTTTTATGGGCTCTGGCTGGCCTCCTAGCCATGCCAAAAAAATGCTGCAACAGGCAGCTTCTTTGCTTTCCTCCAGGCATAAACCAGTATAAGGATACTTTGGAAATTCTCAGGTAGTTATATCATTTTCAATATTTGAAGCATGACAAATTAGGGAACTGGGCTACATCTGCTTTTATATGAACATCCAGTGTTTGGTCTAACCTTTGCTATTACATTTATTATGGTAGTCATATTTTCCTGAATATTTCTCCTGAAAGTATGAGAATGTCAAAATGTGAGTGTTGTAGGGGGAGTGCTACAGAAGAAGGTCATCTCACAGTGCAGTGTGCACATCTAATTTCAGGGCAATATGAAATTCAGTCACTGTGTGGATTTTGGACGTTTTCCACAAAACTGTCAGAAGAAAGCCATGGCCTTTAATGATCACCAGCATCTATGTTCAACTGAGTGTGACTAGATAAAGCAAGAATTCAAACTGAGTCTCTTCACTGAATTGTCTGTCGATTGAGATGTAGCTCAGTCAGAGCAAAATGGTCCCATGAGAATGAATTACTGTTGAAAAAGCAAGTTGAAAAACCTGATTTGAGGCAAGGAAGTATTTTCTGGACAGGTTGTGATGCAGAATTTTGATAAAGGAGGAAGGAGAGTTATAACAAAATACTTGAGTAATTTTTTCTTTAGAAATAAAAATGCACAACCCTTCTTTGTGTAAAAAAAAGATAATACTCTTAATTTCTTGCCTTTTCTGTGGAAATACATTCTGTTTGATCTGCCCATAGAACTCATGGAAATTCTCATGAATCAGATGTTGCCTAGAGTTTCAGTGTTTTGCTCTGCGAGATACTTCAGATTAATGCAACACAAGGTGACAGTTGTTAAAGAGCAGTTTACAAGTCATACAGCTGTACTAACTTTTCTCAGCACCTTATTGGATTTCTACCTTTCTGCTATTCTTATCTTATATTGGATAGTAAAAAAAAAAAAAATAGCAGAAAATGAGAAATACAAGGGAAGCTTATAACCTAGCTCAGGAATATTCCCCTATTATGCAATTTCTTCTGGCGTAGAAGCAGAATAAAATACCATGTGCCTAAAATGAAAAGTGAGAAAACTCTTAGACCTAGTCATTTCACCAAGCTTCATCCCAAATTGGAGATGCTTTGGGGTGAGCCTGTTTGCCATGGGTCATGTCTGCAGTGATATTCTTCCAACCAAAATATTATCAGCAGTTTTGTAAATGAACTTCTGATAATTTTTATAAGAAGTCTAATCAGTCAAATTCATAAATGAATATGGATAAGTTTTTGTAAATATATATTGAAAATGTATCTTTCTTGTTTTGTCATGAGTATATTGTGAATATATAGCTGTCTCCCTGAAGTCTGCAGTAGATAAAATGTAGATTAAGAACAGTTTTTCACAGCCCTATAGTCTTCAGAAACCTAATATAAATCAGACACCTAATATATATCAAGGCCTAACACCTCCTAGAGGTTTTAGTAATTTCTAAAGTATTTGTATTTCTATTCTAATGAGGAGTCCTATTTATTATAGTCTTCCTAATGGCAGGTTTTCACTCAAGTATGAAAGAAGATATAATTCACAGGTGACTAGAACAGAAAATAAAAAGACTTTGAAGAATATAATTCCTACATCATTACTTAAGGCATTTTTAATGAAAAAAAATATGCATTTAGATGGCACAATTAAAAAGGATGCAAATTAAGAAAAGGAAATTGAAAATTCACAGTACATGAACAGTATTTTCATGGGGGCTCGCAACTTCAAGGTGATTAAAATGTTTTCACAAATTAAACTATAGCAGGAAAATTGCTCAGTTATTCATACAGTTAATTGCCTGGCTATGCAGTAAGTGCTTTTCTTATACTGAATCATTTGAAGGCTGGCAGCTGCAGAAGTGACATGTCATAGTTTTGGATTAAATCCAGTTTTAAATCATGATTATACTGAGCAGTGAACTCCAGCTGAAACTATATCAAGCAATTTAATTTGAGAAGTTGTTGCAGGTAGAGGCTGAGCCGACCACAGACCCATGGCAGACTCTCCTTATTACCCCCTTTTCACCCCCAGCTGGAAGAGATAGGGGACAATAAAGGCAGAGAGACTTCCGAATTGGAAAATAAAACTAAAACTACTTTAATGATAATAACAATGCTAAATGAAACATATATAAATATATACAGGACCCAATACCGAACACAACTCCCCCTTTTTATGATAACTACATCACCACCGAAGCTGCAAATGTCCTGTGCCAGGACCTCCCTATACCAGCTCTCTGACAGCCTAGCACACCTTCCACATACAGCCATGCGCTCAGCTCCTAGCTCCAAGTCCCAAGAAACTCCAGTTCTGGTTTCCCCCTGGGGGCAGAGTCCTTGTACTGGATGCCAAACTTAAGATTCAGGAATTTCAGGTCTTAAAGGGGAAGTTTAGCAGGTAGCTCTAGCAAGGGGGAGCAAACCTCCCCACCCCAGCTTATACTGAATATGATGTATATGGGATGGAATACTTTTAGACAATAAAATAATGAACAGAATTAGTTCTGTTCTAATCCAAACCAGGACAAAAGTGTACTTTTGAAAAAGGAAATACTTAAATTGGAAATAGACAATCAATCTATTGTCTGGGACAGCACCAAGGCTTCAGAGGAAAGCATTAGGACTTGGTACACAAAGCTAATCAGTCTTCCAACTTGGGTTTCTGACAGTGTAAGCCCCAAAACATGAGATTCAGTACTGCTCTACAAAGTTTAGGATTAATTTTTATAATGTTGTAATGTTCTCTGAAAATTGCTGTGAAACCATTAAGATACAATACTCGGATGGTGGAAGGCAAGATTCTGCTTTCATTTGTACTGAGCTCCAACTGCTTATGTACAGTCTGGGGTAGCATCAGGTTCAGATCTCAGACACAAAAGTGGAAACCTAATAAAAGTTCTTTCATGAAAACTATATTACTTACCATGCTTACAGTTGTCTGCAAGCCATCACTTTAGCTTCTGAACATGATATTCCCATTTCTTATTTTCAAAGTGCTGAGATTCAGAGATATTTCACCCTAAATTAGTGTTAGTAGACATCTGGGAGAAAGAAAATGATGAAAATAATAATGCTTTTACTATTACTTACAAAAATCAAATGTACTTGTTTACATTGTATGATTCAAAGCCTTCGTAGGAATTTCTGTCTGTAACCTTCTACTAGTACCACCACTTTATTATGTTTTTCTGACAGCGTAGCTTCTTGCTATGTTATGAAACTTTTTACTACAAATTTCTGTTCAAGTCAAAGGTGCAATACTGCATGAGAAGCATTTCTAATATCTCAGCAAACATCTACTGACTTTCTATAAGGAGTGCTGAGTATTTTCCTCTTCCTTCATATTAGCAGACTGAAGTGTTCTTCTAAACAACAATAATTATTTCCAGAATGAAAAAAAATGCATTTTGCTGGGACTGATGCATATGGTCTCATGGGTTATTATTACTAACTTGTTAAGTATGTATTTGAAAGACCTGAAATTTCTTCTATGTTGCAATTATTTAACTATTCTAAGAGTCTACATAAAAGGAAAAAAAACACAACTTTTTGTGTCTAAATGGATATCGAGTCTTTCAGCAGCAGGCACAGCTGATCCAGCCATGAGTGACTTATTTCGGATATGAAATTTCAGGAGGACAGAAGGAATTTGGATTATAATGAAGAGAAGCTGTCTGTTGCACACCTAGGCCAAAGACAGTAAAGGAATTTTGAACATTCCTTGGCATGACAGGTTAGTGTCATTTATGAATATGCAGCTATGGACTGCTGGTCACACCACTATACTAGCTGTTACCCTAATCTTAGTAGGGGAAGACAAGCGGGTATTTGAAAAACTTAAAAGGAGCTCATAAGGGCCTCTGCCTTTGGACTGCATGACAGAGCATAGCCCTGGGAGTTTTTGGCTCAGCAACTGGGATGTTACAGGAGAGTAGTAGCTTACTTTCCGAAGCAATTAGATGAAGTGAGCAAAGGATGGCCCAGATGCCTGCCAGCAATCACAGTAGTGCTTCTGAATATAATGGTATCCAGCAGCCCTGGGACAAGAAGAGAACCCCTGGCTTTCCCCCTTCTCAATTTCTGAAACACCAGGAGAGCAGGATGAAGTGACAATAGAAGTTACTAAAGGGATAAATCCAGCTTCCTTTCTCAGTGGAATGACTTCGGAACCTGTGGTATAGAGACAATGGAAGCAGTCTGTTCAAGACGCCCAGAACTAAAGGAGGAACTTTTGGAAGATGCAGAGGATACCTGGAACACCAGCACAGAAGGCAGAAAGTCACCAGAGCTGTGAAGCTGGTACAAGGGAAGATATGGATAGATTTCACAGAATCACAGAACCATTATGGTTGGAAAGGACCCTCAAGATCATCTAGTCTGACCAATAGCCCTACACTACTCTTATCCCTAAATCATCCCCTGAAGAAACACATCCATCCGCTTCTTAAAAACCTCCAGGGATGGTGACTTCACCACCTCCCTGGGCAGCCTATTTCAGTATCTCACAACTTTTTCAGTAAAGAAATTCTTCCTAATACCTAGTCTAAACCTACCCTGGCACAACTTGAGCCCACTCCCTCTAGTCCTGTCACTAGTCACAAGGGAGAAGAGGCCAACACCCACCTCCCTAGAATGACCTTTCAAGTAGCTGAAGAGAGCGATAAGGTGTCCCCTCAGCCTCCTCTTCTCCAGGTTAAACAGCCCCAACTCCCTAAGCCTCTCCTCATAAGGCCTGTTCTCCAGACCCCTGATTACCTTAGTTGCCTTTCTCTGCACCTGACGCAGCAGGTCACCGACCATCTCCTCTTGGACTAGGGGGGAGTCACACTGCTCCCTGACCATATTCCCTAGATTAGGGGAATGGATTTCCTTTGAAACAATAGGCTTATTATTAAAGACTGAGGCAAAGAATTCATTAAGCACCTCAGCCTTATCCTCGTCCTTTGTCACTAACTTCCCTCATGCATCCATTAGGGGATGGAGGGTTTCATTTGGCCCCCTTTTGCTCCTAATATATTTAAAAAAACTTTTCTTATTATTCTTAACCTCAGAGGCCAGATTGATTTGTAACTGATCTTTGGATTTTACCCTCCCTGCAGAGCCTCACAACCGTTTTATATTCCTCCTGGGTGGCCTGTCCCTTCTTCCAAAGTCTATGAAGTTTCTTTTTCTCCCTGAGTGCCAGCCAGAGTTCCCTGTTCAACCAGGCTGGTCTTCTGTGTCACTGGCTTGCCTTACGGCACACGGGTACAGCCTGCTCTTGTGCCTTCAATACCTCATCCTTAAAGAGCGTCCAGCTCTTTCCAGTATTCCCACGGAATACTGGAAACCAGGCTACTAAACAAATTAAAGTCTGCCCTACAGAAGTCAAGGATGGGAGTTTTGCTATTCCCCCTTCTAACCTCTCTAAAAATAGAGAACCTAACCAATTCATGGTCATTCTGCCCCAACTTGACCTTCAACCGAGATATCTCCTACAAGCCCTTCCCTGTTAACAAGGAGCATGTCTAGTAAAGGCCCCTCCCTGGTTGGTTCACCCACCAGCTGCGTAAAGAAGTTATCCTCAACACATTCCAGAAACCTACAGGGCATTTGAAGTATGCCTTCAGAGTAACTCAGGCCCATGGAGCCTGTGCTATTAACATCACAAGGTAAGTACATAAAACACACCTTGGAAATCCTGCAGTTCATGCATGACAAAAGGCATCAATACAGTAACACTGAACAGGAAGCTGGGAACCAATTTGCCCAATACGACACGGAAGGTGCTATCTTTAATTCCAGATGGTAAATTCCAAACATTACAGGTAAAATGATCAGAGAGGTGGGGGGTAAAGAGCAAGGAAATGGTGGGCTCTTAGTCTGTCCCTCCAACCATGACAGGTAACAAATTCCCTGTAGTGAACAAGATAACAGTAATACGATTCAATTGATTTCTGGCAATAACAACTTTACAATAAAATGGAATATTAACTTGGGAACATGGGAAGTAATGTAGCATAAATAAATAATCTTGTACAATATTTTTATTGTAAAATAATTTAAAATGTCATTTTCATTAAAAAGCTTCCTCCACCATTCTTGAGCAGTTGAACTTTGTTCTGTTTCTTTTTTTATACAAAACATACAACAAAGCATACTCTTGAATTTCCTTGATGATATATTGAGAAGGTTTTGCAAAGCCTATTAATGTTCATAATGTTGTTGGATAGCTAAATATCCCTGATCTTGATAGAGGCACACACATCACAAAATAAAAATAAACATTTGCTTCCAGGGTTTTAATTTGAGGAAATGGGAAATACATAGCAGAAAGTCTATAAAGCATGGCCAAAGATTGTGCAGCAATTCTATACTGTTCTTTGAAAACCAAACTCAATGCCAGCTAAAAAAGTCAGCAGGAATCACTTGTTCACATTGAAGCTGTTAGTCTCAAGGACATCACTTTTCAGACACTTGCAGACAGCTTCATAAGAAAATGAACAAGGAGCCGATTCGGGTGTCTGATGTCCAAAGCGCCGTGCCTTACCCTGACAGCTTAAATGGGTATAGGAGTAATGGCTGAGTCTTTTTTTTCCATCAGGGTTATTAAATAGTAACTCTGGAAGAGCGAAAACAGAGCTATGGTTAAAGTAAGCTTCTAAACATCCAATTTTTGCTTAAAGGTCACATTAATCTCACTGGGAAGTGTGTGTAGCTTTTAGCATGGGTTATGAAGCTCTTTTCTGAAGATATGTTGAGCTGTAGGGCTTTACTTGTCAATACTTCTCTCATGGTCACAAAGAAAAAATTCAGGGGAGTACTGGAACTGTTGTGAACTATTATTTTTTACTATTAGTTGGTAAAAAAACCCCAAAACATTACATTTTTTCCTTATTTTCTCAGCTCTCATTTTTTTGTCTGAAAGACAAGATCTATCTATTTTAATAAAATCACTGGGGAATGGTAACAATGCAGCTCTCTTAAACTACAGGAAAAAGATAATGAAAAGTGGCTTCCAGCCAAGGAAGTATTTCAAAAGGTGATTATTCTAATTTCTATTTTTACATTGATTTGAATGGAGGTCTTTTATGAGTCTGGTCTGTAGATGTGCTGAAGCTTAGCAACATTTTGAGGAAGTGGTGCATATAATAAATGTCTAGACAAACCTATACAGAGACGTGTCACTCCACAACACTTCAGAGGAGCCTTCTTCTGGGTTATTGCAAGTTGCTTACAGGATTTCTAGGTTAATATATGAGATCTTTATTAAGCAAGGCATTGACAACAGCAACACAGACCATGCAGAGACCTAGTTCAAGGTAAGTCAGGGGGTGAATAGTTTTTAGATCAGGCTGTATAGGGAGATTCCTGACCCTAGGGACACCTGAGCAGCCCCAGACCCCTGTCCAGACCCAGAAGTCCCTGACACCCAATCAAGGCAAGGAGGGGGTGGAGCCAGAATCACCATGGGAGGATTTAAAGGGC
Organism: Galbula dea; assembly: GCA_013399015.1. NCBI lineage: Eukaryota > Metazoa > Chordata > Aves > Piciformes > Galbulidae > Galbula > Galbula dea. The sequence goes on from VWZX01000711.1 coordinate 611,185, forward strand.
TCTAAGGAGTGTGAGTGAACAGGGGTGGGCAAACAGGGATAAGCATGTCAGTTTGAGTGTCAGTTTGAGCAGGTGGGTGAGCAGTAAGGGCAGGATGTGATGTATTGCAACTTACTCAAGGAAATATGGTGGCTACTTGGCGGAGGAGGGCTGTGCTCCCAACACCTACCAAAAAGGATAATGGTATCCCAGTCACAGGCTGCTTGGAATGCCACAGGCTTTCACTGGCAGCAGGGGGTAATGCTGACTATGGCTGCGTGTGGTGTGAGCAAGTTGAGGATCTACTCATCCAGGTGGCATAGCTCCAGGATGAAGTGATGGAGCCCAGGGAAGAGGTGAGTAGGTTGAGAAACATCAGAGAAAGCCAGAGGGAAATTGATCACTTCCACAAACTGATCTCTACAAAAATGGAATCATAGAATCATAGAATGGCTCAGGTTGGAAGGGACCTTAAAGATCATCTAGTTCCAACTCCCCTGCCATGGGCAGGGATGCCACATGCACTAGACCAGATCATCCAGGGCCACATCCAGCCTGGCCTTAAACACTGCTAGGACTGGGGCCTCCACAACCTCTATGGGCAACTTGTTCCAGTGCCTCATCACCCTCTGGGTAAAGAACCTCCTTCTAATCTATAGCCTAAATTTCTCCTCCTTCAGCTTATATCCATTCACCCGTGTCCTGTTGCAATCAGACCAGGAGAAAAGTCTCTCTCCTTCTGCCTTATAATCCCCTTTCAGGTACTGAAAGGCCGCTCTGAGGTCCCCTCCAAGCCTTCTCTTTTCCAGGCTGAACAATGCCAATTCCTTCAACCTGTCCACATAGGGGAGGTGCTCCAGTCCTTTGATCATTTTTGTGGCCCTCCTCTGGACTCGCTCCAAGAGGTCCACATCATTTCTATGCTGAGGAGCCCAGAACTGGACACAGTACTGCAGGTGGGGTCTCATGAGGGCAGAATAGAGAGGCAGAATGACCTCCTTAGACCTGCTGGTCATGCCTCTCCTGATGCAGGGCAGGACATGGTTAGCCTTCTGGGCTGCAAGTACACGTTGCTGGCTCATGTCCAGCTTTTCATCTATTGTGACCCCCAAGTCCTTCTCTGCAGGGCTGCTCTCAACGAGTTCTTCTCCCAGCCTATACTCATATCTTGGGTTGCTCCTACCCAGATGCAGGGCCTTACACTTGGACTTCTTGAATTTCATTTGATTCTTACAAGCCCACTTTTTGAGTTTGTCCAGGTCCCTCTGGATGGCATCCCACACTTCTGGCGGGTCAACCACACCATTCAGCTTTGTGTTGTCTGCAAACTTGCTGAGGGTGAACTTGATACCTCTGTCTAGCTCATTAATAAAGACATTGAAGAGCCCCCGTCCCAAAACAGAACCCTGAGGGACACCACTTGTCACCAGTCTCCACCTAAAGAAGGAGCCATTGACCACAACTCTCTGACTGCATCCATCCAGCCAATTTCTTATCCATTGAATGGTCCACCCATCAAATCCATATCTCTTCAATTTTGAGATAAGGATGTCATGTGGAACTGTATCAAATGATGCATGCATAGGAGGATATATTCTAAGTTCACGACGCTGGACTTTGGGAATGCAGACTTTGATTGCTTCAGGGATCTGATGGCCAAAGTATCGTGGGACGAAGCCCTAGAGGGAAGGGGGGCCCAGGACAGCTGGTCAATTTTCAAGGATCACCTTCTCCATGTCCAGGAGCCAAGTATCCCAACCAAGAGAAAGGCAGGACAGAATGCTAGGAGACCTGCCTGGATGAACAAGGCACTACTGGACACACTATCTCATAAAAAGAACCTATATAAGGCGTGGAAGAAGGGACAACTAGAATGGGGGGGGGCACACATGGAAGCCGTCCAGAGAGCAATAGAACTAGTTAGAAAAACTAAAGCTTAGTGGGAATTAGATCTAGCCAGGGAGATCAAGAGGAATAGTAAAACATCTATAGATATATTAATGGCAAAAGTCTCCTCTTTTCCAAGCTAAAGAGACCCAGCTCCCTCAGCCTTTCCGCATAAGGAAGATGTTCCAGCCCCAGTTCTTATGGGGGATTTTAACTACCCAGATATTTGCTGGAAAGCCTACTCAGCGAGCCATTCACAGTCCAGGAGGTTCCTCCAATGCATTGAGGATAACTTCTTGATGCAAATGGTGGATGAGCCAACTAGGAGGGGAGTGCTGCTGGACCTCATACTCACTAACAAGGAGGGTCTGGTTGAAAAGGTAGAGGTTGAGGGCAACCTTGGCTGCAGTGACCATGAGATGGTAGGATTCAGTATCTTGTGTGGTAGGAACAGAATACCAAGTAGGATCACAACCCTAGACTTCAGTAGGGCCAATTTTGATCTTTTCATGAAATTGCTAGGGGAAATCTCATGGGACAGGGTACTAGAAGATAAAGGGGCCAAAGAGAGTTGGTTAAGATTCAAGGACCACTTCTTCAAAGCTCAAGATCAGAGCATCCCAACAGGTAGAAAACACAGGAAGGGAGCCAGGAGACCAGCATGGTTAATTAGGGAACTGCTGGGCAAACTCAAGTGGAGGAAGAGAGACTACAGATCATGGAAGGAGGGCTGACACTGTCTCCCACAGCACCCTTACACCTAAACTGAGGAAGTGTGGTCTGGCTGGTTGGGTAGCGAGGTGGATTGTGAACTGGTTGAAGGACAGAAGTCAGAGAGCTGTGCTCAAAGGGATGGAGTTTAGTTGGAGGCCTGTGTCTAGAGGCGTATCTCAGGGGTCAGTACTTGGACCAGTGCTTTTCAATATATTCATTAATGATGTGGATGAGGGAAGAGAGTGTGCTGGCAGCAAGTTTGCTGAGGGTTGTGCTGCCCTTCAGCATGACTTAGACAGGCTGGAGAGTTGGGCAGGGAGAAATGTAATGAAATTCAAGAAGGCCAAGTGTCGAGTCTTGCACCTGGGAAAGACCAGCCCCACATATGAGTATAGGTTGGGGACTGAGCTGTTGGAGAGCAGTGAAGGGGAGAGGGATCTGGGGGTCCTGATGGATGGAAGGATGACCATGAGCCAGCAGTGTGCTCTTGTGGCCAGGAGAGCCAATGGGGTTTATGCTCTGTTGATGACAGAGGGAGTCTGGTTGGTACACTGACCTTGAGAGACTTAATTAGATTTGGTTTGTAAATTATTAGTTGAATGTTAAGTGGTTAATAGGTATGACTAATCTAAATTTACAGGTTTTAAACTCTTTTCTATGCCATACCATGGCTTCAGGAGAAGGAGTGCCACCCATACTTGAATAATTGATGATTTGGGCTGAGGAACCTGGCAGCATGTCTCAGCCCTTCTGGCTTTTTCTATGCACTCTTTACCACTGAACACAAAGAAGAGAGGTAGGTGAATAGAGCTGTTTATTATATATTTTGTCTTGCTTGCTTGATTTTTTTCTTAATAAGCGATAGTGTTAAATACCTTAATCCAAAGATGTGTGCTAACAAGCCTGAGCTCACAGAGGGGGCCTCTCTACGTACTATAAATCAGTGTCTAAACCTGGGTAAGGGTAAGATTTCAGGCACACCTTTCTTTTTAACATCTCCAAGTGGCTCCTTTAGACAGCTTTCTGCTAAATATTTGTCAGAAATAGGACAGTAATTGTAAATTCAGGTTTGAATTTAAAACAAAACAAAAACCTATAAAAACCTCCAGAATAAAATTAAAAAGTGCCCTACATGGAAGTCATGCAGAGTCCCTTCTGGAAATGTGGCAATGATGGAAGAGCAGTCCTGAGCTGCTTGTTCTCTTGCCTCTCAGCCTCTTTGAGCAGCTGTGGATATTGGCAAAGGGACAGATACAGCAGGTCATATTCTGTATATCTCCAGAACATGATCTCATTTTCAAACTAATGAAATTGCTCTGAAGTCCCTAACCTGTTCCTATAGGACTTACTGTAGGCAAAGTAGAAGTTTTAGTTGTACCATATATGCTATCTGATGCCACACCAAAGAGAAATACCAATGCAAAAAGTTTGATAGTAGCTTAATGCTGCACAACATAGAACTCTTGTCTGTAGAGGAAAAAAAAAAAGACTTAGTTATCCTCAACTCTCAGTGCTGTTGTTCAAATTAATATGCTGTTCAAATCACTACTTTGGTACTTTTCCTATAATTATCTAGGTTTATGTTGGGGAACGTTTCTGGAAATGAAAATCGCTGTAATCTGTGGCTGCTTTCAGTTGAATTTTGTAGCTGTTAGAGCACCTAAAGTTACTGTTTCTAAGGGCAACTTATCTTCTCTTCACTTTTTCTTTTTTTGAAAAACAAAACAAAACCATTTTGACAATTGTAGGGCAGGAGTGAGAAGCCTGTTTGCCTTGCCAATCCACTGCTTTGACTTTTTAATGATGGCATCTAAATAATAAACTCTCCCCAAAGGTAACAAAATCACAGTAACATTCTGATGGCTTCTCTGTAGTCTGCTATAGAAAGAAACCTCTGTGAAAGAAGATTTCCTTTAATGCTGTTTGATGAAGATGACCTTTAGAGTTACCACAAAAGCAAAGACTTAACCACCTGCTGAGGAATAAAAGGCAGATATTTACACAGTAAATGTGTTAACTACTGCAAGAAAAATAATAAAAAAACCACTTTAGGTAAGTCTTTAAATGATATGATAGTTGGAAACTGGACAGTACGAACTTCTTTTAAGTTAACATGTTACATTTTATATTCATATTCAGTAGGTAATAACAATACAAATGAATACCTCAAAAATACCATCTATACAGGGTTTTGAATAGGCACACTGAGTGTTTCATCTGAAGACTGAGAAAAGAAAAATATCTAAGAAAACTTTATTAAATAATAAAAAAAATGTAACAAAGACTTTGGTAAGCAGTGCAAAGTAACAACTGCAGTATAGACAGAAAGAATCTGTACTAGAGTAGCCTCAGGGCAGCAGCTGTAAGTATGCTAGGTGACAGTGATTTGGATTGACGCAAACTAGCAAGTATCTTCTGAAAACTTTTCCAGGTTAGGTTGGAATGGGAAGCCATGTTTACAGAAGTCTTACATTAAATACTGTGAAGAATAGAGTTTGGCATTCCTAATATTCAGAGCAGTTGTTTATTAAGCTTTGAATACATGTCAGTATAATTTTTCAAGGGGAAAAAAAAATTCTTTTTAAGGATATTTGCTACTAGAATCCAGTTATATTTAGGTATAGGTAATATTATGCAGACATATCAATAAAATTCCACACAATAAATCTACATAAAAAAATTTGTCATAGTAGGAAGTTTTCATTCATTTTATTGTGAAATTTAGTTTTATTTTGCTACTGAATTACACTTAAAATTGTGTTTCATCTTTGACTTCTGAAATATTGGTCTTCTTTCTAGAAATCCAGCAGTCAAACCAGCTGCAGTTAGAACTTGTGGATTTTTTGTTCAGTGGAACTCTTTGCACCTCCTGAAATGGACTAGCTGTGGACATAGATTAATTTTGCCTCAAAAATATGATGAACCATAAATAAAGCATCAAAAGATATCACATGCTGAACAACCAGTGCTTTCAGGTGGTGTTTCCTTTCATAACCTTGTTTATAGCTCAATGGATATCTTTGTTTCTTGCCATCATTTTATAGTTTTTATTTCCCCTTCAGATGGGACTGATGCAGTAGTGAAGAATTACTCTGCTTTTTATGCCAATAGGGGATTAATAAAAAAAGGTTTCTGGAATGAGTGAAGTCAAAGTATCATCTCTGCACAAATGTTGTGGACTAATTTCTTTTAGTATTTCAGATACACTGTAAGACTGAGAATGGTTTGCTTAGATTAGTTTAGGTATATTTAGTGGGGTTTTTGTAAGGGGTTCACACAGAATGTAAGGGATTGGAAGGGACCTCGAAAGATCATCTAGCCACAGCAGGGTTCCCTAGATTAGGTCATACAGAAGCACGTCCAGATGGGTTTTGAATATCTCCATTGAAGGAGACTCCACAACCTCTCTGGGAAGTCTCTCCCAGTGGCACCCTCACTGGGAAAACACTTTTTCTTCTATTCACACAGAATCTCCTATGCTTCAGCTTACAAATATTGCCCCTTGCCTTGTCACTGGGCTTCATGGAAAAGAGCCTGACTCCCATCCCCCTGACACACATCCTTCACATATTTAAAACCATAGATGAAGTCACCCCGTAGCCCCCTCTTCTCCAACCGAAAGAGACCCAGCACCCCCAGCCTTTCCTCATCAGGAAAATGTTCCACCCCCTTCATCATCTCTGTGGCTCTATGCTGGACTCTTTCTGGACTCTTTATCCTTCTTAAACTGAGGGGCCCAGAACTAGACACAATATTCCAGACGTGGCCTCTCCAGGCTAGAATAGAAGGGGAGAAGAACCTCTCTTGACCTACTAACCGCAACCCCTTCTGATACACCCCCAAACACCAGTGACTCTCCTGGCCACAAAAGCAAACTGCTGGCTCATGGTCATTCTTCCATTCACCAGGACCCCCAGGTCCCATTCCCCTTCACTGCTCTCCAACAGCTCAGTCCCCAACCTATGCTCATACATGGGGTTGGTCTTGCCCAGGTGCAAAACTCGACACTTGGCCTTCTTGAATTTCATTACATTTCTCCCTGTTCAACTCTCCAGCCTGTCTAAGTCATGCGGAAGGGCAGCACAACCCTGTGGTGTGTCAGTCACTCCACCCAGTTCAGTGTCATCAACAAACTTGCTGACAGCACACTCTCTTCCCGCATCCACGTCATTAATGAATATATTGAAAAGCACTGGTCCCAGTACTGACCCCTGAGGGACTCCACGAGACACAGGCCTCCAACTAAACTCCATCCCTTTGAGCATAACTCTCTGACTTCTGTCCGTCAACCAGTTCACAATCCACCTCACTACCCAACCAACCAGACCACACTTCCTCAGTTTAGATGTAAGGATGCTGTGGGAGACAGTGTCAAATGCTTTCCTGAAATCACAATAAACCACATCCACAGCTCTACCATCATCTGTCCATAGCCACCCAGTTATGTCCTCATAAAAGGCTATCAGGTTGGTCAAACGTGACTTCCCCTTGGTAAACCCATGTTGACTGCTCCTCATGACCCCCTTATCCTTAATATGTCTAGAGACAGTGTAGAGGATAATGTGTTCCATCACCTTTCGAGGGATGGATGTGAAGCTGACTGGTCTGTAGTTACCTGCCTCCTTCTTCTTGCCCTGTTTGAAGACTGGAGTGACATTTGTCTTCCTCCGATCCCCAGGCACCTCTTCTGTTCCCCAGGACTTACCAAAGATGATGAAGAGTGGCCTGGCAATGACTTCTGCCTGCTCCCTCAGTACTCGCAGGCGAGTCCCATTAGGTTCTGTGGGCTTTCTTAACTCATTTTACAAGTTGAGTTTGGGATGATCTCACCTACAGTTTTCCTGGCATGATTTTCTGTCAGTTTACTGTTCCTTGGGATCTTTTTTTTTTTCAGCAGAGTTCTGCTGATTTGCATGAAGCTCATTTAGATCTTGACTCTACAGTAGATGTATGTTACAAGATCACCATATTCTCACAGCTGTTCTAAGCTAACTTTTGAGACAATATTTCTGGATTTGTATAGACCCATTCTCAAAATAATAAATAATTTCCTATTTTTCCAAAGTTTTGAAAAATGATTACACGTGCAATGTCTTGAGTTACACTTGAAGTGTCCTTGACAGGTAAATAAGAGAAAATAATTTCACTTTCAAGAGCTTAAAATGGAATAAATTAAGATCACTGGTATCTGTAGGCACTAGTTAGTCTTACGTTAATACTAGTGTTTGCTTATGGGATGCTTGCACTTTTAAGGGGAATTCATCTGATGCTAAGATGTCCTGGTTTGGGTTAAAATGTCTTGGTTTGGGTTAGAATGTCCTGGTTTGGGTTAGAACACAATTAATTCTGTTCAGTGACTTTATTTTCTAAGAAGTATTCCATCCCATATACATCATATTAAGTATCACTGTTGTCCCACCACCACCACCACCCCGCCTTGCCAGAGCTGCCTGCTAAACTAAACTTCCCCTTTAAAACCTGAAATTCCTGAATCTTAAGTAAGGACCCTGCCCCCTGGGGGAAACGGAAATTGGAGATCTTTGGGACCCTGGGTGGGGTGCTGGGATTTAGTGTGTGCTGGGATTTAGCCTGTGCTGGAACACGGGGGAGCTGCTTGAACTGAGAGCTGAAAGCATGGCTGCCTGGAGGGGAGTCGAGGTGCTACCAGGAGCTCCAACACGGAACGTTTTGCGGCTTCAGTGGTGAAGTAGTTATTATAAAAAGAGGGAGTTGGGTTCCGTGTTTGGGTCCTGTATATATTTATATGTGTTTCATTTAACATTGCTATTATCATTAAAGTAATTTTAGTTTTATTTTCCAATCCAGAAGCCTCTCTGCCATTATTGTTCCCTATCTCTTCCGGTTGGGGGGGAAAGGGGGTAATAAGGAACGTCTGCCGTGGGTCGGTAATGAGATAAGCCTCTCCACTCACAACATAAGACAAAATGTGTTACTTGAAGTTAGCAGAAAACAAGAGTTGCAGCTAATGTCACAGAAATTTTAGAGGAAAGAAAAAATGCCATATGCATCACATTATGTGGCAAATAGGTCAAGCATACTCTCTAGCACCTACCTTACTTAATTGAATTTTATCAGTTATATATATATATATTTCTCAGAGACAAGCGTGTGTGAAGTATATTCTTTAGGAATCAATCTAAACATTAGTGGAGGATTACATTTGGGACTTAGAAAACAACATAAAGCTCTCTTTGTTGGTCTCTAGTAAGAAAAATCAGAAGGACAAATATTGATGATTAAGGATTTGAGAGTTTAAACAGTTTGTGCATAGTGTGATTTTTTTTTTTAATAAGACCATTAAATTTTGTTTGAGCTGTTAAGAAGAGAAATAGCATTGCTAAACCCATTTTCTTGTAGCTGGGCTATTAGATTATGATCTACTTATATTCTAATTGAAGTTTTTAATCTGCTTCAGTCTGGAACATAGGTCCATATCCATAAAGCCTTTTGAGAACCTAATTCTTATTTGAACACTTAATTGTCTCTGAATTGAAGAGAAGGTACTTGCCAGAATGGGACTTAAATGCCTAAATACCTTTGAATATCTGAGCTCTAGTGCTTTTTTTTTCTTGAGCTGTAGTTTGCAGAGGCACATATGTTCTAATTTCTTGAGAGACACAGAAATACCCTTCTAATCTTTCCTATTCAAACAATGCATATCTGCAAATTACACTCTGCCAAGGCTAAACAGAAAGGCTTTTATCATTTACTATTTTTGTCTACAATTGCAATGTTACCTTCAAAAATGCAAAAGCTAGAAATTCACATAAACAAAGAAAATGTTTTACTAGAACATTTCTACAATATACTTTGACTTTGTAGTCATTAATGCTCTCTTCATGAATTGTTGATGCCAATATTAACAGCCAAATTAAATTCTTCTGAGAAGGAGGAGATTTTTCTTAATTGAAGCACAATATTCAGCCAGCAGAAACATCTGATTACTCCATATTTTTACATTTATGTAGCTATACTAACTTCCATGTAATTGGGTTGCCACTATTAGCAGAAACCACTCTGGCTTTATTAAACATATTTGTAAAACTTATTTTCATTAAATATTTGATATCTGCATTTCTGTCTCCTGATTTCTCCCTTCCCACCTGAAACAATCAAAACTAGACACATTATGCATCTGCCATTGTTCATAATCTAAACTGCCTCAAGAAAGAACAATACATTTATATTTTATAAAGAAAAAAAAGCCTCTGAATGCCAACTAGTAGATAGAAAAGATTATCTTCCTATTTGTTATGCTTGTATTGTCAGACATTAAAATTTTTAACAACCACTTCTGATGAATTATTGATGTTCTTGCTATTTAGAAACTGGATCACATCACTAGAGTAATTAGCACCCTGCCACTTCTGCCTATCATATTTAATGTATCATGAGAGAAGGCTGTGTCCTACTATTTATTTTTAAATGAATGGCTAGCTTTGTTTCTCATCCATTGCCCTGTTGCATATTATCATCTTGTGTGTATAGTTGGTATTCCATAGGGTTATGTTCCAACATGCATATGTGCCTTCCTTTTAGTATACTTATATGTGTTTCTTGTTGCAATTTAATGATGTAGTTTTTTTTCCTCTGAAGATTACAGTGCCAAGCAAATGTTTGAACCAGTATTTTTTTACACATCAACAGAACCTGTTGACCATAGCAGAACACTTTCTCCACAAAATATCCACTTTCATCAGGTTAAAAAAATCACAGAAGCCTGAAGTCTGTCATGTGACAATTCATATTAAGCTTGTGGTAGGAAATACTTCTCAAGTAACTGATTTGCAATGTAATTTAATACTGCCAATTCAATATTTGTTTGAGATTATCAGACTATGAGTTTATTTTATTTCAATAATTAAGAACGAATAAAACTGTTGAGGAAATTAATAGATATAACCATAGTGTAGATTGTCCATATGTTTTGGATATTGTGATGTAGAATTTAATTTTTGCAAGTAAAACATGTAGAATGGATGCCTTCTGAAACTGTTAAGCTGTAGTAAAGGCAGTAAGTGAAGTGTATTCAGATTCACATAACCAAGTGTTATCCCTTATATATGAGAGATCTCACTTCAGGAGGTGTAAAGATTTAGGAATAAAGTTGGTTAGCAGATTTTTATGCTTTCAAATGAATAACATAGAGTGCTGTTTTGAGTTTGCATCCAACAAATATAACTTCTTGAAATGCATCTACAGATTCAGGTGAAAGCACTTTCAAAATAATCAGACCTTTAGCATAAATGTAGGCCATGGAAATCTCTACAGAATAAAAGTTACTTGCTGTAATTTGCTGTCCTTTTACATAATTAAGATGCAACAGTGGTAGTTTTGCTTTTTTCTTGATTTATGTATGTCCATGCATTTTAGAATTTGTCATGCTTTAGTCATCCATTTCTTCCTAAAAGCCTGTTAGAAATGACACATAGAGGTAAATGTATACCAGCAAAGTACTTTTTTTAAGACCAGTAATTTATAAACGTAATGCATATTACTTAGAAATACAAATGTTATGAGATATGGAACTGCACCTTTCCCTGGGTTGTTGTGCACTTAACTGAGCACTCAATTATTCTCTGCATTTAAATGATCTCAACACCTGATATGTGGGAAAGCAGAATTATTGATAGAGGGACTTAAGAAAACGGGAAAGTAGAAAGAAATATGTCATGCAGTTCAAAATCAACCCAAATAATTCTGTATCTATATAAAAGACTGTAGAAACAGACACTGACCTTACTCTGGACATGTGTTTAAATGGACAAGGGCATTGATCAAATAATTAGATGCTTAACTAGACCTTGACATAGAATATGGATTATCATACACAGTATTGAAAGGTAATCCGCTCTGTTTCAAAGTGCTTTGTTTTCTTGTTTCAGGCTCTTAAAATTATTGAGGAATAATGTATTGTCCTTATATAGCAAGGACAAAAGCAGCAAAAATTCAAAACCAGATTAAAAAAAAATCTATTCTACAGAATAAATGAAACAAAAGTTTAAAAAGGATGATATAGAACAAAAATAAGCAATTATAAACAGAATAAAGTTAATGACCTCCAGACACTTTTCAAAATTGTTTATTCTCAGTGGTAGACACACATTTAAATTGTGTCCTGCAATTGGAAAGTGAAATTGCCTCTGTATTTCCCAGCTAAAGTGGAATTTGCTCAAAGAAGTGATAGAAGCCAAAGAAGAGGAAGCTTCCCTCCTTGACATCTAGCACATTTGGGTGGAAGAGCTGTCCAGCAATTCCTGTCATCGCCTGGCCGCTGTGTAAGTGCTGGAGTACCCGTAGAGTTTCTAAATTGAGTGCATTAAACCATTAGTGGACGATATACTGCTATTCCTCTCTCAGCTTGACTTGTCTATTACCCTGTCAAGCTCTCTCCATGCTGCTAGGGGAGCCATGGCTGTGTAACAAGCAGAGCACACAGAAAGCTGGCAGAGGTTTTTGTCTCTACACTACCTGCTGTTGCTGTGGAATAGCGATAGCTTCATTTCTGCAGTTCAGCACTGGGATGCATTTAAAAATGTGAACGATCTACCAAATCTTTCTCTACCTGCAAGCCATCTTGATGTCCTGGCAAGACCTATTATCTCTGAAGAATGCTTTACAAATGTTAGCAGTTGTATTGCTTCCTTTTTGGTGCTGCAGAAATACATTGTACATGATTATCTCTACCTGAAAGTATATTAATTTGTGATTAATTTTGATTGTAACAGGGGCAAAGGGAGATACGTGATACTGTTTACTCAATACAAACTACAACATAATTAGTAAAGAACGTGTGCTGATGACTAAGGCAGCACTGATTACACTGCAGATGCGAATGCACAGCTCATCCATTAATTGTTGCTTTTGTTAGGGTGAGCCCTTTGCTGTATGATGGAGAGCTGAATATATTGCTGTTAGAAAGGAGTGTGTCCCTGTCAGAACGATCAGCTTACCTTAGTGCTCATGTAGGAGGTTTGAATGTCAGGTTGAGTTTCAGGATCTGAGAAAAGGATAATAGATACGTTGGACTGGTGTGCCTGATGAGACTATCAGGCTCATGGGGTTTTGGTAGAAGGTCGTTTCAGGGGAAAAGCAACAAAACTGCTTTCAAGTATATGTGCACCTGTAAATTAGGGTGGTGACATCACTCCAGAAACAGCTGTATTTTGAGCCAATTAAGGTGGTGCTTCATGAAATACTTGTAGTGGAAAAGCTGGATATCTATTTTCTATGCAGAATTGAAAATAAGTGGTAAACTGTACCTGTGCTGGCTGGGTGCAGACAGATTGAGGTATTTCAAGTGGGCAACTCAGCTGGCTACATTGTATTTCTTCCTTTCACAGAATCACAGAATCACAGACTGTTAAGGTTGGAAGGAACCCCGAAAGATCATCTAGTCCAACACCCCTGCCACAGCAGGTGTCCCTAGATTAGGTCACACAGAAGCACGTCCAGATGGGTTTTGAATATCTCCATTGAAGGAGACTCCACAACCTCTCTGGGCAGTCTGTCCCAGTGCTCTGGCACCCTCACTGGGAAAATATTTTTTCTTCTATTCACACAGAACCTCTGATGTTTCACCTTACAAACATTGCCCCTTGCCTTGTCACTGGGCTTCATGGAAAAGAGCCTGACTCCCATCCCCCTGACACACATCCTTCACATATTTAAAACCATAGATAAAGTCACCCCCTAGCCTCCTCTTCTCCAACTGAAAGAGACCCAGCTCCCCCAGCCTTTCCTCATCAGGAAAATGTTCCACCCCCTTCATCATCTCTGTGGCTCTATGCTGGACTCTTTCTGGACTCTTTATCCTTCTTAAACTGAGGGGCCCAGAACTAGGCACAATATTCCAGATGTGGCCTCACCAGGCTAGAATAGAAGGGGAGAAGAACCTCTCTTGACCTACTAACCGCAACCCCTTCTGATACACCCCCAAACACCAGTGACTCTCCTGGCCACAAAAGCAAACTGCTGGCTCATGGTCATTCTTCCATCCACCAGGACCCCCAGGTCCCATTCCCCTTCACTGCTCTCCAACAGCTCAGTCCCCAACCTATGCTCATACATGGGGTTGGTCTTGCCCAGGTGCAAAACTCGACACTTGGCCTTCTTGAATTTCATTACATTTCTCCCTGTTCAACTCTCCAGCCTGTCTAAGTCATGCTGAAGGGCAGCACAACCCTGTGGTGTGTCAGTCACTCCACCCAGTTCAGTGTCATCAGCAAACTTGCTGACAGCACACTCTCTTCCCTCATCCACGTCATTAATGAATATATTGAAAAGCACTGGTCCCAGTACTGACCCCTGAGATACTCCACTAGACACAGGCCTCCAACTAAACCCCATCCCAATGACTACAACTCTCTGACTTCTGTCCTTCAACCAGCTCACAATCCACCTCACTACCCAACGAGCCAGACCACACTTCCTCAGTTTAGGTGTAAGGATGCTGTGGGAGACAGTGTCAAATGCTTTGCTGAAATCACAATAAACCACATCCACTACTCTACCATCATCTGTCCATAGCCACCCAGTTATGACCTCATTAAAGGCTATCGGGTTGGTCAAACGTGACTTCCCCTTGGTAAACCCATGCTGACTGCTCCTCATGACCCCCTTATCCTTGATATGTCTAGAGACAGTGTAGAGGATAATGTGTTCCATCACCTTTCGAGGGATGGAGGTGTGACTGATGGGTGTATAGTTACATGGCTCCTCTTTCTTGCCCTATTTGAAGACTGCAGTGATGTTTGTCTCTCTTCAATCCCCAGGCACCTCTTCTGTTCCCCAGGACGTACCAAAGATGATGGAGAGTGGCCTGGCAATGACAGGTTATACAGATTTTCTTCCCCCTCGTCAGATAGCTGAGCTGCCTTTGGGAGTGAGCACCTCAGGGTACAAAATTCAGATTCTTTGGCTTGTAATAATGCATGAATAAATGGAGAGTGCTACAACTGTGTCTTACAAATTGCATCTATGGGCACTTCAAGTCTCCCTGAACTCTTTCTAAGGCTCAAAAAACCCAAAAGGAAATGCAGTAAATTAAACCAATTATTTTGTGTCAGTTCACGATACAGGAAGCTTCCTTCATCATAAAAAAAATCATTAATTTATATCAATTACACTGTTTCATTAATGTATACCAACAAAAGACTTGATCCTAAGCTTTGATTTTTTGGAGTTTTTAAATGGCTTATCTATTTAATATTGCAATGAGACAGGAAGTGTTTATGGATAAATTTGTGTTCATTAATAGCACATATAAATCCTACATTTCAGGACCCGTATGAGTATTTTAGAGTGCTGAAAAGTTATTTATTTGCTAAAGCATCATTTCATGCTTTTAAATGGAGGACTGGGAAAACCATCAACAGTGTGCAATATGGAAAGACAGCTTATCTATGTGTCTAGAATCATGGTTAGGAGCTTAACTTGTAGCTTTACCTGTGTTACCACAAAGCACACACAAATAAATATACAAAGATTTCATATCCTGAAGTAAAATTTAACAGATAATAGAGGTGTTTCCTCTGCAAAAAAATGAAAATAGTGGTTTTAGTTTTCTCTGACAAGCTTTCTATGAAATAACAAGGAAGTGTGTATTTTCTGCATTAGATCACCAGGAGGATAATAAAAAGATCTGGATATATAAAGCTGCTCAATTATTTCTGAATCTGGTACACTTTAGTTCTGCTCCCATATGTTTATGGTTTTACACAGCTTGTGTTTCAATGAAAAATATGTATATGTGTGCTAATATGCTCTACCTAGGGAATTCCAGTACAGTAACTAATTATTTCTTCAAACTCATCTGACATAATGCACAACTGGTGCTGATAGATGATGAGACTATAATTTCCTTGTGATTAAACTGGTTGCAAAAGCAGTCTCAACATTTAGTGAACAAGGGTAGCCTGACGCTATAATTGAGTAATGGTCATAAACTTATCTGATTGCCATGGTATAATTGCATTAGTATCTGTTCATAATGAGAAAGTATTGGACTGAAAATTTGATAAAAATTTATTTGTCTTTTTAACATACTCCCAAGCATATATGAGTAGTGGTTGTACTAACATGACTGCTTGGCAAGGCTTCTGGTGAACCTAAATCTCCCCTGGCACAACATGAGGCCATTTCTTCTTGTCTTATCTCTTGTTACTAGGGAGAGAAGACTGATACCCACCTTGCAACAAACTCCTTTCAGGTACTTGTAGAGAGTGACAAGGTCTCCCCTCAGCCTCCTTTTCACCAGATTAAACAACCCCAGTTCCCTCAGCAGCTTCTCATACTAGTTGTGTATCACCAGCTTCAATGTTATTCTTCAGGCGCTCTCCAGAACCTCAATATCCTTCTTGGAGTGACAGGCACAAAACTGAACACAGCTTTTGAGTTGCAGCCTCACCCGTTCCAAGTACAGGGGCACAATCACATCCCTAGTCCTGCTGGCAACACTATTTCTGATACAGGCCAGGTTGCTGTTGGCCTTCTTGGCCATCTTGGCACACTCCTGACTCATGTTCAGCCAGCTGTCAACTAACATCCCCATGTCCTTTTATGCTGAGCAGATATCCAGCCAATCTTCAGTAGGCCTGCAGTGTTGCATGTGGTTGTTGTGACCTAACTGCAGTACCTGACACTTGGTCTTGTTGAACCTCATACAATTAGTCTTGGTCCATTGATCCAGCCTGTCTAGATCCTGCTGTCTAGATCCTGCTGTCAAACAGATCAACACTTCCTACTAACTTTGTGTCATCTGCAACCTTACTGAGCGTGCGCTTGATTCCCCCTTCTAGATAATCAATAAAGGTATTAAAGAGAATAAGCCCCAATACTGAGCCCTGAGGAACACCACTTGTGACTGGCCACCAGCTGGATTTAAATCCAACTCAAAAGTTATGTTACACTTCTAAGAACACTTTCTTAAAACTGTATCTTCTGCTATTTATGGAAGAGAGGCATTATGTTTTTTGGAAAAAGAATCACATACAAGACGTGCACATGTACTACTAAACTCCCCAAACCTCCATTTACTTCACAAATTAATATAGAGAAATCAATACTGAAGGTTCAAGGCAGAAGAAAGTCTAGCTACAGAGCATTCCTTGGTCTATTTTTGCTTTAAGTCAAACTACGGTTTGCTCTGCAGTCTTAGGGCTTTCAGAAGTTTGGTTTCTGTAGGCTACAGATGAGTGGATGCACCAAAACCTCCTTGAGTAGCAGGGTAAGTTAGCCTATGCCATGATAGCACAGGAGGCTTCAGATTTTTGCACTCCTTTATCAGGTGTATTGCAAATGCACATCTATTGTGCTATTTCAGGCAGTGCTAGAAGGCTTGTTCTCTAAAAAGTTTTTTTCTTTTTCCTGGCTGTAAACTGAGAGGTTGTCATTGACAGTTTTGTGGCAGACTGAGTGAAATGACTGGAGACTTCTATGGCTATTTTCTGAATAGCTGTAAAGTTCTAATATTTTTCAATCTTTTAAGTAACATGACAAAAATCTATCTTCATTTCCATCTTCATTTCCTTTCACTCTCTTTGCACTGTATTGCTAGACATAGTACTTTGTCTGCTTTAATACATGACTAATCTTTTCAAACCCATTTCCATCGCTATCTGTGCACCACAATTACTATCTGTATTATACCATGGAATATGGTATGCAGCAGTCCATCAATCCTCTTTCTTCATCTAAAGGCAGAAAATACATCGTAATTGCTTAATAAATCTACCGTTTTTTTATCTCAGTCTCCAAATCCCCATTTTCATTTTAAGTAGTTTTATCTTTAGGGCTGGCTGATCATCTCACTGAGATGGGACAATAGCTAACTTTTATAGTACAGAAAGCAAGAGGATTCTATTGGAAATTGGTTTTATTATTATTATTAATTATGCATACTAAATCTTGATGGAATTGTTAATGTTATACATAGCTCCAAACCCTGCAGAACTTGTTTTGGGCACCTGGGATGGATAGTCCTCTCCATTTGCCTCAGGGTTGTAACCCAAGGAAGTTTCCTGCATTCCAACACAAAGAAATCAACAAATTCAGGGCTCAATTCCAGTAAGACCAGAATTTTCTATGTTCCCAGCAACTTTTATGTGTCAAAAAGATTACTACATTTTCAATGGTGCACTAGTGGTATATTATTAATAGAGGGATTTCTTTTTGAGTTCCTGCTAAGAATTGACAGGTTTACCAAGTGTGATTTTGATTTTCTGCTGTAGTAGCAGAGATACCATTTTAGCAGAGGATCTGAAAGTGAATGAAACTCTTACTGAGTCCATTCATTCATTTAATTTTTATATTTACAAGAATTGCTGTTTGCCTTATGAACTTGCTACCTGAGTTCTGTGATAGAGAGATTTGACAAAGAAGTATTTGTCATTTGTCTTTCCTATCTGTACTTCTTGCCATTTCTGAACTAGAATTTATTGAGCAGATCTTCAGATTTGACAGAGAAAATGTTCAGTATTTAGGCAACATGAACCACTTCAGACTCCTAAAGCATATCTAATCAGTAAAACAGCCTTTTGTGAACACATTTTACCCATCCTACCCTTCGAACTCCTCAGGCTTAGCTGAGAATGTCAAAGTGAGTTCAAGATCCCTGTCTTCACCTTGAAGCAACTCCATAGCATGAGTCCTCAGATATCTAAAAATCTTAGAATCATAGAATCACAGAATGGCACAGGTTGGAAGGGACGTTAAAGATCATCTAGTTCCAACTCCCCTGCCATGGGCAGGGATGCCACATGCACTAGACCAGGTCATCCAGGGCCACATCCTGCCTGGCCTTAAATACTGCTAGGACTGGGGCCTCCACAACCTCTCTGGGCAACTTGTTCCAGTGCCTCACCACCCTTTGGGTAAAGAACCTCCTTCTAATCTATAGCCTAAATTTCCCCTCCTTCAGCTTGTAGCCATTCCCTCGTGTCCTGTTGCAATCAGACCAGGAGAAAAGTCTCTCTCCTTCTGCCTTATAATCCCCTTTCAGGTACTGAAAGGCTGCTATGAGGTCCCCTCTAAGCCTTTTCCTCTCCAGGCTGAACAATGCCAATTCCTTCAACCTGTCCTCACAGGGGAGGTGCTCCAGTCCTTTGATCATTTTTGTGGCCCTCCTCTGGACTCGCTCCAAGAGGTCCACATCATNGCTCTGTCGAAGTCATTAATAAAGACATTGAGGAGCCCCCGTCCCAAGACAGAACCCTGAGGGACACCACTCGTCACCGGCCTCCACCTAGACAAGGAGCCATTGACCACAACTCTCTGACTGCGTCCATCCAGCCAATTTCTTATCCACTGGATGTTCCACCCATCAAATCCATATCTCTTCAATTTTGAGATAAGGATGTCATGCGGAACTGTATCAAAGGCTTTACAAAAGTCCAGGTAGATGACATCAGTTGGTCTTCCCTCATCAACCGTTGCAGTCACTCCATCATAGAGGTCTACCAGGTTGGTCAGGCACGACTTGACCTTAGTGAATCCATGTTGGCTTCTTTGAATCACGTCTTTGTCTTGCATGTGCCTTACCATCACTTCCATGACAATGCACTCCATGATCTTCCCAGGAAGAATCTTAAGAATTTGCAGCATAAAGTTTGTTTTGCAAAACTGGCATGATGCACCTTCCAATGGTGGATTAAACCTAACTTCTGATGATGTAAAAATCCAGGAGTAATATAAAATCCCTCATTTAGTTTGAGGTGAGTGCCAAAGCAAGAGGAATAAGCAATTTTGAGAAAGTAAGTACAATGATGCAACACAGAGATCCAGTCTTATGCTTCAGGGAACTGAGGACAAGATTTTATTTCTAGAGGATTAGAGGTACACAAGGGAGTGTACAGTGGAAGATTATTGCTTTAACTTCTGAATTTTCAAAATAATGAGAAAACAAAAAGAGAAAAGCTTTCTTCAGTTAAGCTGAACAAATATTTCTCTATGGAATATCATAGTGTAATCTTTTTCAGACATAAAATAGGCCAAACAGCAAGTATGTGACAAGAATCAGGCTTCCTGTGGTGCGTGGTCCAACACAAGCTGAATAAAAGTGGGGAGACTCTTTAAGGAAAATATTTTAATGTTGACAGACAAGCACAGCAAGAGAGAGAAATGCATTCTGTACAAAGAGATTTTAGAACTGTAGATCTTTAAAAGCAGTAGAAGAACAATTAATCAAGACTAACGAGAATTGCTGCTTGAAAGGTGGGACAGCCATATCCAGTTCATTTACCGTTTTTTAGAGAACTAGAATTGCAAGCTATAATCAAAGACCTTAGAGTAGTGAGATTGCTGTGTGGGTGTATCTCCATTTTCTCCTCTCCTATAACAGAGGAACAGCCTCTCTTTGATTCACCTATGGCTCTCAAATTCCTGGCCATTTTTTAGACTACTCAATTAAAAAAAAAAATTCTTATTGCTTCTATTGTTTAATCTTACCTGATAAAATTGGTCTCTGCTGCTCTATTTCCTTTTATCTTCAGCTTGGATTAATTCCAGTTGTCTATCATACCTTCTGTGTTCCGTTTAAGGATTCTTTTTGCACTGTCAAGTTTTGATAATGTTCCCTTGGAGTATTTTGCAATCTTTCAAATCTGTTTATATTAAAAGAAAATAGGTTTGTTTCTTGTGATAGTAGTTGTACTCCTGGGTATTTATTTTGGGTGACAGTGCTTTAGTTAAGTGTTGCCTAATATCAAATACACTTGCTTTACTTTTTGTCATTTGACATACAAGTTCATGAATAGCCTTTTCCCACATTGCCTCATAAGAAAACCAAAAGGATCAATCCCACTCCCTTTTCAAGCCAATGGTAGAAATCTTTCTGATTTACCTAGAGGGAGGATCAAGGCTTCTTGTAGATGTCCCTAAAAATATCTCCATGTTCCAGAGCTGCAGTTTTTCTCCCAAGCAATACCTCTGCATTTTTCACAAGTCTCATGAAACCTTTCTTGTTGTTCTACTGATGTACAGCACCATACATGATTCATCTAACAGGTCAAATTAACATCTAGATAACTTCCCTGTATTTCTTAGCATCTATCATTCTTTACCATTACCAATGGCACTCTTCCTTCCTGCACTGCTTTTTGCTATCCATTTGGTAAAATGTGTATTCTGGTATTTTTATTTCTCTATGATGTTTGTCCTTCAAACTTTGATTTTTGGTCAAATTTTGATATGTTTGAGGGGGTAGGATATGTGGAGAAGTGTATGTGTGATTCTTATCCATATATATATATAGATAGATAGATAAAAGTAGTCTGTGTTTTCTAAATGTCTTCATGGAGGTAAAGAAAAAAAAGCAAGCCAGTCTTTACTGTAACAGTTATATACCTAGGGTTATATCTGTAGATAAAGCACAGATGACTTCACTAAATAAAATCTCCAAGGTCTGTTTTTAATGCCTATATTTCTTCAATGATGACCACAGTAAAAGCTTGAAACTTCCATGAATAAAACAAATATAAAATTGAATAATTATATTTATCCTGTAACAAAAAAGCCATTTCTAGGAAGAAGTGACTTAACGTTTTGTGCCAGTGATGTATACAAATTTGGCTTCTATGTTCAGGAGCAGAAAAAAATCTAGAGGCAGAAGGCAAAGGAAACAAGCAGTATTTTGAATTCCTTTCTTTTTCTACATGGCATGTGTATGAACATCTTAAATCTGTATCAGGCTTTTAAAAAAACAAACACCACAACAGAAACAATGAACCAATATGAGACTTGAATCACAAATTAATTCAGGGTTTTCTAAGGAAATTACAACTGCATATACTTGAGAACACTTGTGCAGAATGCATCTTCCTCTAGTTTGCTTTGTTCAGCTAAACAACTCCAAAATGCATCAAGTAGAGGCTCTGCAAAGGTGGAAAAACTGTGATCCTAGTAATGTGCTAAACTTTCACTGACTTAAACAGAGCCAGGGTTTCACCTGAGCAGCCAGGAGCCATTCCTAATTACCCTGGGTGAACAGATGGAGCTGAGAGTGTGGAAATTGAATAAAATATACTAAGATACTGCAACTAATGACACATAGTGATCACAATAAACATTCAAGAGATTGGTTTACTCTGTACAAAAGAAATGTAGCAGTGAATGGATATTATACAGCAACCATAGGAATACTACAATGGTAAATAAACTCAAATTCTGTGTTTTAAAAAACTCACTTCCACAGTGGCTTCACAGAAATTTTATTCCTTGTTACCAATCTTATTGCTGGAACAGTAAGTTCATTCCTAAGACTTCAGGAAAACAAGACATATGGTGCAAAGGTCTGCTGAAGGTCCAGGAACACTGTTTCTCCAAGCAAGCAGGATCCATTTGCTAACTGCTCAGTGTCATACCTGCAAATTTTTTGCTTTTTGAAAAGCAGCAACAGCAGGAGGATTCAGATCAGAAATCAGGTTGTATCCTTAGGCTATGAGTGATTTTAAAAGGCTGACTCACACATGGTATGGCCTCTTAAATAAAACATGTATTAGTTGTCCAAGGTAGAAGGGATGCAAACACTGTGCACAGTGCATGCCACAGGTATGTAATGTACTGAAGGAAAAAACACTACAGAATAATTAGTGTCATTATGTACTCCAGACAATATGCAGCATGGACAGAGTTAATGTGATTTGAACACTGTAAATGTGGGTTAGTCTTTATCATTTGATCACAATCAAAGCCTGGATTACACAAGACAATGTAGATAGGTTACTGTGCTCAGCCATGTATCATAGACCAGGTAAGGAACAGAACAGAACGACTATTAATCATATGTTGGTTTTGAGCCATCTTATAAACTAACATTGATCTAAGATATTGTATCCCATAATGATACATAATGCATATAGATATAATGCTAATTATGGACCAAAATGCCCATCTGGATCATCTTCGCTTTGTTTTGTCTGTTTCCAATTCAGACATATGGGAGTCTGGAAATCACTTTACCTTTGCCAGAGTATATGGTAACTGGTTTTGGGTTTTATTGCATTTACTTTGCAGCTGTGATTTGTGGCTCTTTGCATTTTTGCTGACACATACAAAGAGTAAGTCAATATTTACAAAGTACTTCCATGTCTGCCTTTGATTTGTCTAACAATCATAGTGAGCTCCAGCTTTGGAAAATGAAATGTAATTTGGGTGCACATGACAACAATAATTGTACTTGTTAAAAGAAACAGATAACATTATAACTACCCAAAAATGAATCACAAGAAATGTGATAATTTACATGGGAAGTTGAGTTTTACAATTTCTTTCATTTCATGGGGTTTAGAATAGATCAGGAAAAATAGTTGCACTGTATAGGCAAAGTATGCAGAATGGTATATAAAGACGACTACATGCGAAACTTCAAAAATGTCTTGGTGTTTCCTGCTGAAGGAGAGGTCCCTGAGACTTCAACAATAACAACACTGTAGGAGAAGCTGGAAAAAGACTTTAGGATCATAGGATCATAGGATTGTCAGAGTTGGAAGGGACCTTATCTGCCAATTCTCTCAGTACCCTTAGGTGTATCCCATTGGGTCCCATGGACTTGTGAACCTTCAGGTTCTTCTGTTGGTCACGAACTTGATCTTCACTTATCACAAGCAGTTTCACCTTCCTGCCCCTGCCATTATCTTCTTTGTCTTTGGGGGTGTGGCAGGAGCCCTCGCCAGTGAAGACTGAAGTAAAGCAGCTATTGAGTTCAGCCTTCCATGTCGTCCATCAACGGTTCTCCCGTTTCTTTTCGGAGGGGGCCCACACTTTTCCTGGTCTTTCTATTTCCATTAAAATATTTATTCAAGTGTTTACTATTCTCCTTGATATCCCTGGCTAGATTTGGGTCACTACAGGAAGACTGGGGAGCTTGCTGATGGGAAGATATAGAATTCTTTGCTCCACCAGAAGTTGCTTCCCATTCCATTTTTGAAATTTTCCAGTTTGTGGGAGTGATCAATTTCTTTCTCACTGTCCCTGATGTTTCTCAACCTACCCACTTCTTCTCTGAGCTCCATCACTTCATCCTGGAGCTGTGCCACCCACAGGAGTAGGTCCTCAACCTGCTCACACCGCATGCAGCCATAGTCAGCGTTACCCCCGACCACCAGTGAAAGCCTGTGGCACTCCTCACAGCCTGTGACCTGGATGCCATTATCCCTTTTGGAGGGTGCTGGGAGCACAGCTTTCCTCCTCTGAGTAGCCACCATCTCTCCCTGAGCAAGTTACAGCGCCTCACATCCTGCCCTCACTGGTCTCCTGCCTGCTCGCCCTGCCTGTGTGACCTGACGTGCAAACTGATGTGCTTGTCCCTCTTGACGTGCTCGTCCCTGTTTGCCTGCCCCTGTTCGCCACGCTATGGGCCACTTGCGCTCCTTAGAGTTCTTTTAATCTCCCCTGCGGTGGTTCCAGCTCCCACAGGTTCCACCCTAATTGGGGGTGGGGCCTCAGGTCCTGCCAGGGAGACAGCCCCTACTAGGGCCCAGGGGTCGGTGCCAGCCGGGGCTGTGCTGCCTCTGCCACCACGTGTTCTGCCGCTCCATGGGTGTCCGGGTCCCGGCTGGGGTGTGTCACTCCTGCTGTGTGCTCTGCCGCTCCACATGTGTCCGGAGACTGAGCTCTGGTCCTAGACAGCCCCTACTGGGGCTGGCCAGGTCTGTGCTGCTGCGGCTGCGGCGTGCTCTGCTGCTCAATGGGTGTCCGGGTCCTGGCTGTTTCATAATATACTTAATTTGATTTAGTCAGGAACTATTTTAAGATTTTTCTGTCAATGTTACTGAAAGCAAGTATAACATAAAAAACCTTTCAGCTGTTGAGAGTGGTATTCAGACCTGCAATTAACGTAACTCTGGACTAACTAACTAACTTGTTAGAGTAGATATTTTCCATATTGATAGCCACATGAAGTCTAAATCTGGGCTTGATCTTGTATATTAAAATTCACCACAATTTTAAATTCTGATTTACAATAACAGCGATTTAATTACTTGGTAATGGTATCAAACCATTACTCTAAAAGTAAACCTCCCCCACCCCCAACCACAAACTCAGCAAAAGCAATCAAGTAAAAATCAGCTAATCAA
Organism: Galbula dea; assembly: GCA_013399015.1. NCBI lineage: Eukaryota > Metazoa > Chordata > Aves > Piciformes > Galbulidae > Galbula > Galbula dea. Next base: position 635,859 of record VWZX01000711.1, read on the forward strand.
TTAAAGTTGCTAACACATGATTTTTTTGTTTTCGCATTTTTAATTGGTGTTTTTCATAACAACCAAGGCATGTTATTATTATTTTGCTTGGAGAAACTGACAAACTGTATAAATCTAGAGCTAAAGGGTCATCCTTCAGATGTGTGAGCCTGGCTGGTGGGAAGTACAGAGAGCTCCTGTGCTTGGTTGCTGCACAAGAAGCTTAACTAGAGTCCTGGCTAAAGTCAGGCACAGTGGCCTATCTCTGACCCTTAACTTGCATGCCAGCTCCTCCCAGCGAACACCTTTGTGATCCATCCTCCTCTGGTAGTATCTTGATAAATTGTGGTATCCCTGTTTACTGCAGGCATCTTGGTTAGTGATAGTGAGTGGCTGATTCACTTGAGATATGTCTAAAAGCTACATGTAGTATAGGAAGAAGGTGTAAATGCAAATTCATTAGGCAGGAATGTATCCAGCCTTTGCAAGAATACAGTCAGGATGAGGGTTTGTACTCTGTGGTTTGTTTTGGTTTTGGTTTGTTGGTTTTTGGTTTGGTTTTGTTGTTGTTGTTGTTGTTTTGGGGTTTTCTTCTGTGGGGGGGACAGAGTGGTTGATAAGTTGGTTGTGTTGGGGAAGAGTCAGTAAGTTACTTGTCATAGTGTTCCTCTCAGAAATACAAAGAAAATTAATATGTTATCATTGTCCTTACTCCCTTGAGGATTTTATAACTGCAATGTTCCCTGCCTAGAACTGGAATTCTGCAGCATAGTGAGGAGATGAGCAGCAACAGGAGGCTTAAAGAAAACAGGCCATGGCAAAGAAGAGTAGAAAGTTAAAAATTAAGATGATGATAAATGCAGTTCAGAATAATCACTACATACTTTTCATTGAGCCAGACTGATAGAAATTTCTTTGCCCAGCAAGGAAACTTATCAACAGTGAGATGTAACAATCATGTCAGGAGATTCTTTGTACTTGATACCTTTTAAAGGAAAAATATTACTTGGGGGTTAAGTCTTACCAAACTCTGATATAAGCTTTTGGTTTTGTCCAATGCTATAAAAACACAGACGATGCAGAATGGGATCTTTTTTGTACTTCAATTTTTATTGTCAGATATCATATATAAGCAATAATATATGAAAACAGTTCTGCCAACTGGTGTATTTAAATGCTAGTATGGCCATAGTAACCCACATTAGTTTACATTTCAAGGACACATTCTAAGAACAGAGTAAGTTTCTACCTTCAAAGAGAAGATCTCAAGCAGTATACAGTGGCTTAAAGCTGATATGTTAATATATCCCTCAAGAATCCAGCAAATAATTCTGAACAAACCATCTATTTATAATGAAATTTCATGTAGCAAGACCTCTAGAGATATAATCTAAGATTTTAGAGCTCTGTAAGAGTACTAATCATCAGAAGAGTTTGACAACTCTGTAATTTTGATCTCTGGGTTCCTGGGTGATTCATAAAACAAGTCAGCTACTGGTATAGGATTAGAAATATCTGGACTAAGAGAAAATATCTTTAATAATTTTTAAAATATTTATATGGAGCCTTATTTGCTATTTTATTTGAGGATCATAAACTTGGAGAACAGTACCCCCCATAAACTATAGGCAATCTGATTCATCACCATTACAGTTCATGTTAGAATTCATATTAGAATGTAGTTTTAAGTGAAAGCGAAGTGAAACCTCCTTCAGTCCTTCAAAAGAGCACAGGAAGAGGGTAGAAAGATTAAGTCTTTGCCTTTTTTTACAAGAAGTGAAAAAATGCTGCTTTTTTTCAGTGCAGAAGGAAGAGTCAAGGAGTCTCCCCACATTACCAACGTGCCTCTGCAAAACAGACATGACATTCTGGGTCTGGAAAGGGAAGACTGCATAGTGAGTAGTCAAGACCGTGAAAAGAACAACTGTGCAAACTGACCACTTGTATTATTAAAACCAATGCCATCAAGAAAGCACAAAGGGTGTTAGTAAGTGGAGGCTCCTCAATGAGAGTCAATGTAGCATCCATCTGTTGACTACATAATTGTTCTACAGAGTTTTGCTGCTTGCCAGGTACCTGCATCCCTGATATCACGAAAAAGCTACCAAGTCTGCTAAAGACAAAGGACTATCATCCATTCCTACTCTTTCACATATAGGGTTGAATGAGGCTGCAAGAAGGAGCTACTGAAACATCAAAAGGGACTTCATATCTCTATGGTGGGTTTGACATTGGCTGGACACCAGGTGCCCACCCAGCCACTCTATCACTCCCCTTCCCAGAGGGACAGGGGAGATAGAGTAAGGTGGAAGAAAAAGAAGCAACGGTTGGTGGCCGGTCACAAGCAGTGTCCCTCAGGGGTCAGTGCTGGGGCCTCTCCTGTTCAACATCTTTATTGAAATTTAGAAATGCAGAATTGAATCTAATACAATGTACTCTAATCTAGTATTAAGACTTTAATCTATACTTGAATGCTAATCACCACTGATAAAGAGAAGGTTCTCTCAATCTATGTACTTCATGTAGTAAATACCATATCATGCACTCTATGAAAAATAAATCAAAGACATAAAATTCATTCAGGTAGAATAACCACTTATAGGATAAATGGTTAAAGAATTTTTTTAAAAAGAAAATAATTGGAAAATTAATAAAAGCCCCAAGAAAGTGAGGAAAATCTATTATTTTTTATTACTATTATGATTCAGAACCTTTCCTTTTAGTGATGGAAAACTGCAAGTAAGATAAACCAAACTTTATGGCAACTTTTGGGATAAATTCTTTGCAGATAATGTAAGCCTAGATGGAGGAAAGACTGTCAGTTCACTATCACTGAGGGTCACCACATACATTCCCAACTCATTGTTCAGGGCATAGTAAAAGACAAAATGACAAAAACTACACCAAACTACAAAGCCTGTGAATTTGATATCCCAATCAAAAGGGCAGAACAAACTGCATAAGACAACTGTTATAATTTTTTCACTTTAGATTTTGATTTTCGTTTTCAGTCCTGATTCACTAGCGTGTATGTAATATGAAATTCAGGATAATTTAATTTGTACACAGCTATCTAAAAGAGGTAATGATTGGCTGCTAGAGACTTTAGATAAAATCTATATGAATTTAATTTTAGAAATAGTGCCTTGAACTTTTAAAAATACAGAACACATTAGTTTTCACAAGTGTGGTCACCACTACAGCATTTTTATAGATAAATATTATGTCAGGGAAGAAATTAAATATTCAACAGTATTTCATTGGCTATTCTTCAGCTTATGAATAGTCATTTAGAAGTTTAATTTCACCACACTGAATACAGATTTTCTTGCTTCCTGAAAGAAACCTTCACATTCCTGATCAGTGTTAGCCTTCCATTGAAGGTTTGTAAGAAAAAGATGTACTGGCTTCAGATATGAATATTATCTGTGTACAGGTAAGTAGTAATTGCTGTAGAACTTCACCATCTGTGTGTTAGATGCTGGTAGATCATGTTCTGTTAGAAGGATTTGTCAATTTCAAGTACTCAAAATGGAGAACTAAGACCAGAATGAGATGGAACAGTAAGTGGGATTTATCTTTCAAATAGATCAGTCTAAAACATGTGTAGGCTCACTGATTCAGATGGAATCACTTCTGCTCAGATTTACAGTAGTGCATGGAAACTAAAATTTTGAATCAAATGTTGCCTTTTGCACTCTTGGGAGGGTTTCTTATTTTTTGACTGAAGGAGATTAAAATAAGTCACAGGTAGAGTAAGACAAAGTAAAAAGAAAAGTCATTAAAAGATAAAATCATATTGAACACTCTATGCATTATCTTCCTATTGCTCTGTTGTATGAAAGGAACTGAAGCAAAGAAAAATAAGCTGCAAAAAAGGAGAAAGCAAATAAAGCCAGAATATCATAGCTCATAAAGAGATGGTACAAGTAACTGTCCATACTGGAAAATACTACACAATATTTCTTTTCAGTACTGTATTTCCAAACCTTGTGATAAACAACCCTGTATAGAGGATCCTTCCACAGTTATTTACTAAACAAAATCTTTAGGATCAAATTGTTAGCTTAAATTTTATTATGAATAGAGAAAGATGGGACTATTTACTCTGCAAATCATAGTTATTTCCCTAGCACCTTCTAGTTCTTGGAAGGAAAGTAAATTGCTTTTTGTCTAGCCTGTGTCCACGTCTTGAGTGGACAAATTCAGAGTGATTTACTGATGTAACTACTAGTTTGTTCTGTTCAGATAAACTTAATGTTTATTTGCCTTGGTGAAAATTTTCACATGCTTTCTCCTTCAGGCTTTCAGGGACTATCACCTGTTCACCAAGAACTATTTCAAAATTAGTTTTCCACTTGTGCATCAGATAAGTGTTTGTTGCTTGCCATACACTGGCTTTGCTCTGAAAAACCCATCTTGAGTTAAACTAGTGGCCCTTCAGCTGCAGAAGAAAATATAGCATAGAGAAATGCTAGAATTAATTGGATCACAGAATGATATTACAACCTGCACAACAATAGAACAAAACGTTCAGCTAACACCATGAACTAAAATCTGACCTATATCCCCTATAGCCTGAGGGGCAAATCTGAGAGTGTAGGCATATGCTCTCACTATGAGACTGCTGGAGCTTTTTTAAGATAAATTTTCTCAGAACATTGTAATTCTCTCCAACATGGTGTAATGTCTTTATGCAACTGTCCCATTTTTCATCTTAAGAGCTCATTTACATGAAAATATTTTCAATTTTCTCTCTGATTTTGTTTTGTTGCAGAGAAGGTTACCTCCTCTGATGTGCACATTCTGAAGGTTTTCATTAGATTCAAATACTACAAATACTTAACATGCAATACAGTTTAAGGAGCCTATTCCAGAGGAAAATAATACTAATTAAGCTTCTGTTATTTCTTTTTGAATTGTTAATAATGCATTTCCCACTTAGTTTAGTGATTCTCTTGCACTATTATTTTATAGATTCACTTTTGCTAACAAAACATTTTAAAACCAACAAAGCACTCATTTTCTTGTAATAGTTCTTGTGACTGTTTGAAGTCTTTTCACTTGGTCTTGTGGTGGCAGTTGGATTTTTTTGTCATTTTAAGTGTTTTTCTGTCAATTTAGTGATTGAAATAATTTTTAACTTATGTCCTGCCCTTCTCCTTCATGGTCTCTTCTGGGTTCATATAGGATCCTAGAATAATTCATATTTTGGATTTACAAGCTTTCATAAGTCCCTTTTGTTATGTACATATATGGAGCGTATATATACATGGAGTATCAGAAGAAATACTTTGTGAAACAGTACAGGTACATTAATGCTAAATAAACATTTCACTTTGGAATGGACTTTAGTAGTTTTACAAATATCTTTTGTAGAAATGCAAGGCCATAGCCAGACAGGACTTAAGTCAGTGGAAAAGAGTGTCAGGTTTTTTTTGGTACTATTTTATTAAAGTAAGGGGTTTTTTTTTTACATTTAGACAATATTTTGGTAAAAACATTTTTAAAACATTAAAACTAGTTTGCTCTTCACAAGAGTACTCATAAAAATTATAGAATTTGCAGAATATATTAAGTACAGGGAATTGCCTGACAACTTTAATCTATTGTAAAAATACTGAAAAAATGCAACATTCAAATGGCAAAATACAAAATAAATCTATTAAACGTCATTTAAACAACTAGCTGAACAAACTATCTTGAATGCCTATTCTTTAACTGGCAGCTAGTCAGTTTCCAAATGGTGTCAACTAAAGCTACAATGAAAAACTGTCACTGAATAGGAGAGATGATGTGTACATAATGTATAGAGAGCTGAGATTCATGACTAGTTTAACTTGGTCTACCTGTGCAGGAAGGGACATTGTGGTGCCCACTGCCAGCTCCTGCCTGTGTAAAACTTCAAATAAAAGGATAGAGAAGGAAGTGAAATACTGTGGCTAATAAGAAAATGTGGCATTTCTGCTAAAACCAGGAACCTAGTACCAAGGACAATACACATTTGGAGATTAATATTGTCTTTAGAAGTATTTTATAAGGGATTTTTATTTTTAAAACATAGATTCTAAAGAAAAAAGCAAATAAAATACAGTATTCTGATAGTTTGTGCATGAACTATCCATCAATATATGCCCACTAATTGGAGAAATATTTGATTCATTTTTCCAATATTAAATGGGGTAATAAACTAGTATTTCCAGAAGAAATAATGATTGCAAAAAACCTACTGCCATTAAAGCATCCTTTAGTAGGACAGGAGCACCTCGCCTATGAGGACAGACTGGAAGAGTTGGGATTGTTCAGTCTGCAGAGGAGAAGGCTCCGAGGGGACCTTATTGTAGCCTTCCAGTATCTGAAGGGGGCCTACAAGAAAGCTGGGGAGGGACTTTTTAGGAGGTCAGACAGTGATAGAACCAGGGGAAGTGGGTGTAAGCTAGAGGAGGGTAGATTTAGGTTTGATATTAGGAGGAAGTTCTTCACTATGAGGGTGGTGAGACAGTGAAACAGGTTGCCCAGAGAGGTTGTGGAAGCCTCATCCCTGGAAGCTTTTAAGACAAGGCTTGATGGGGCCCTGGGCAACCTGATCTAGTGGATGGTGTCCCTGCCAGGCAGGGGGGTTGGAACTAGATGATCTTTGAGGTCCCTTCCAACTCTGATGATTCTATGATTATGTAAAGGGCATGTAGGTTTCCAGTAGATTTATAAACTGTTTTCCAGACTCCTCATAATGCATAAAAAATGTAATTGCTTTCACAGTTTCTTTTATGTGAAATCCAGATAAAAAGTCAATGTTCTAAAACTTTCTGTATAATTGAAACTTTTAAAATACCTTTTTTCTTTTAATTTTGGTGTTATGATTGCCCTGAACTGGAAGATTAATTTTGAATTATTTAATCTGTGTTCCTATATTCTCCTATGGTATGCCTAATAAGCCAAATGGTTAGAAACATTTCAGGTCTCTGAACAGGCTCTATGGCAAAACCGCATCTACAGTTCATCATCTACCTCACAGAGAATGGAACTCTGAGGAACTGTCTTCAAAATATAGTAACTACAAACTGCAGCCAATTAATTCTGATCAACTTAGAAATTTACTGTTCAGTTACTTCTTGATAAAAATTTAATTGAATGAAGGAATTAATATTGCTATGTGAAAATGCTGAGTTATATCTTGAAAATCCTACCTTATTTTTTGCAGGATTTATGATGAATTTTATTTACTTTTAAATCACACAGAAAGTGTAACAATTGTAGCTCAATTTTATTAAAAAAGGATATATTTGCAAAGACCTAGACTATATAGCAAGGTTATTTGCAAACACTGTGTACATAATTGTGTATCCTCTTGCTTCTAAATGATTTGGTAACAAGGTAAAGACATACAGCATGTGTAATTGTGCCCACAGGCCCAAATCAAATTAGTGTCATGAGCACAAACGTATCTCTTGTCAAATTATATGTTTAATTAGTAATGGACTTGGCTCCAACAGAAGATGCAGTTTTGAGGAAAAAAAATAGGCCATTAAAGTAAAACTGTATAATTCTGAAATGTCTTACATAGGTATAGAAACAGACCCAAAAACCAGATGTAGTTGTGGTCTGACTGTAAAAGATTCCTTTTCTGCTGTTGTAATACGTGTTCCTTCAATGCTTACACTTTGCTCCAAAATCAAATATGATAAATAAAGTCATCATTCTCTTTAGCTTGGAGGAAAGGAGACTAAGGGGTGACCTCATCTATGCTTTTAAATATATGAACAGTGAGTGTCAGCAGGATGGGCTCAAGCTCTTCTCAGTAAAGCCCAGTGACAACACAAGGGGCAATGGTTGTAAGCTGAAGCATAGGAGGTTCGGTGTGATTACAAGAAAACATTTTTTCCCAGTGAGGGTCCCAGAGCACTGGAACAGAGAGGTTGTGGAGTCTCCTTCTATGGAGATATTCAAAACCTGTCTGGACGTGCTTCTGTGTGACCTGGTCTAGGGAATCCTGCTGTGGCAGGGGGCTTGGATTAGATGATCTTTCGAGGTCCCTTCCAACTCTTAACATTCTGTGATTCTATGATGGCTGTAGTAGTAAAACTTCTTATTGATACTCTCCAAGTCCCAGTGACTTTCTTAGCAAAACTTTCCTGAATATTTGCTGTCCTCCATATTTTAACCAAGGTAAGGAGTTATTTTAGGTGGATGATGCATGGTGGATTCAATCAAACTCTAAAAAATGGTATCAGTGTGGCTACCTAATTCCATGGGTTAATTCATCAGCCCACGGGTAGTCAATAAAGTATCGCAGGTCAATGTGTCATCACTAGAAGATACACGATACTTGTGGGGCGAGGCCTTTTTCCAGCTGCTGACAGAAGAAAGGTCAAGATGGTTCTTATGTTTGACCAGCTTAGCTTTTGCTTTTCTGAAGAGTTTGATTCCCTTCAGTAGTTATGCTGTCTGGATTTTGAAAAATTTCCATCTTTCAGAAAAATGAGATTAGGCCAAATTAGTAGCTATTAGTAAATACTTTGCAGCTACCCATATATGTTCTCCAAAAACACGTGCTTCATTTCTTTTATTTCTCACATAAAATGTTGTGATAAACACTAACTTTTTTCAGAAATGACACTTCATTATGAACATTTGTAGGCATTATTAGAATTCTTTAGGGTCTTGATAATATGTCAATGAATGCACAAAAAGAAGCATGTTTTAAGTGTGTTTTAATATGTTATATTTGGAAGATATAGCTTGATAGATAGCATTGTCCTACATATAATAACTAAATATATTGTACTATATCCAGTGCTTTGGCTATCATGCATAAAACATTTTAAGGGAAAGCATTCATTCTCAATAAATGAGATTTCAAAAATACCTAAATTATGGACTGAAATAAACCACAATATTTATGCATTTTATAAATTTGATTAAAAATTGGTTTAATTATTTGAACGAACTTTGACATTTTCATTAGTGTTTTGGTAAAATAGGAAAAAACTAAACACAGTTTTTGCACTGTAAAAAGCTAGCAGAGCCATAGAGAACATTGAAAAAATGAATAATGTCTTAAAGTTCCAATTTGATTTGTTATTAAATAATTTTCTTGCTTGATAGAATATGTATAGGCTAGAGCTGTTGTTAAGAGAGATATTCAAGAATTTTAAGAACCTAGTCCCTTCAAAATAAGATGTAGAAGCAGACAACGGCTTGTGGTCAGGGACAGTAAATATTTGTGGGCTGCAGTCCTTCTGGAAAATGTGCTTCCATATGGGCTTGCCACAGTTCCTTTGCTCTGGTGTAGGTCTTCCATGGGCTGCAGTGCTTTGCCATGAAGCATCTCTAACTCCAACTCTTCCCCCTCACCTTTGACCTTGATGTTCCCTCTTATTTCTTACTCTTTTTTTTTTTCCCCCGACTCTTTCCACATAGCATTTTCTGCCCCTCCTTAGCTATGCTTTCACAGCAGCACCACCAGCTTTGCTGATGGGCTTAGCTGTGGCCCACGGTGCCCCCAATGTAGAGCTGGTAGGAACTAGCTGTCCCCAACATGGGGCAGCCTCACAAGTTTTCCTATAGAAGCCACTCCTGTAGTCCGTGTCCCCCTCCTGCTACGAAAATCTTGCAACATGCAGCCAATACACACCTAAAAAGCAGAGAATTACTAAATCTAGGGAATAAAGCAAACATTAGAAAATTAGATGAATTAGGTCAGTGGGATGGCAGATGGAATTTGAAATTAAATATGGAGCTAGCTATGCTGGAAAGGTAATTGAACTATTTATGCTCATTTCTAAATCAAATTTAACTAATTCGGGAAAGAATGTGGATATCACCAAAGGCTTTGAGTTAATGTACAGCTGCAGTTTAAAAGACAAAAAGCCACAAAGATGGTGAAGAGTGCATGCTTCTTATGAAAGAGAATAACGGGCAGCGTTACAATGCAGCATATACCTATATCGGCATTCAGAGGCACTGTGAGAGCTTGTGTGTCTCCCTTCCTGTAAGGTACAGACAGTTTTACCTTGGAATTAGTGGGAGTTTTTAAAGATTGTACCCATCTACGGATTTTCACAGACTTAATCCGGGGCATGAGTTGCCAACACAGCAGTAGAATAGTTCCAGCAGCTTCCACCTCCACCAGGAGGTGCCTGTGGCACAGGGTAGCTCCTGCGGGGCTATGAGGGGGACGAAGGTGGCCGGTGGGGTTGGTCCCGCAGCTGTTGCCGGCGGCAGACCGCGGGGTACGCAGGAGGGCAGAAGATGAGCCTTGGCTTTAGACTGCTCTGCTTATCACAGGACGGGGGAGCTCGACTCTGCACTGCCTACCTCAGGACGGAAGCCCGGCTCTGCACTGCCCTGTCCTGCTCACTTCACCTCAGAACGCGAGGGCTCGGCTCTGCCCTGCCATGTTCACTTGAGGGCTCAGCTCTGCCTCGTTCCGCTCCCCTCAGAGGGAGGAATGTGGGAAGGCCCGAGCTCGGTTTTGCCTTGCTCACCTCCGGCCGGGGGCTCCGCAGAAAAAAGCCCCTCCCCGCCACCCGCAGCCCTCTAGTCCGGAGCCGTATCGCCGTCGGCGGCTCGTGGATCGGCAAGGAGAGGGCGGGGCCGGGGGCGGGCGAAACGCGCGGCGCGGATCGGCTACGGGAGCTGGCCGGGCGGAGAAGCAGTGGGCTGCTTTCCGGCCGCGGCGAGGAGCGCGGTTGTGAGGCTTGCAGCAAGGTGACGGACTGAGTAGTCTCCTTTCCCACCTCTTTCTTCTATTCTGCACCCTCTGCCCTTTTCGGGTGGGCGAGGGGGACCGCTGCGGTCCGGCGGCTCCCGGCTGGGTTTCGGCTCTGGAGTGGGTAACCCCTGTCCTCGCGTCTCTTCTCGCCTAGATGCTCAAGGTAGCAGCCTTCGTGTGCGTGTGTGTAGCAGCCTGGTGTAGCCCGGCGCTGGCGGCGGCCGGGGGCAGACCGGATAGCGGTAATTTTCTGGACGATAAACAATGGCTTACGACCATCTCTCAGTACGACAAGGAGATCGGGCAGTGGAACAAATTCCGAGACGTAAGTGAAACCCTTCAACCCTGCCAACCGGCAACCGCGCCCGGCCCGCTCTTCTGGCAGCCCCGCGGCCGGTGGGCTGGTTCTAATTACTGCGGGCATCCCTTGCGTAGCCAGGTCTGGGGTGCAGCTTCAACTAGCCACTTTTCCTTGAATTTTATTTTTTATTTAAATTCCCGGCGGCTCCTTTCCAGGAGAAGGGAGTTCCCACTGAGCAGTTCCCGGTGCACTGCCGCCGGTGAGCGGCGAGGACCGCCCGTGTGCCCCGGGCTGTACTGGGGGCCCAGCCCACACCTCTGGGGCCCAGCGGGCCGGGATGCAAAAGCCGCTTCGCCCTCTCGGGTCGCCAGCCGTAAAAAAGTGGCGGCGGAGAAGAGGGGCTTGTGTTTGCCCTTCCTCTTCCCCCTTTCCCGCCCCGCAGCAAGAGCAGCGGTGGCTGCGCGGAGGGCTGCGGTGAGGACGCACACCGCAGTCGTTGGGCCCTGCTCCCCGCCGTAGCAGGGCAGAGGCCAGCCTGGGGGGGATGGTGGGATAGGGGGCAGCTGGCCCCGTCACCACTCTGCGAGTATGGCCTGGGGCAGAGCCCCCTGCCACCTGGAAGAGTGCGCCAGGCGGAACTGCTCAGTCTCACCTTGCCTCTGTCAGTCTGCCGAGAGGGAGGGCTGGGGGCCAAGGGGCTGCACGCTTAGTTCGGGGGATGGCATTGTGGGGTGTATTGGAGTGCGGATCGTGGCAGGAAAGGCTGCTAAATAAGGCGGTAAGCTGTATAAAGGGTGCGTCCTGCCGGAGTGCCTGGCACGGAGTACGTGAACACCATACGCAGTCTGACCCGAATCTCGTCAGTTATGAAACCTGCTACTGTAAGGTGGCTCCTGTCCTCCAGAGTGGTTTGATTTTTTGCATAGTTAGTTCTGTCTTTGTTGCAAGTTGAGTAAAAGCCGGTCAATTTTCGGAAGTCTTTAGCGTTTCTTTTAATGAAAAACATTTTTCTTCATCTTCCAATATCCTGCATTCTTTGGTTTTGCTTTTAAAAGATCTTAATTCCGAGCACGCAAAGTAATTTTATATTTAGCTTTACTGTACTGTTTAGTGGGTTTATTTGGTTTGGTGTGAAGCATTGATTTGGTTTGCAACTTCAGAGTCAACAGGTTTCTTTGTCTACAGCTTGCTGGTGACTGTGGCTTGCTATAGTAAACTGCAGTAGATGTCTCCAAGAAGTCTCTTTTTATTTTTCTGAGAGCTGTAGTGTACTTGTGATAAATCTGTTTTCTAGTTTTATATGTATGCTGCACATGGGATGCTAACTTGGCTATATTAAGTAACTAGGAAAGAAGGGCTGTGGTTAAGAGTTGTGGGATAATTTATTTTCCCGGTACTTTCTATTAAACAGCATAATTTTGGTGTATGAATATCTTAAAAACTTATTTTCATTTGAAGAAAAACCTAGTCAGTGTGCTGTACTTTGTGGCCTTTGTTTTTTTTGAAAAAAAAATTACCTAAATGTTTTTGGATGTAAGGCTACTGCTAGAAAACTCCAAAATAAGTACATCAGTTATGTTTGATAATTGGGCAGTGACTTATGTAAGGACTGCCCTGCACGGCTAAAGAAACTAAGTGCTCTCTAATGCATGTCTCTTGGGTGCGGACTGACATAGACTGTTATATTGGATATTAGCCAGACAATTTACTCTGTGACAAGTAGGTGTCCCCAAGCGTTTTAAGAGTAACTGCTGTAACGAAGTACTGCATACTTACTCTCCTGAGGAAACTTACGAATATGCTGGTTTATTTGTTGTTACACTGTTTAAGTTTTAGAAGGCTGGTACTTCAGTGAGGAACATGCTTTTATTTCTTATTCAGAAAGCTTATATTGATTGGTACTTGAGGTGGAATATTTATGGATGGTCCTTGTACTTCACAAGGCTCTCCTTTTAAAGCATGGATGGTTTTCAGTAATTCGTAATTCAGTAATTCGTAATTCAGTAATTCGTAATTCAGTAATTCGTAATTCAGTAATTCGTAATTCAGTAATTTGTAGTTGTTAAAAACCCCCCCAAACTTTATGAGTTAATCTACCTGCACAAGAATGCATTAGAAATATATGTTGTAGATGCACTGTTCAATTATCAATCTTAAGTACACAGTAGAGAATCTGTTTTAATATCCTACAGTTTCGTAAAATTAGTAAATTTACTTGTATGACTAATTTGTTGGGTTTGAAATTGTGATTGGCAATTTAATTAGTGATTCAAATATTATCTCCTGTTAAGGAACAGTACAACTGCATTTTAAACATGTGGAGGCATAACTGTCTTGCAGAGTTAAAATCAAAATAAAGGTATGCAAGGTCTGTGTTAGTAATTTATTTCTCTGGTCAGAGGGTAGCATGTGGTTTATTTGTGGGCTTTAAATACATCACAGATGTAAGGGTGAGATGGAATTCTGGTGTGAAAAGAAGTATTTAAAGGCTTAGCTTGAGACTTAACTGACAGGACTGATTAATGTGGAATTTAATGACCCTGACTTCTGGCTCATTGGCTCAGTTTCTTAGAGTTTTAGATCCCAGGGAGAAAAAAAAATGTTGTTCAGAAAGAGAACTCTTACAACACCTAATAAATCAGGATATATAAATCTTTTATTTAAAAAAAAAACCAAAAACCAAAACCAAAGCAACTCCAAAAAACCCCAGATGTGACTCTCTTAACATCCTCTAAAATGTCAGATTTGTTAGGTTATTGTTAACATGATAGTATTACCTAAGTTCTTTTCTGTATTTTGTACAGGCAAACCTGTAACCAGCTCTTTAATGCTCATGAAAGATCTTGATCGCTCTGACAAATCAGTTGAAAATAGTGAAATAGGTCTAGGCAAGAGCTGTTCCTTAGTGTAGAACAGTGAGAGGTTAGATGCACATTGAGTATCTTCTCAGTTCTTGTGCAAAAATTGAGAATGGACTCTTCCATAAATAGGAGACTTGAAATTTCGTATTGGCTATTCTAAATTAGTATCAGTATTTCTCTTTTTCTTTGATCTTTGATCTTTGAAACCTAGGAGACCTGACAGAAAGAATGAATACTATTTTGTTTTTACCTGCACTTAACATTTACTACCTTTGAAATGAAACTAGTAAAGTAAGACTTGACCACTGCTTTTTAAACTGTAAAATGCAGGAAAATGTTAGGAGTTTGCATTAATTTTAATTATTTAAGGAAGTTTAAGAAACTATTTAATTGTGCAGCTCTTGCAAACTGCACATGGCAAATTATAATGGGAAGAAATAATGGAAATGCTAAACTTTAATTTCTTCTGTATTGTAGAAAAAGGCTGCTTTTTTTTAATGTGTGTTTGGTTTGTTCTCAACTATGGATTCCTTTTTTCTTTTACTTGATCACTTCTCCTCTGGTTGGTTTTTGCTGCTAGTGACAAGTATTTTTTTTTGTTTGCAAAGACAGAGTCTACTAATCTCAAACTATTGTTAACATTGAACTCTTAACAGTCTCTTGGAAGGCATTACCTTGGAAGCTCTTTATATAGCTAATGTTTAGGAGTTAAGTAAACTCTAATGTGCTTTTCCTTAGATTGCCCTTATAATCTTAAGTAAAGCTGATAACATTGTTTCATCTTGTCTTTATCTCCTTTATCTGAATGAAGAATAATCTTTATTTTATTTGCTGTAGGTTGTTTAGTGGATATAGATACCCAGTCTTTTCTTGTCTTACCGTTAAATCTTATTGGGATTGACTGTAGCCATCTGTGCTTATTATAGTGTAGTATAAATAGCTTTGTAATACAGTAATAGATGGCAACAGTAACACAAACTGGATAGGCTACATTGGCTTTACAATCAGAAAGGAAAATGTCTGGAGGAAGAGGTATATTATAAGAGGAAGCTGAATGTAGAAAACAGTGGAATATGAGTGGAAGTAGGATATCTGTGTTTCTAGACTAACACCACCAATTCTTTTTTTCTGTCTCCTCCATCTCTATTACTTCATAATCATTGAAACAGTATTGAGTAGCTACAGGAAGGAGAAATAATAGCTTGACTTAATATGTTTGCAAGTCTTGGCCAGTTTTCAAGTGTAACTCTTTCTTTTAAATAGTCACTTGATTTTAAATAGTTGTGTGTTGTGTCTGTATTGTCCAGTGTTGTGCCCTACACCCCTAACCCAGGGTATGCTGAATGAAATATGGACAATTTTGAACAGTTGCTTACTTTTTTGGTACCTAACTTTAGTGCAATTCCTAAGTTTTCAAGCATAAGGAAACTTTTATTGTAACCAAGAGATTTCTATCTTTTTCATAAATCAGTAAGGGAGAAGTAGTCTTTATGTTGACGGTAACGTAGCTTCTGTTTTGCTTTCTGGGTATTTTTCTAATGTAGACCTTTTTAAAAGCTCTAACATTAATTTTACATTAGTGTTTTTGCTATTGTGTATTTGTCTTAGTCTGACATATTTGAATGTTTTAGTAACCAGAGATGAACACTTTCCTTTCCTGCATCTGGTGTTAAGTCTCACTTTGACTGTTCTAAATGCTAAAAGTCTGCCTTGTTTGTCTTTGAAACAAATATTATGGAGACAAAGGTAATAAATGCTAACATACTATATTGTGTTACAAATTGTTGTAACTTATGTCTTGAAGTTTAATTTCTGAAAGAGAATTTTGTGACTAGTAGTATCAGTGCTCAAAGCTCCACTGGGTACTTTTGCCTAATGGAAAAAGTTATTTGTTAGATTATTTTTTGAAATGATTTTTCACTTTTTCTTTCCCATCTCCCCTCATTTCACACTGATAGATTACAGTAGCAAAAACTGCTGTAGGAACTAAAAATTTAGCTAATAAAGGTGGTGCAATAGCTACCTCAGACAGGACACAATGAACACCAGTATGAAATTCTAAGTAATGACAAAGCTTTCACAGAATCACAGAATCATTAGGGTTGGAAAGGACCCTCAAGATCATCTAGTCCAACCGATAGCCCTACACTACTCTTACCCCTAAATCATCCCCTGAAGAAACACATCTAGCCTCTTCTTAAATGTGGTGTGATTTCACTGCTCTGTTATTTTCAAAAGTGACTGCTTTGAGAGAACACGAGAATGAGTTTAAAAGATGTAAATAATCCAAACCTTTTGGTGTTTTGCCACTTCTAGAGAGTATTATCTTAAGATGTTGTTATTAAAGACTATCGAGTGCTTGACATTTTTCTGCAGAAAATTTTTATGAAATAGGTTATTTTCTCAAGTGATGTTTAATTGTTGGCTCAGTGGAGACTGTCAGTTTGCAGCTTGTTCAGTTTGTGGCTTGTTCAACATCTCTCAAAAAAAAAAATCTGCAAGGAATGAAATAATTTTAGGTAGTGCACTTACACTGGGGCCTGCATGCAACTGAAAACAAAGTCCTTCAACATTTTTGAGCTTGCATTGTGATGCAATTCATTCCAGCTGTTAACTGTGTAGCATAGCAGTGAAAAGTACAGAACTTACTCTTTGATATATCCTTCCTCATATAGAAAATTACTTGTGTTTTATCAGCTGTTTATTTTAGAGGGAAGTTGTTAATGTGAAGACTGTGGGATATATATTTAATGATGCACGTATCTGTAAGGATTTGGTAGTGATTATGTTGGTGACTGAAACATCACTTGAGCTAAAACCCAATCAATGATTCTTACAAGCAGAATCAGTTGGCTGGTATGTAAAACAGCAATACCAGGAATTCATTGTATGAAGTGCACTTCCAGCCTTTTGCAGAAAAATAAGTTAGCCAGTTTGATTGTATTTAGGAAGCCCATGTGAAACTCTGAGAACTCTTTGTATTCATAAAGTTTAGGGCCAAAATAGGCTACTGGATTTGATAATGTGCTTGCTTGTATATACTGGTTCATTAACTGTTACTGTGCCAGATTGTATTCAATCCCAAAATTCTAGTTGGGCAGAAGCATTTCATGTTTCAGAAGGCTGTACTATGTGCTACTGGCACAGATTAAGATAAAAATTTGATCTCTGCAATGTGAGGGAATTAATTAGCTGCAATATTTCCAGATGATGTAGACAGCAAATTTAAGATGTTTTGCAAAGGAATAAGGAACAATACTGTTTAAGTTCATACTAATCTGATCTAGGAGTGTTTCATTCTTTGGCCCAAATAAGACAATGAGTAGGACTGATGCTTGATTAATCTTTCTTACACTAATTTGCAGTTTAAAAGGAGTTCTGTTCTGCCTCCTTCATAGCATTTTCTTGTGTATGTTGTCAGTAATTGTGGCCAATAACTTCTATGCGAGAAATGACAGATGATATTGGAATACAAGCCAATTAAAATCCTAAGGAAGATGGATAAATGGCTTCTGAATTTCCATTAATATACTCACCAAGATATATATTCTTTGTGTTAATCCAGAGTGTAAGTGTTTTAAGCATACTGACGATAAGGCAGGCAGTCTTATTTCCAACACCTAGAAAGGAAGAGCATGACTATGAAGAGCTCAGTAGGTTCATACTTTCCAAAGCCAGCAAAGAGCTATCAGATTGTTCAGTGCACTGCAAACTGTGCAATATTATGTGAACTGGAGTAAAGCCCACTAAGTTTGCTTTCTAAAGCTTAATAAATCTAGCATTTTGCTCCTAAACTGCTAAGGTGTTTGTTTTCAACCATGTGCTTATTTTAAAGTTGAATGTATCTAACTTTACTCTGTGATTCTTGGTAGGCAGTTACAAGGTCCTGTTTTGGAGAACTCTGGTACTTGGGGCATGAATGGACAGAATTTCTTAAATGTGTCGTTTTCTTACTAGTGTAATGCTAGGAAAACAGGCAATTGGTTCCACCTGTGGTGTGATACTCATTCAAAGACAATATCCTCTCAAAGAATACAGGGGTGTATGGCTGAAACTTCATTGGATATAGCCTAAGTTACACCTTAAAAGTTTAAGTGTGATGTGATAATGAGATATAGGATTTCACTTGATGAGATCTGCAAGTGTAGTCTCACCAAGATGGAGGGATATGCAGAAGTAGATGTAACTGTGTAGTTTTGTACTGCATTTTAAACTAATACAGACATATAAAACATCCAAGCATTTCAGTGTTCTTCACTAGGACCGAGTGTGTATTTATAAGCTGGATTCTACACAGCCATAATCTTTGGAGACCTCTGTGCCTGGCTTGAACAAAAGCTACCATACCTTTCTGTCTTTGCTTACTTTTTACAGATGCTGAATTCCTCTTTTTTTCCTTTCCTGCATAAAAATGATAGTCTGTTAGGACATTGTGGCATTACAGCCTAGTTCACTGGGGTAGGCAGACTGGTGGTTGGGGTCTTGCCTGTCATCAGAACAGGCATGTGAAACTCTTAACTTTTTCTCTTTCCCTCCAAGTTTTCTAGAGTTTGACTGTAGTATAGGTGCTGTAGATGAAGACATGAGTAACTTTTTTGCCCAGAAGGTTTTATTAAAGTGCTAATGTTGTGGAGTATTTGATGTTCAGCACATTGAAAAGTTATGCTCTTGTGCTTGTTATGATAAACAGGAATGCAGGCCACATGCATGCTGGAGTGCATGCATGCACACATGCACACATGCACAAGCTAACCGGTATCTCAGGTCAATAACAATTTAAAGAGATTTTACTGCCTATCCCTCATGATGAGACCAGAATACTTCAAGAATATTAGTAGTATTTCATAGGTCCAACATCATTATATCTGCAGATCTTATTTACCATCAAATTTTGCTAACCCATTGATCGCAGATCATTTTGGGGTATAATACTGAGTGTGACATGGATTTGAGAATGTTTCTGGTATGCAGAATAAAACAATAGTTCTGAATTCGTGTGTCAAATATGCAAGGCACTTGTCTGCAGTGGTTTCAGCTCATTGGCTGGAAGAAATACCTATTTTTTGACATGCCTTGAAGTATCACATAAGAACAAGGTAAGCACGACTACAGATGCCTAATTTTCAAGAAAACGTTTGTGTTGAGCTCCAGTTTCCCCCAGAAAGGTAGGAGAAGGTATCAAAGATATTTCAGTAAAATTTGTGAAATTATTCTGTGAAGCAGAGCTGAAGTTGAGTCCAACAGTGTTTATCTGGTTGTAAAATGTGATGGTATCTTACATAGTTTGTTTTAAAAAATCTTTCTTGCCAAACTGATACTCCTTTAGTTCAAAAGCAGGGGAATCTTCAGAATATTGTTATAAAGGCTTGGACTGTGACTTTCAAAGCTCAGTGTGAATGTAGTTGCACTGTTCAATAGCATGAATGTTAAGAAACTTTTTTTTCTTAAAATGTTGCAAGTTACTCTCAAACGTTAATAATAATGAAAACTTGAGCTTATTAATATCTGTATAATACTGTTTTTTTTCCACAAATATTTCTGCTTTTTAATATTATTCAAATGCATATAAGAGTAATTTGCACTTGCTTAAGTACACTTGTACACAGGTCCTTCTCTCGCTCAGTTTTATCAGAGGGAAATTTTTGTCCTGAATACCAGATGAAGCCAAAATTTCTATACCTGTAAAATTATACACATTATTTATACAACTGTTTAAAAATATATCAATGTTTATATCTTACACGGCAATAAAAGAAAATTAAACTTGAAAATTAAGTAGATGTTTTTCAGATTTGACAACTGAGTTCTTCTGTTGCTTAATTTAGGTAGGTTTAGCCAAACAGCTTGCTTGTTAGACCAAAAATCCTGTCAAAAGTGATCAAGCAAAAGACATTGTGATTTATCATTTTATGCTTGGTGTTTATCAAGAGAAGTGCTTGATTGGTGAGGCACTGGAGCAGGTTGCCCAGAGAGGTTGTGGAGGCCCCATCCCTGGCAGTGTTTAAGGCCAGGCTGGATGTGGCCCTGGATGACCTGGTCTAGTGCATGTGGCGTCCCTGCCATGGGAGGAGGCTTGGAACTAGATGATCTTCAAGGTCCCTTCCAACCTCAGCCATTCTATGATTTAAGGAAAAAGAAGGAACAAAGAAGAAAGTAAAAATCTTCATAGTGCTGAGTTAATTGCCATCACAAAATCTGAAAAACCTCAGTGATGTGTTGTCAACTAACCCTATAATGCTTGAATTGTTACAGAAGTTCTTTCAAATAGTCTTTTTTAAGGAGTATTACAGGAAGTGAAGTGCTTCTGCTGAACTGTGTGCAGTTTCCCCCTCTGCCCCCCCCTTATCAAACCTTCATTGTAGATTTCACTGGGATGATGATGTGTTAGACTGGATCTGAATTCAGATTCTGTAGAGTCTTTCCTTGTCGAATTGAGGTCACTCAGAATGTGTTCAGTGATGTTTTTGAGAAGTGGAGTAAATCTTTAATAAATTATGCCAGTCTACTTACTTAAAATCATTATTTGGACATTAACTCTGTGAGACAGACTTCTGAATATATTTTGCATCTTTGAAAAATGCTGAGAAAGTAAATTTGAACTGGAGAAGCTATATCATCAATGCAGCAATAACTTCTCATGAGAAAATCATATTTAGTGGTGTAAAGTAGGAAACATCAAGATGGTTGTGTAGCTGTTTTTTTCTTTTTTTTTCTTTATTATGTATAAGGGAATTCTTAATTCATTGTTACTTCTTGGAGTATTATGAAAACATTTTTTTCTTTTTGCTTAAGCTACTGGATTTTATTGGGGATTTCATTTCTCTTTTTAAATGAATTATTTTCCTGAGTAAGTTGTTACTTGTTTTTTACTCTGTGTTCTACTCTTCCCCATTTGTGAGGTAAGGATAGAAAACAATCTTCCAGTTTCACTGACCTGAATCAAAATATTTCATATTTCATTTTGGCTAATTCATCTGAGAGGGGTTTTGTTTGTGTATTTATAGTCTGTGTCTGATTCATCTGCTGTACTGCTTCATGGAGTTGTAGGTAGGTGCCTCTATGCTGCCTTACATGCCAGGCTTCTACAATGAATTGCATGTTGTATGATGCACTCTGCTTTCCCATATAGCTGAATCCTGTGTTTCACTGTGCAAAACAGTGCAGAGATCCAGAGATCCAATTAAATGGGAGGGTGGCAATTATTAAATAGAAAAAAGGAAAATCAGACAAGCATAAAAATTCTGTGCAGTGCATAGCAAGAAGAAATTACTGAGGCATGATTTTCATTCTATATCAGAAAGGCCATTTATATAGATAATAATACTATTAAAACCTAAAGCTGAATAACCTGAATAACCTATTTTGTGAGAGGTATTAAAGCATCTACTGCATGACTTAATTCTGTGGGAAATTTTTATAAAAGAGTTTATGGCAAAGCTAAGCACTGGTATGGATTTACCTAGTATTTGTTTCTTTTATCTGAAAATGGATTGTATTTTATTCCCTGCCCCAGCTCTGGATCTGATACTGGCATAGATTGATCATCTAGTACAGTAATTCTTAGATGTCCAAAGTAAGACAGTGCTTTATCTTGATTTGACAAGTGGATGGTGTTTCATTTTGTGTCAGAAATATCACATGAGCAAACTGCAATGCATCAAAAAAAACAGGGATCTAGAGCAAATCAAAATCAGGTTTAAGTAAGACATACCATAGTATAATACAGGCCTGTTTTTTGGAGTTGGTAGTTTATTCTCTGTGCTTCTTATTGTATATTCTGCTTACTTCACTTGTTATGAAGTTGTTATACCTGTAAGAAAAAGGTGTGAGAAGGTTACTGGGTCACTTGATGTTTCCAATATTTGTATTTTTCCTCATCTTTATTAAAAAATCTATTACACTGTTATTTCCCTCCTCTGCCTAGACAACACAGAGATTGTATTGTATATGTTTAAATATGTTCTTTAAAACCAAAACGTTGTGTTAGAGTTTACTTTTATGAGGTTCACCAGAAAATTAGAAACAAGGGGACAATAAATGAAAATCAAAGTTGTGTTGCCATATGCCAACTATAGGGATTTGCAGCATGCACATTCTTTGTATGGAAATTTCTTTGATACTGGTCATGCTGATACATGTCCATTTACAACAGGTCAAGTCCCTGTTCATTTCTATGAACATTTAATGGCAATGTCCTTGCTCAGAAGCTCCAGACAAGAATCAGTGATTTTTATGGCTTGTTACACTAATTGAAATTGTTTTTATGTATCTAGCATGAAGGACCTGGAAAAACATGGATGAAGGAAAGAACCCCTTTCTCTTTCAGTGTGGATCTATATATTCAAGATCTCTTCTGTTCTATTTGGTTAAATGCAAGAGTGTATAAACTCTGAAACTGAAGCACCAACCATTGAACACTGTTGGTGGGTAGTGTTAGAAAACATTTTAACTCCCTGCCCTGTTCAAAGGAACATAGATTAATAGGAAGCTGCTAAGTATCTCAGTAGAGGTGCATTATATCAGAAATAGAACTTATCTACTGTGACAAAACTTGAGTATTGATTCAGATCAGAATTCCAGATCTTATCATCACTCACACCATGAACTTGGAAGACTTTTTTATCATTGTGTTGATTTAAACTTTGAGTGAGAGTTAAGATTTGGAATCTTTTTATCCTTTCTGACAGTCGACTGTATGAATCCGTAAGTCTTCCTTCTTGCCTTCTTGAAGAGGGATTTGAGTGAACAGTGTTCTTGCTTAAGTTAAATACTATAAGAGAAATCTATTTTATTTGTGTGTTTATTCTGTGGAATTTGACTGACTCTTAGATAATGCTTTCTGCTCTTCAAAATACAGTTACTATTTTTGTGTTTTTCGGTTAGGACTCAGGCTGTCCTTAATTTCTACTACAAACTAGGGCATTTGTCAGAGAAAATGTCCTGTAGGTTGTTCACTGGGAAAAGGATTTAAGAAATAATCCAGTTTATATGTGATTAAGAAGGAGGTTAAGGGCTTTGCTCCAAAGACATAAAATTAGTTAAGGATCTGACACTGTAATTTAGTCGTGCATTGCTGCTCTGAGTGATTTTTGGCTTGAGCTGTTAGGAATAGGTAGTTGTAATGACTGGCTGATATCTGCACTGCCAAGTAGATTTCTAGGTCAGGGGAGTATCCCAAAATCTTCTTCAAACATTATGTATTAGCTTTTTAAGTACAGTTTGAGAAACTGGAACAACAGAGTAAGCGCTTTATTAATTAAATATAAAGAGTATTACCCCATCTCAATAACCTTTGCCTTACAGTTAAAATAGGTTACACAAATATAAAAGAATTATTCCATGTTGTCCTTTGATTTACTGTTTCTTTCCTAGTTTAACATCTATATTCAATTTATGTTATTTCCTCTCTGATACAGCAATTAAATCAGCACTTCAGGGAGAAAGCTTAGGAATAATTTAGACAGTTCTTAACTAAAAAACCCCAAAACTAACCAAAACAACAACAGACTCCACAAGTTTATGATGATATGAAAAGAACAAAGTACTGTTTCATGATCTCTAGTTGTCTAATGGAACAGCACAATTTGTGAGAAAGTATTTATCTAAAAGCATCTGAGTACCCAGAGCTTATTGATGTCTAATTCCAAACTCTTATATTTGAACAGTGGAATTTATCTGATTCTTTTATCTGTATCAGATTCCTAGTTTATTTCTAGGAGTCCATATTTTACTACACTGGAAGAATAACTTGTTTATTTTCTTAAGATTTCTTAGTAACCTGCTGAAAATAAGACTGAGTGCTAAGTCTTAGTTCCCACAACAGTCATTAAAGTTTGAACACACAAGTGTATTGCAACCATAACAATGAATGATGAGATATAGTAGTCTGATCTATTAATACAGCTTTTAAATATAAAGATTCAATTTTAGTCCAATGCCTTTGATCAGTATGATAAATTCCAATCTTAGAAGGGTTCTGACACTGAGTTTCTAATTGAACCAAACTAACAGTGTATTCATGTTTAGTTACTTGCTAGTGGGATTGTAGATAATTCTGCATAATGAATTTGGATGTATTGTGGCCTGAGTCCTCTGTGCTCAATCCAGCAAAGAGTTTAAGCCTATAGTTAATTTAAGCCTTATGAATAGGCTTCCTTTGAAATCACTTGGCTATGTTTTAATTGAGACTCTTGGTGCTAAGATCATTCCTATCTGGCGAGTTCCTTTTTCTGCTGCTCTTTCCAGTAAGTTTATTTTTTTATTAATAGATAAAATAGTTGGATTTGTTTGATTTTGTGTTAGAGGTGTGCTCAAAATTTATTTTATTTAAATATTATTTATTTACATATTTTTCCCATGAAGGTTTTAAATAAAAGTGGCTTTCTTGGTTGCCAGCTGGGGAGGCTTAAACCCTGACAAGTCCTTTTTTGGTACCTGATGTGGGGCTTGACGGCACAACCCTGGGATTAAGAGTCCCATGCTCATAAAAATAGTCTATGCCTTACATTCCTTTAGATATTAAAAAACTGAGGAGCTTGGTTCAATTATTAATATTTTGTTTCATAAATCTCTTAAATAGCAAAATATGAATATTAGTCTCTTAATTTTAGAGCAGAAAGAAAGCAAAAGTTGGAAGCATTAATTCTGAGGTGGTCAAACAAACCAAGCTGTTGTATTTTGGTGGAAGAAAACATGAATGTATTGCTCTATCTGTCCAATTATGCTATTGTTGTAGGATCATAGGATTGTCAGAGTTGGAAGGGACCTCAGAGATCATCTAGTTCCAACCCCCCTGCCTGGCAGGGACACCATCCACTAGATCAGGTTATCCAGGGCCCCATCAAGCCTTGTCTTAAAAGCTTCCAGGGATGAGGTTTCCACAACCTCTCTGGGCAACCTGTTCCACTGCCTAACCACCCTAACAGTGAAGAACTTCCTCCTAATATCCAACCTAAATCTACCCTCCTCTAGCTTACACCCATTTGCCCTGGTTCTATCACTGTCTGACCTCCTAAAAAGTCCCTCGCCAGCTTTCTTGTAGGCCTCCTTCAGATACTGGAAGGCCACAATAAGGTCTCCTGGGAGCCTTCTCCTCTGCAGACTGAACAATCCCAACTCTCTGTCTGTCCTCGTAGGAGAGGTGCTCCAGTCCTCTGATCATTCTTGTGGACCTTCTCTGGACTCGCTCCAGCAGCCCCATATCCCTGACACAGTATTCCAAGTGGGGTCTCATGAGTGCAGAGTAGAGGGGGAGAATCACCTCCCTCGACCTGCTGGCCACGCTTCTCTTGATGCAGCCTAGGATACGGTTGTTGGCCTTTTGGGCTGCAAGCGCACCCTGGCGGCTCATGTCGAGCTTCTCATCCACCAGCAGCCCCAAGTCTCTTTCCACAGGGCTGCTCTCAAGCAAATCTTCACCCAGCCTGTACTGGTGCTTGGGATTGCCCCAAACCAGATGTAGGACCTTGCACTTGTTCTTGTTGAACTTCATGAGGTTGGCATGGGCCCACTTCTCCAGCCTGTCCAGGTCCCTCTGGATGGCATCCCTCCCCTCCAGCGTATCAGCCGTTCCACACAGCTTGGTGTCGTCAACAAACTTGCTGAGGGAACACTTGATGCCACTGTCCATGTCTCTGACTGAGATGTTGAACAAGACTGGTCCCAGGTCTGATCCTTGAGGGACTCCCCTTGTCACTGGCCTCCACTTGGACATGGGTCCATTGACAGACACTCTTTGGGTGCGGCCGTCAAGCCAATTCCTTATCCAGCGAGTGGTCTCCATCCATCAAACCCACATTCCACTAGCTTGGAGACCAGGATGTCATGCGGGACACTGTCGAAGGCTTTGCTCAGGTCCAGGTAAATGATGTCAGTTGCTCTTCCACTATCTATTGAAGTCATAACCTCTTCATAGAAGGCCACCAGATTTGTCAGGCACGATTTACCCTTGGTGAAGTCATGATTATACTCAATCACCTCTTCATTATTCTTCTGCCTTAGCAGTTCCCCCAGGGGGATCTGCTCCATGATCTTACCAGGCACAGAGGTGAGACTGACTGGCCTATAGTTTGCAGGATCATCCTTCTTTCCCTTTTTTTAAAATGGGGGTTATGTTTCCTCTTTTCCAGTCAATGGGGATTTCACCAGTCTGCCATGACTTCTGAAACACAACAGAGAGTGGCTCAGCAACCTCGTCCGCCAATTCTCTCAGTACCCGTGGGTTTATTTCATCAGGTCCCATGGACTTGTGAACCTTCCGGTTCTTGAGTTGGTCACGAACCTGATCTTCACTTACCACAGGCAGTTCCACCTTCCCGCCTCTGCCATTATCATCTTTGTCTTTGGGGGTGCGGCGGGAGCCCTAGCCAGTGAAGACTGAAGCAAAGCAGCTGTTGAGAAGTTCAGCCTTCTCCTTGTCATCCGTCAACAGTTCTCCTGTTTTGTTTCTGGGGGGGCCACACCTTTCCTAGTCTTCCTTTTTCCATTAATATATTTATAGAAATTTTTACTATTCCCCTTGACTTCCCTGGCTAGATTTAACTCTCACTGAGCTTTAGTATTCCTAACCAATTCCCTTGTTCTTCTGACAGCTTACCTATATGCCCCCCATTCTATTTGACCCTTCTTCCACTTCTTATATAGACTCTTTTTATGAGACAGCATGTCCAGGAGCATGTTGTTCATCCAGGCAGGTCTCCTAGCATTCTTCCCTGCCTTTCTCTTGGTTGGGATACATAGCTCCTGGACATGGAGAAGGTGATTCTTGAAAACTGACCATCTGTCCTGGGCCCCCCTTCCCTCTAGGGTTTCATCCCATGGTACTTTGGCCATCAGATCTCTGAAGCGAACAAAGTCTGCATGTATGCACATAGATTTTGGTTTTGTCATAGAAGTCCTTTAATTATTGACTATAGGATTGAGACTATGCGATTGTGTTTTCTTTCCTTTTTAAACTGCAAGAGAAAACAAATGAAACCAGATGTTCATTTTGCATTTTCCTTAATTCTAATTACTGAGCTAAGCTTGAGAAAAGGATGATCTAGGTTCTTCTTGTCAGATGGTGTGCCACATATGGTGTAGCATTGATTAAGTTTGTAGGAAAATGAAAAGCTTCCTTTTTTTTTTTTCTTCTGCAGGTGAAACCTCCAATTTACATTATAAGTTGTCATCATTTTACTTTAAAAGACTTGCAAAAATAAAGGTTTAATAAATTTGTCTTGTTTACAGTTCAACCTGTTGTCTCATATAGAAGTTTTAAGTTGAGGGTTAGGAAGATTTAAATCAGTTTGTGGTAAATGGACAATATGTCATTCTTACCATCTCAGTTTTACTCTGCATAGCGAGAAGCTTGGAATTACTTTTCTCCCCAGATTAAAATGGAAGATCTTGCTACGATTCTTTGTCACTTCCTCAAAAGGGTATTTGTCACCAGGGTAACACTTATGTGGGTATTAATTTCTACTGAGCACTTTTTCTGTCAGTGGTGGAAATATGTCTTTCAGTTTTATCTCTAAGTGATATAAACTACTGATTTAGCTAATATTTTGCTGAAATTATAAATACTTTACTGAATTGAGTCCTGACCAAAATATTGTTAACGATTTATACATGTATGTGAACATAAGTGTAAAGTAGGGATAGAGAGCAAACTACAGTGCTTTAGCTGTTCCTTCTTATATTTCCCTGTGGAGACACTTAAGCTGCATCTACATGGTAAAATGTTCTCAAGAAATATGTCTAACAAGAGAGGGTATGGAAGTAATAATAATAATACAGAAATAGTATAGATCTAGTGATACAGATCACTAAGCAAGAAAATGTATCCTCTTTCTGAGCAAAGTCTCCAAAAAGGAATATATGCTCACACTCTTTTTGATATTAGAATTTGGTGCGCAGGAGGGTGCACAGTGACAGCACCTCTTTGAAGGAGGGCCATTGCACTAGCTGAGTGGAGAGGCTTAAAGTACACATAACCCAGGAACCATAATGTGCATCATCATACCTGACTCTCAAAGCAGGATGGTGGGCACTCATCTGAGAGTAAAGGCTGCAGCTCTAGTTGTGGGTTGTGCGCCGTCTACCCCAGTGGTGGCTGTCTTCACCCAGATGGAGCTGCTGAAGGGAGAGGCTGCAATGCAGACATGGTTGATAGCAATAGGCGACTATTCCAAGGTACAGAGGCACCCATCTGCTAACCTGATGCGCTCTCTAGAGAGCTGTGCTGCTCACTGGAGTCCTGTATCAGGGATGTCACTGAGAGACTACCAAGCCTTTTGTAGTCCAGGGACTACTGTCTTCTGCTGTTTCATGTGGACACCAGTGATGCAGCCAGAGGCAGTCTAAGGAGTATCAAAAAGGATTACAGAGCCATGGGTGCAGTGCTAAGGGACCATGGAACACAGTCTGTTTTTTAATGCAACCTCCTGGTCAAAGGGAGGGGATTTGAAAGGGCCAGTTGAATCTGGCAGATCAACAATTGGTTAAGGGACTGGTACCACAGCCAGGGGTTTGCCTGCTTAGACCTTGGGACTCACTTTGAGAAATGTGGTCTCCTGGAGGCTGATGAGGTTCTTCTGGCAGAGAAGGGGAAGAGTATCACTGGTCATAGGCTTGCCAAGCTGGTGAAGAGTGCTTTAAACTAATGTCGCTGGGAGAGGGAAACCTCAATCCATCCCACTCCTACCAGTTTGATGTCAGTGCCAGTAGTAGATGCCCAAAACTTGGAGAGGAATCACTAGTCTGCTCACAGCCCATGAAGCCAATCCAGTCTTGGGCTGTATCAAGAGAACTGTGGCCAGCAGGTCAAGGGAGGTAACTCACCCCCTCTACCTTGCTCTTGTGAGACCCCACCTGGAGTACTTTGTTCAGCTCTGACCCCCTAGAGAGATATAAAAGGACTTCTCATTTGACAATTCATTAGCCACTGTTACTTTGTTTTTGTTCTGTCTTGCTCTAAATTTCTTCACCAAACTCTAGCAAGAAGTATTCCCAAATATTCTTCTGAATCAAATTCTCTACGCTTTGAAGTGTGTATTGGCAACAATCTCCTTTTGTCACTTAACTTTACAGACAATTTCATAAGTTTGTTGGTTTTTTAGTTTTTTTTTTTTTTTTTCTTTTTGAGAAACTCCAGTAATTTTCTCTGCAGTTCTGTTTTTATCCTTGGATTTACTCAAGTATAGTGGTGTACATCAGCCTGTTATTTGTCCTCCAAAAGTAACTGTCCTTCTCCTGCACCTTTTTCTTTTTCCAGGAAAATAAAGGTACTACATTCTTTTTAAAATACCTTAAATCTGCCAAAGGCTAGTTCTGTACCAGGGGTTTGGGAGACACTCAAAAGTATGTAGCCAGAAACTGTAGGAGGGATATAAAGTTATTAACTGCAGTTGTGTGCTAAAACATATATGAGGGGTTAGATGAAGAACTGAAAAAGTAATTTTAACATAACTATTACCTTTTAATTTATACTGATCCAAATATACGTTCTTGTTTTTGCCTCTAAATGTAGCCAAGGCTGGAATTTGCCACCAGAGGGCAAACTAAACATATGTGTTCCCCTGTTCTATATGTTCTTGAAAGTCAACTACAATTCTTCTTGTCAATATGATTTCCTTTTTTCTCTACAGCGGTTCTAAGTATGCTCTTTTACACTGAAGAATTCGTATTATCTTGGCTCATTGTGTGGCAACAGCAACCTGAAACACCAACTCTGAAACAGCAAGTAGCTGTTCAGTAGGGATTATATAAAACATAATTGTAACAAAAAAGTAGTTACACATCTTACTGCTGGATGTATGTTAATGGTATCTGTAAGTAGATTATAGTCTGTGACTCTTTTGCTTCTCTTTAGTATTGGAAAGAGCATTAATCAGTATGAGGCTGTCCGAGGCTATTCTGTATACAACAGGACCTCGAAATTTGTGCAAGATTGGAATAAACTGTTCTGAAGTTCCTTTCCCTGGTAATCACAAAAACTGGCATTCAAAGGGAAATTCCCCTGTGTTTGAAACAGGATAAAATGTTGTTCTGCAATTCAAAGTAGCTCCAAGACTTTCCTTTTACACCTGAAAAGACCTTTGATATTTACATTCCCTTTACATCAAACAGGTTTACTAGACAGAACTTTAAGAATATTTTAGCTGAGCCATGTACTGAATTGGTTTTCAGTTTACTTATGAAAGATGACACATCTCAGTGCTTATTTTTTAGGTCAATAGGAATAGAGGCAGAATATATTTCTTTAAAGAATTAAGTACAAAATTAAAATTAACTAAGAATAAGTCCACTCTGAAATAACCTTTTAACTGTTTAACAAGAAGGGAATCGATTATAGTCATTAAATTTAGTAGCTTAAATTGATCATCTTACAGAATCACAGAATGTTAGGAGTTGGAAGGGACCTCGAAATATCATCTAGTCCAACCCCCCTGCCACAGCAGGATTCCCTAGACCAGGTCACACAGAAGCGCGTCCAGATGGGTTTTGAATACCTCCATAGAAGGAGACTCCACAACCTCTCTGGGCACTCTGTCCCAGTTCTCTGGCACCCTCACTGGGAAAAAATTTCTGTGTGTATTCACATCTTATGTCATTGTGTACTGATAGATATATTTTGACTTGTGTTTAAAGAATATCTTTCCTATTTGACATAATCTTATGCTGTCAGATCAAATAATATATGTAATGAAATGTCCTTCTTGTTGGAATGGAAACTTAATGACTTAATTTGCTGTCATTTTACATGCCAATGTTTAGAATATAGTTGAGAATATAGGTGAGTGTACTTTCTTTCAAGTGTTTTGAGTGTACTTTCTTTCAAGTGTTTATCAAGAGCAAGCTATGATTTGGTATGTTCCTGTTTGAATTCAGGCTGCTTGGCCGTGGTTAATTCTGTTTCATCAAACCTGCAAAACAGTCTGAATCAAATCACT
Organism: Galbula dea; assembly: GCA_013399015.1. Lineage (NCBI taxonomy): Eukaryota > Metazoa > Chordata > Aves > Piciformes > Galbulidae > Galbula > Galbula dea. Next base: position 666,645 of record VWZX01000711.1, read on the forward strand.
TGTGAAGGTAGATGAAGTACTGCAGGATAGAAAGAAATGGTTTGACAAGTTCTATATTGATTAACTTTGATTTGCAGAAATTTTGGGTTTATTAACCTTCATGTGAATATTAGCTCTCTTTGCAGGACAATGATTAACATGGCCAATATGTTTATCGTATAACATATATATCATTCTTTGCCAGTGTTTCTAAATGTATCTTATTATTCTTTGAATTCATATGATCTTGTAGAAATTTTGGATTGTGTTTATTTAGAATTGCTCATTTTATAGTAAGATGACTTAAGAGTTGAAAAATGATCCTGACAGAGTAAAGAAAATATTTGACAAGTTTTAAGTAGATGTGTTTTGTACACAGTGTGTTGTGACATAGTTATGTTTTTGTTCTGTCAGGTAGAAGAAGGCTTTAAACTTCTACATCTGTATACACATGCCTACTAAAATTCCTTCTAGACAAGGACCTTTTCTCTAGTGGCAGTTTGGTATGTTTTCCACAGCATTTTGGCCATATTGTTTACACTGCTCTTAAGGGAAAGAAGGGCCTATAAGCAGAATGAGTACTCTTTGAGTACTCTAATAAGTACTGGTGTCTCCAGTTTTAATAAGTGGGTTGGAAGTTTGAAAGGTGAATGAAGGGAATTTTTTGCCTGGAAATGTAAGTTTTCAGAAACAATTTCTACCTAGTGATGTTTCCATACCTTTTACTTTCCAAAGAGTTCTCTAAAATACTTGTTTGTATCTCATTTCTATGGTGAAACAAACGGCTTAGTCTCATTTGATTGCAGCAGTGCTTTTTTGTTTTGTTTTGTTTTTTAACAGAAGTTTGTTATCTCAGAAAAAATTCAGTTGTATTTGAAGGAGACTCACTTGAAGAGAATCCAGAATTAACTGACTTATATTCATAGGTTCTGATAAAACAAACAAGTCCAAACCAAGCCAAAAAATCCAAAACCTAAAAACAAAACAAGAAAAAACCCTAAAAGTGAAAAAAACCCTAGTATATTCTCCCAAGTAGAAAATGGAAATATTGATATGCAGTAACCCATAATGGCTGCTGCTTGTCTGATTTCTCTTTTTCTTTTGAATTCAAAACAGTAAGCTTAAAAGGAAAAAAAAAAAATGTTTTGGCAAATCACTCTAAAGATGAGGCATACAGTATATACAGCAATTGTATTTTGATTTTTTAAAAGGAGTTAAGCACATGAAAATACTCTTTATTCAATATATACTTTTTTTTTTTTTAAGAAAACTTTGATCATCTTAGTAGGAGTTTTTGGCAGCAATCTTTCAGAATTTCTACTAAATTGCTATGAAATCCCCCAGAGCTGTTCTGCAGCATACAGTCTTTTATTGTAGTAAAAGAGTGACTATGGAGGTCAGACAGTGATAGAACCAGGGGAAATGGGTGTAAGCTAGAGGAAGGTGGATTTAGGCTGGATATTAGGAGGAAGTTCTTCACTGTGAGGGTGGTTAGGCAGTGGAACAGGTTGCCCAGAGAGGTTGTGGAAGGCTCATCCCTGGAAGCTTTTAAGACAAGGCTTGATGGGACCCTGGGTAACCTGATCTAGTGGATGGTGTCCCTTCCAGGCAGGGGGGTTGGAACTAGATGATCTTTGAGGTCCCTTCCAACTCTGACATCTTATCATCCCATCGATTCCTATCTTACAGTTGGAAGAATGATCTGCATTCATTTCCATAATTTTAGAATACTAATGTGGAAGATAATTCTATGATGCCTTAATACAAATCTGGCAATTTTAAGGAACAAAATAGTCATATTACATGACTGTTTCATTTTTTAAAACTGAAATGGTGGGTTTGACATGTTCAAATGAGGCACAAGATTCTTTCCTGAATGAATACTGAAACATGTATTAGACTTCATTTAGAAATTGTTGTTTTCATGGCATTACTACCAACTCCTGTCATCTCTGAACTTTGATCTGCATTAAAAATGAACATTTCTTTTCCCCTCTCCCTTCTTTTCCCTCATACAGGCCTACCTGTTCATGTTCTTCAACAGATGTAGGAATATCTACTCTTAAGTGACTCCTAGAGAGAAAAGTATTTTGGAAGTAACTGCAAAAATTGGAACTTGATACATTTCTTGGTGTGTTACTTGTGTTTCATGGACAGAGTATAGTGAACAATTTTAAAGGAGGTGATTTATAACTTACTGACTGAACTATTGATATGAATGAATTCTCCAAAAATATTCTATTCAAACATCAATAGAGGGATGCATCAGAAAAACAGACATAGGTGGCTTTCCTTTCTCTGCCTTTTCTAGTTTCAGTTTAGATGGTATAAATTACTATCAGCTCTCCACTTGCTAGTCCAAGAGTACAGATTTTCTCTTAAATGTTGTCATACACAACAGCCCCAAGCAGATGTGTAGAAGCTTCTAGGCAACACAATGTTTAGGCAGCTGCATCCCACCTCAAGTCCTAATAGGAACTTTTTTGTAAGGTAAGCAACAGACGAGAAGTATGAAAAGCAGTTTTTAATTTGCAGTGTGAAATCTGAGTGAAATTTGTGCTTTTGAAAGCAATACTAAGTAGAGAGATTGAGTTAGCCCTACACAGTCTTTAGTAGCTTTTCCTTGAAACATTCTGACTGATTTGAGGACACTGTTGTGATTAATAAATAGTATTTGTAAGTATTTGGACAAGCTTATAACCTTCATTGGCCAATTATCAAGTTTACATGAGTACTTAATAGCCAGAAATCAAAAGTTTCCCTTATGTATCAAAATGGTATCCATGGTATGAAACAAATCACAAATCTCAGGTTATTGTTTTGTCTTGTCCAGAAAAAATTATCCCATTTTATCAATCAACTTTTGCTGCAGATGGCCGTCACCAAATGCTGTCACCCAGCACGTCCCACAAAAAGCAGCTTGATACCCAGCCAGTGTCTGAGCAGCAGCCATCTTGTAAAGGTTCCTTTCTGGTTTTTACTGCTGACCATAATGTTATGTGGCATTGAGTATCACTTTGGTCAATTTGCTTTAGCAGTCCCAGCTGTCCCCAGTCCTATCCTCTTGCCTACCTCTAGCCCACTTGCTGGGAGGGCAGAGCGAGAAACAGAGAATGCTTTAGTTTTGGGTTGGTTCTAACTGATGCTGTATGAACACTGTTCAGCTGTAGCTGAAACATTGGTGTGTTACCAAAACAGTTCCAGTTTCAAATCTAAAGACCATGCTGCTATGACAAAAAGTCTGTCCCAGCCAGATTCAGTACTCCGTGTTGTCAGTTCATATATTGCACAGCTTCCATCAAAACTAAATAAAACTTCTGAAGCTTTGCAGTACTTTTTTCTGTCTTGCCAGAGTTCTCTCTCTTCCTTGTTTCTTCCATGTTTACTTCCACTACTATCCTTTGTGAAGCCTGCTGTAAGAGACAGAACTTTCACATAAATTGCCTTCATACTGTGTAAGATCACTTTTCAAACTTTGATTTGCTGCTGTAATCATACATTGCTTATAAATGGTTGAAGTTAGAGGTAGCTGTTTCTCCCAGGCTCCAATTTAACTCCTAATTTAGAAGCACTACATAATGAATTAGTGCTGAATTACTCCTCTGCATGTATTTCTCTCTTAAAAGAACGATTACCCACTTCATCAGTGGTGATTGAGTTGAGTACTTCTAGTCTTCTGTCCCACTCAGACAAAAGTGTGTGCATTACTGTGGGTTGGGTTGTTTGTTTTTTTTTTTAAAGATATTTCACTGTATGTTTTCTGTCTTTTTAACCAAATAACTGGAGTCAAGTCATATAGTTTAATTTTGTATGTACTTAAATACATGTTTAAAACTTGGTTTTGATGAACTTAATGATAGTTTCATTCTTTTATTCTTGTTCTTTTCATAATACAAAATAAGCAGTTTGATTTGGCAAACAGACAAAACAGAGGATGACTCGGACATTTTAGAGTCCTAATGAGCCAAACTATCTAAGAAACACTATGAAATATGTTTTTTCTTTAAGGAGATTTGATGAGTTCTTGAAATTGTTTATTTGAGAACAATTGACTTAACTCTTCATGGAGTTTTCAAATTATGCTGTTGGATAAGGTATACGTGAAGATTTTAGTAATTTGTTGTTTTAATGGGTTTTTTTGAACAGCAAGATGTTCACACATGTTCACAGCTGTCAGATGTTCACACTTGTACATCAGGGTACAGGAGGGGTCTTAGCACATTCTTGCTTTATGTAAATGTTGATATTACAGAAGTTGTACTGTGAAAATTTCACTGTAATCGATAACATGTTGCAGAGTCATGTGCCTAACCAACCTCAGATATTCATCCATATATTTATATATTAAGGGTATTATGTACCCTAGTTCTTTGCCAAGGAGCCTTTTAAGATGGCAATATTGAAGACTTTATCCTTTTTTATTATTAGCTGTGTTTCTTGTGTCACTATTGATTAATTTTTTTTAGTTGCTATTTGTCAGTGAACTGAAAACGTTGGAGACCTAAGGCTTTTGTTTATAATTTTCATTATAACATAATGCTGTTAGTTACATTTAAGCATTCTCTTCCATTTACTCTCTCATTTCTCTTGGTTTTAACCTTGTAGAATAAAATGAAATAAAGGAAAAAAATGAAATTAAATAAAGGAGAGAGCTCAAAACAGTGGAACCACTTACTCTGGTGAATAAAGTTTCTACTGAATCTGTTTTGAGTATGTTTTTATGCAAATAGTCCAGTTAATATGCATCCAAAATTCACATTGTGAGTTACAGAACATTATCATTACTAATAGGATTTGGCAGACGAAAATCCCCCAGAAAACCCAGTCAACTTATTTGTCAGCAACTATTAGAAAACAGCAGAAAACAAATTAGAAGATATGGTTAAGTTCCTGTATAATTTAATGAGGCACATGATGTATATTGTCATTCCCCTTCTGCCCACCCCCCAAAAGATGGTAGAATTAGAAGAAACATTAATAAGAGCAAAAGAAGTGATAAACAGTATGAAGAAGAGCAGATTCTCATAAGAAGCCACTTAATATTTTATAGCTCTCTGATATGGAGAATGAATGGTGACAAAGGGATATTGCTTTTTTTTTTTTCTTTCCTCTCTAAAGACCTCTATCTTTTCATCTATCAGCCTGCATCTGTTCAATAATTGATAGTAGCTACCTGTTCTTGGCTGCAGTTGGAGATGGAATTTGGGGTAGATGGTTCTATGGGGCAGGAGTTAGTTGCCTAAATACAATGGCATATGTTTTAAAAACAGAAACATATATGTAAATGGAAGTATTTAAATGTGCAGGGCATTCAAAATTTAAAAGAAAAGGCAGTAGAATGGTTTTGACCAAGATAATAGTAAAGTTCTGTGTGGCATAAGTAATGGAAAAGTTAGTGGGTTCTCAGCCTTGACAGGGGTCATGCATTTTGAGAACAGAAAAGGAGTGCTTATATTGAGACTGTGCTCAGTTTCACAGAAGGTCACAAGGATACTGAAAAATTTATTTTGTATGACTTATGCCAGCCCTAGCAAACATACAAGTGGTGTGAATTTTTTATTTTGTCCAATTCTAATGCCAATACTAGCGATCAAAAAGAGTTCTGAAAAACATGCCGTGTTTTTGAAGCGTAGGGCTAAATTCATTATTTTATATATATATAACATATATATATATATAACACATATATACATATATATGTTTTTATATATATGTTTATATATTGATATATATAAACATATATAACAATCACCCTCTCTGGAAACATACAAAATTTATGTGTTGTTTGTAATGTAATTTTCATTGCTACTTACTGAAAATCAAGATGCCAGTTAAAATCCAACAGAAAGCCAGCAAACAGAAGTAACAAAAAACTCTTGTGATTTTTCCTTTAGCTTTTGTTGTCTACATTTCCTCTGATTCTGTTTTTCCAATTTTTGTTCAAGTTTAAAAACAACAAAAAAAATTTCTGTAGATTAGTAAGCACAGCCATCACCTCCATTAACGAATTGGGATTCATTAGCTCTATTCTGAGAAGTTCCAATCTCCCATATTTATCACTGTACTTTCTATGAATAGAACTTTCGTTGTAGGTTTTCATAATTGAGAAAGAGTGGAATCTTACTGATGTAATATCACAGCCACAACATTGAACTCGGTTTTATTTGGGTAACTGTAGGAAAAAACCTGACATGACTGATATGTTAATGAGGGCTCTTTCTATAATTTCACGTTGCTTTGTCCTTATCATTGAGATCTTAGTATCTTTCAGGACTTTCATAATAGGGCATGAGTTGGGTTTGACATATGATTTATTTTTCCCCACTAAATGGGTTTTAAAACTTTGTTTCTGCTATATTTATTTTTCTTAGTTTCTGTTGATACTTTTTTTTATCCTGGGAAGATACGTCCAGAGGAGTGGACGCTGCATTTAAGAAGGGCAAGTAGTGATGCCTTTGAAATGTGATCCTTTAAGTCCTTTAATAATCCTTTAAATGTTGCTGGTTTTGATTGTATAAGATACCCAAGAAAGAGAAAAATGGAAATATCCTGGAGAAAGAGTGTTTCAGGAAACATTGTGTGTGGCAAATAAGGCATCATGGCAGAGCTTACTTTGAGTGAACTGTCAAAAAGTGGATCTGAATGATGTGTATCGAAGCTTATTGCAGAAGCATGTAAGGACTGGTACTTGGCATAAATTATGTAAGATGCCTATAATTAGTTTCTTCCTGGTACACTTGTTTGAAATAGATGCAATAACTGAAGGAGTGATTGGCTTCATCAGTCAAAGCATGTACGTTTTGTCCTTGTATGAATTCTACAGCCAGATTAAGAGGAAATTTAACCCAGGCCCTAAAATGCTTGAAACCTTAGTATCCAACAGTAAACTGAATTCACAAAAGAAAGAGGGATTGACTAGCTGTAACTGCATGGTTATATCTTTTTAGCTAGTAAGTGAAAGGGATTTTCTGTGAACTGGAGATGAACCTCACTTGTGTTTTGAAGGACTTTGAGTCATTATACTCATGTTTCAGAGTACAGAACAGGTACTGAATAAGGCACAGAATTGCAGGAAGAAAAAGGAAGAACTTCTGGTGAAGGTAGAGGATACTTTGAGTCATGTACTGAAATGTAAACTCATTTCAATATTTATTTCTTAGTAAGCTCATTTTTTTGAATATTCAAGCTTTCTAACTTGAAGGAAATCATAATGTTCTGAGTGTAACTTACTTAGTGTTGCCTTAAGCAACCTGCTGTGATTGACCCTGTTTTGAAGCATGGGTGGAACTAGACAGTTTTCAAAGGTTCCTGCCAGCTTGAACTTTCTTTCATTGATTCTATGAAATGGAAGTTATAGTAGCTGGTAGTTCCATGAATGAAGAGGTGAAGTTATCAATCATTATTTTCACATTTACATCTTACAGTCATCATGGCTAGGCTTTGTGAACGAAGATTTGGGAAGGGCTCTACCCATGTTTGTTGCAAACATCGTACAGTAGGCTGTTGATAAACCCTGAAATGTCTTCTGTGTTAAGGTTTTTGGTAGTTAATGAGTGTTGGTTTTTGTTGCTGTTTGGTTTTTGTTTGTTTTTATTTTGTTAACAAAGACATTTTGGTATGTCCTAGTCACAGGGGTAGCATGAAACTCTTGTTTTGATAAAGAAGTGTTAAATTGCAACTTCAGTGACAGCAGTGCAAGTGTTACGTGTACGCACAAATTAAATGATACAACTCTTCAAATGGACTGTTTTTTTGTATTGTTCTACAAGTATGGTGTGGGTGGTGTTTTTGGTGGTTTGTTTTTTTTTAAAGAATAAGAAAATACACTTTCAGGTTCTATACAGCATTTCCTTCTTGCAGACCTAGATTGTTCAGGATTGTCAGATTGGACAGGGAGGGATCTGTGCAACTTGCTCTAGTTATAGGTGTCGCTGCTTGCTGCAGGAGGGATTGAACTACATGATCGCTAAAGGTCCTTTCCAGCTCTAACCATTTTGTGATTCTGTGAAGATGAAGTAGTGTCATCCTCAGTTTTACTCAAAATTGTGTCCCAGTATGACTTAAATACTGTGTTTCTTTATTGTCTTATCTTTGTGTTTCTTCTGGCCTTTCTGTTTCTGTGTCTTTAGTAGAATTTTATAGCTGGAAGATATGTAATTTATATGTTGTCTAACAATACAGTTGTAGTTGTGGCAAGTACAGAGTTTATCTCTGTCTTTTGTTACCTTGGATTGTTAAAGCATCATTTGATGCTGTAGTATTGATGTTATAGAATCAATTTGTACTTCCAGAAAATAGCATGAAGCTTAATCTATTTTGATTAAACTGCACATTACTGTATGCCTAGAAATATGTATCTGGTAGCAGTAATGCACCAGTTTAAAGATAGCAATACTGAGTTTCAAGTGCAAATGTGGTGTTACCTTATGAAGAGGGGTTATAAGATAGCTAACTAACCTTACATACAAAGCAGGAAAATTTCTTCCTCAGTGTCCCTCTGCACAGATCATGTTATGTTTTGGCTTAAATAAGCTGCATTTTAGTCTGTAAGCTTTATATTTAACTTGAAAAATTGAGGATATTGAAAATGAAGCAGGATAAACAAATTAAAGGTCACATTAAATTATAAGCAACTGTCATCATCTAGAGGAACAGGTTTTCTGGAGAAGTGGTAGATGCCTGGAAACATTCAAGGTCTTGATCTAGTTGATGTTGATCAACTTGATCTAGTTGAAGACATTCCTGCTCACTGCAGGGGAGTTGGACCTTAAAAGGTCCCTTCCAAACCAAACTGTTCTATGATTTCATAGAGAAAATTGTTGCTACAGTGCAGTAGGTCACAGCTGTTGACCTGGAAAACATTTTCTTTTTTTTTATCACTGTAACAAACTACAACTGATCTTGGCAAAATTACCAGTAATTGAAAATGGAAACTCCAATCTATCTTTAACATTTGAGTTCATTTTTTCTCAGTGATACTTTAATGTACTCGAGTGCCCTTTCAGACTGTTGTTTTCTTTTCAGCAGAAGGAAGGTGGCACATACTGGGCATTAAAGATAATAAATTGCAGTCTTCAGCTGTGATAGATATATCTATATAGGGAGGTATATATATAGTGCATTAGTACCAAATAATTTCCAATAGACTGAAGAAGAGTTGGAATCTAGACTTAAATGTTAACTGTAGTCCTTGTTCGCATTGAATTCACTGCAAAGATTTGGTATGGTGTTTTTGTTTCCATTTTGTAAGTAACCCACTGACAGCCACGACATTCTGCTACTGCTTGTTTATCACAATGACTAAAACAACCTGACATGCAGTGCTTGAAGGCAGACACACATAAGGATAATAATGAGGATTTAATCCCCAGTCTTGACGTGTAACTTTTTTTATTACAGAACTTCAGTAACACAGAAAGAAAATTATATGTACAGTATTTTAGAGGTTAGTTTTACGGTGGATCAAGATTGTGGATCAAGATAAAATGCCTTTAGCATTGCATCTGCTCCACTGAGGCATCATCCTCTACAAGTATAGCTGGTATTACAATTAAAGTCCTTCTGTTGTGTGTTTTTTGTGTGGGTTTTTTTGTTTGTTTTTTGAGGGGTTTGTTTTTTGGGGAGGGAGAAAGCATTGGGGGTTTTTTTGTTTTGTTTTTGGGTTTTTTTGCATGTTCTTTCAGTCTACTTGATAGCTGTAAAGGGTAAATTACAATCTAATGTTAATGACAACATATAAAGGAAGGGTCAGGCAAAGAGGACACACAGACTGAAAAAGTCTGATTCTACTTCAACTGATATAATGTATTGCTTTTATATTCAAAGGAGAATTAAACTACTATAGTTAGTTAACTATGATATTTTCTTTGCAATCTTGTTTTTCTGTTTGGAAATGGGAGGTCACAGCTGCTTTCTACTAGAGCAGTCTCCTCTGTGCCAAGCTTTACTTGGGCAGAGAATGTGAGTTTGTACTGGCAGACGCATATGATATCTTGTTGAATTTTGTATGACATATTTAATAAAACTTGGTTAGAAAAAATACTTCATTTTTGTGGTGACATCACTGTAAAATGGAAAGAAAAGAATGGATAATGCTTCTTTTAATAAGACAGAGAATGCTGCTTGGTATTTCTTAATGAACAAAACTGAATACAGATGGTCTGTCTTAAATAAAAGGTACTAGTAAATATTATCCATCTTATTTCTGCTACTGAAAGATCTGTAATTCTTTTTTGTGCTACAGTTTTGGATAGTATGAAAAATGCAACTAGACGTATGCTGGATGTGTGAAAATCACCATTTCAGCAAATTGTTAGAATTAGTTGTACTTTAAAAGTCTCTTTCCCTGCATAAATTGTGACTCTTCATATTCTTCTCCCAGCCTCAATAGTGATTGAATTAATGGTGAAGCCTGGTCCCAAGGTGAGGAAAATCTTTGGGAAAGCTTTTATTGCCTTATGTGGGTCAAGTCTATGGAGAAGTGTTCCTGAAAGCTTGCTTAGAAACCTGATACAGTAAAATGAAAAATGGAGTGAGGTGATTTTGAGAGATTTTTTCAGCATAATGGAGGTTTTTCAGCAATATGGAGGTACTTAGAGGAATAGAATAGAGATGAGTATAGAGAGTGGTGTTTATAGACACTGTTAAAAGTACATTTAATTTGATTTTATATCCTTTTATAGCTCAGTTTAGACTTTTAAGAAATATAAGCTTGAGTAAAGTACTACAGAAAATTTCTGATGAAAAGACAGCACTGTTTGGTGAGGAAGAATGGACAGTTGTGGTTTTTTTTCATTCTCAGTATAGAGTGCTGCATCAGGGCTCTGATGTGGGAAGAGGCTGAAGCTCACAAATTGCCTTCTATTTGGAAAGATCCCAAAATATATTGCACTGTATTCTGTACAAATGATTAACATTTGGTAACACTGAAATTAATCTCATTCTGGGGAAGGATATAGCAGGTTTTAGTGCTCAGCAATATAGATCTATTTTAAAGTAAACTGAAGGCTCTCACTGTTTTTGAAGCATAGAGAAATCTCAAGAATGCAGAATGTGATTTACTAATTGGACACTAAAAAGGCTTATTTTTTAATTTTTTTTTGGTATGTGTGTGTGTAAAGAGTCATGTCAGTTGTAATTATAGGCGCCAAGAATTAGCTGAAGTAAAAGAGTCAAGTCTTCAGCGTTAAGCTCCATAGAAGAAAAAGTGCTTCTAGCAGCATAGTCCTTTCTCATACAGTGCTCCTCAGAGTTCTGCTCTGACTGTCATGTACTGAGGCATCAGCATGGTTTCCTTCAGCAACTGGGATTATTCTTTGTCAGTCATCCTGGCAAGGTCCAAATCTGCTCAGTTTGAGATTAAAGGCAATAATAACCTAACATAGGACCTGAGAGAGTGGGATAACAGAATTCTGTTGTGGATGGGAAAGGAGGGTGATGTTGGGGTGCAATGAGGTTGTGAAGGTAGGACAATAGAATTTCTTTAATTGTTGAATAACCATTTATGTCGATTCCAGTGTTTTATTTTACTGGTTCTAAGGTGTTACCAGGAATTTGGTATTGGCAGTTTTCAGGTAAGAACCGAGCTTTGTGATAAACCTAGCTTTTCATTTTTGTGTGAATAAACTACTTGTTCAGTAAAATTAATGTATGGCAGTTAGGCATTTGAAAATCTACTGTCTCTCTGAAGACAGTGAAAATATTCCTGCTGATGTCCTTGAAGTATGGAAAAACCCTGAAGGCTCTAGTATTTGACTAGTATTTTTTACAGATTGTCCTGGTTTGGGTTAGAATGTCCTGGTTTGGGTTAGAACAGAATTAATTCTGTTCAGTGATTTTATTTTTTCTAAAAAGTATTCCATCCCATATACATCGTAGGCAGTATCAGTTCCCCCCCCCTCAACCTTGCCAGAGCTACCTGAGCTTCCCCTTTAAAATCTGAAATTCCTGAATCTTAAGCTCAGGCATCTTGGGAAGGACCCTGCCCTCAGGGGGAAACAGAAGTCAGAGGTTTTTGGGACCCTGGTGGGGGGCTGGGACTTAGTCTGTACTGGGAGCTAGCTGCTGGAACACCGGGGAGCTGCTTGAGCTTGGAGCTCCAGCACAGGACGTATTGCTGGAGCTAATGTGGTGACGCAGTTGTCATAAAAAGGGGGAGTTGGGTTTGGTATTTGGGTCCTGTATATATTTATATATGTTTAATTTAACATTGCTATTATTATTAAAGTAGGTTTAGTTTTACTTTCCAATTCAGAAGCCTCTCTGCCCTTATTGTCCCCTATCTCTTCTGGTTGGGGGGAAAAAGGAGGGTAATAAGGAATATCTGCCATGGGTCAGTGGTCGTGCCCAGCCTCCACCCACGACACAGATTTACTCTAATGATTTGGCATAGTAATACCCAGGGGACTTTATTTTGATTAGACCAGGGGCCTCACTGGATTCTCCTCTTCTCTAACCCCCATCTTGTATTTCCACTTCCACTATGCTCCTCTTCATTTGGAGAGAACAAGGTAGTCATGTATTTCTCTCCAAGTCTAACTAATTTAGCATTTGTTTCTTTATGGGATGTGTGTGTAGTTTTCTGCTTTTATATAGAACCTATGGAATTAATTATAAACATTAAATACATCAGGTTTTTGGATGAGGCTTGACAGTAACTGAGAGTAATAAACCATAATTGAGGCAATTGTAGTTATTGTACTGTTAAAAATTCCAGGTGAAAACCATTGCATTTTATTGGAATAAAATTGGCTAGATTATATTGCTGTGCAAAACTGGCTGAAAATTATGCCAGAAAAATTGGTATTTCAGAAAATTTCCTGATGTCAGTAGTCTCTGGGATCTTTGAATCTGTGGTTGTCCTCATTGGTGAGCTGTCTGAGGGAACATCAAATTTCCAAAGCATCTAGTTTCAGATAATTGGCATAAGGTTGTAGCTCTTACGTAAAAATTCAGTAGCAAAGCAAAGAATATTAGGAAGAAACATCATGGAATGATTATGAAAAATGAATATGGTGGGTTGACCTTGACTGGATGCCAAGTGCCCACCAAAGTCTATCACTCCTCTCCTTAACTGGATAGGAGAGAAAAAATATGATGAAAGGCTTGTGGATCGAGAGAAGGACAGGGAGAGATCAGCAATTACTATCATGGGCAAAACAGACTCAATTTGGGGAAATCTGTTTAATTCATCCTTACCAATCAAATCAGAGTAGGATAATGACAAACAAACCCAACTCTTAAAAACACCTCCCCTCCACCCTTTCCTTCTTCTTGGGCTTAACTTTACTCCTGATTTTCTTTACTTCCTCTCCCCCAGTGGCACAGGCGGATGGGTAAATAGGAGTTGTCGTCAGTTTGTCACATGTTTTTGCTGCTCCTTTCTCCTCAGGGGGAGGACTCTTGTGGGGTCCCTCTGACAAACTTCTCCAGTGTGAATCCTTCTCATAGGCTACAGTTCTTCACAAACAGCTCCACTGTGGGTCTGTTCACTGAGGAGCAGTACCTCATGAATGGATTGCTTCAGTGTGGGTCCCCCATGGGGTCACAAGTCCTGCCAGCAGACCTGCTTCAGCATGGACTCCTCTCTCCATGTGTCCACAGGTTCTCCCAGGAGCCTGCTCCAACCTGGGCTTCCCATGGGGTCACATCATCCTTCATGTGCATCCATCTGCTCTGGCTGCTGATGGGTATCTGCTTCACCATTAACCTCTATGGGCTGCAGCAGGAGGACAGCGTGCCTCACCATGGTCTTCACCATAGGCTGCAAGAGAATCTCTGCTCTGGCAACTGGAGAATCTGCTTCTCCTTCTTCACTGACCTTCGTGTCTTCATATTTGTTTCTGTCACATACTCTCATTTGTCTTGCTGGCTGCAATTGCTGTTGTGCAGCTTTTCCGTCCCCTCTTCTTAAATGTGTTATCATGGAAGTCCTACTACCATTGTTGATGGGTTGTGTCTACGTTTTGGAGCTGACTGGCGTTGGCTCTCTCTTGACTTCTCACAGAAGCCACCCTGGTAGCTCCCTGGCCACAAAAACCTTGCTGTTCTATGTGGGATGTATTGTGAAGCATCTTAAGACGCCACTGGTCAAAGCTGATCGGAGTTTTCCATATAAAGAACTTCATATTATACTGGATATGAAGATGTCAGTATTTCAGAATAGTGCTGTCACTAAGGATCTACAAGAAATAGGTTAATTATTTTGAGTTAAATTGCATGTAAGAATAATTCCTTTAAGAAATTCAGCACATTATGATATACTGGTTCATTATCATAGATGAGTCTAATAAAAGAATAATGCAAATATTTTGAACTTTCTTTTGTGCTTAAAATTCCCTAGATTCCTTTACAGAGCTGCCTTTGAATGCTTTCATTTCTCTTTTTCTTTAAGCTTTATAAGTAAAAATTTCTCCTTTAGAGACTGACAAATAATGTTCTCTTACATAGACCAGCATGTTGAATTGCTCTTTCTCTGAATAGCTCCTGTTATTCTCAATGAGAATTAAGCCAGTCATTCTTTTTAACAATAAATGACTAATGGCTTTATTTTCTTTAGAAATAATAGAATATAGACCTTTTGGAGGAGAACAATTCTTCATTAATCTTCCTGAAGAAGACTACTCTTATGCAGCAGATTTGAAAGATAACATTTAGTGACGAAAACCAGTTGTAAAAAGTGTATGATACCAAAATGTGTTTTTGTACATTTTATCACCTCTGCTCAAAGGAGAGGTTAAGGATGAAGTTTAGAGTAGGATTTATATATACATATAGGAGAAAGAGACAACCGAGCAAGCTAGGAAGAGAAAAATGAAGGTAAGATGTGAAAACTCTTTTGATTTCCCTTCAGTCTGTGCTATAATAATTTGTTAGAACTGAGGTGATGGCCTTTATTTCATTCTGTTCTGTGGCTATCAGTATTTTCAGTGTGTTTAACTAATGACTTTTCCCCCCTTTGTATTGGAAAATGCTATATCCTTTTTACATTTATGGAATGAGACCAAAGAACACTGTTTCTTGTCACTGGGAATGCTTCATTTCATATAATTAATTACATAGATGAACCCAACAGGAAACACAGATTACATTCCATCAAAGAAAGCAGGTTGTTCTCATGGATAAGTTTTCATTAATATCTTCTAAAAAATATTAATAGGAGCATATTTGATCTTGTAAAAAAGCTAAAGCAATTCAGTTAAAAATTTCCAGTTTAGAATTTTTTTCTAAATGTGAAGTGCAAGCTAAGGATATAGTACAGAGATTATTATAATTCTTGCTCTGTTCTTAAATATTACACTGTACTAACTTTTGCTGGAAATTATATTTCTTTGAAAATATACAATTGAATATGTACTGCAGTTTAGTGTATGTGCTGATACAGTTAGGGTACTTCCAGAAAAGGCAAAAATGTAGAGCTAAAAATATTAACAAAACTGATCTGTGAATAGATTAGAGATTGTGAGATGTCCATAAATAGACTGTTTTGAAAAAGTCAGTACCAGTAGAGGTATGTATAATTATTTCTGAGATGGCGAAAATATATATAAGCATCACCAATATATAATTAAATGCTCATGTTTAGAAAAATATTTAAGTATATATCTCTCACCTATATAAATATATATATATATGTATATATATGTAATTATTTTTGGGTTGAGGAAAGAAAAGTGTATTTCCCATCTGTTATTTCATGTTACCTGCTAGTGACTTCTGGGTTTGTGCCAAACTGATGAAGCAAAAGATCTTTTTTGTAATAGCTGTAGAAGGGAGTCACAGAAGATACAGGAAATTGTTTCTAGCCTTTCCCAGCACATCCCAAGGAAGCTTACAAGATCTTTTTCCAGTTACAGATTTAGTAGCTAAACAACTACTTATGTTGAAAAGTGCTTTGCGTGCTGACAGTGTAAAAGGTAATCTTAACATTTGTTGTGTGTCTTGCGCTGAAGTTTTAAATACTTCTATATATTAGTGGTATTTCTTATATAAAGTATCTCATGATTTTATGTGAACTACTACTATTTTCATTCTAATGTTTTATTTTGTTTGTGGCCAGTGGTTAGGAAAATTTGCATGTCTACTTCTATTTCTCTGAAAGACTAACCAATGGCAGAGATAGTAAGCTGCTCAAGTCATTCGTCCAGACACGCAATGTATTTTCCATGCTTCAGTAACAGATTTGTAATTACCACAAGTTAGTGGCAAGCTGTGTAAATTCATATGCTACAAAACTGCTGCTTCATTATAAGTAAATGGACTTTTCCTTTAGAGGGCAAAGATAGCAATAATATTCCACATGAAAATAATTAAAATGGGTTTCCTGCTGCGTTTTATATCATAGCTATTTAGTTAGTCCTCTCCATGTTCATACCTTTCTCCCTTTAAGAAAAGGCAGCATTTGCAGCAATGAAAGAAGTGTTTATGTTCTGGAAATCTGTAAAGCAGTACATACATGACTCAGCATTGCCTTCATGTTATGTAGTCAGATTTGTGACTTGTGATTGCTCAGCTCTATTAAAGGGAGAAGAAACAATATAAAAGATGATGATATAACTTAGTTTGTCCTTAAGTATGGGACTTTATTTCATGTAGAACTTGGACACAGCTTAACGTCTATTTAAGCATGTGTTTGTCTGGAGAAACTAATACTCTTCAGTTACCTTTTGCATGTGTATATCAACTTCTAGGATATTGAAATGGAATTCACTCATTTTGACACTTGAGTAAGGATGTGATCTCTAGATATGCAGCGGTCTGCAGACAGAGCTGCACAGTTTCACAGGTTCATCTCACAGGATGGGAGAAACAGCCTTTGCTTTGTAAGTTCTGTGAAAAGGTGTGAAATATTGCAAATTTTCAAGCAATGATTACTTGTTTTTATTTGTTACTCACAATGGAAAAAAAAAATGGAAGCATGGGGACCTGTCCCAGTCCAGTTAATGGACACGGGGTAGATCCGAGGTTTATATCCCAGACTGAAACTAAGACACAAATGAGGTCAAATGCCGAAAATCAGTTAAGGTTTATTGAAACAAAAGAGTTAGAGCGATAGGACCAACTGAAGGACCTGAAAGTTCACAAGTCCATGGGACCTGGTGGAATACACCCACGGGTACTGAGGGAATTGGTGGACGAGGTTGCTAAGCCACTCTCTATTGTGTTTCAGAAGTCATGGCAGACTGGTGAAATCCCCACTGACTGGAAAAGAGGAAAGATAACCCCTATTTTTAAAAAGGGGAAGAAGGATGATCAAGGGAACTGTAGGCCAGTCAGTCTCACCTCTGTGCCTGGTAAGATCATGGAGCAGATCCTCCTGGGGGAACTGCTGAGGCAGAAGAATAATGAAGAGGTGATTGGGTATAATCATGACTTCGCCAACGGTAAATCGTGCCTGAAAAATCTGGTGGCCTTCTATGAAGAGTTTATGACATCAATAGACAGCGAAAGAGCAACTGACGTCATTTACCTGGACCTGAGCAAAGCCTTCGACAGTGTCCTGCACGACATCCTGGTCTCCAAGCAAGTGGAATATGGGTTTGATGGATGGACCACTCACTGGATAAGGAATTGGCTTGATGGCCACAACCAAAGTGTGGCTGTCAGTGGATCCGTGTCCGAATGGAGGCCAGTGACAAGTGGAGTCCCTTAAGGATGAGCACTGGGACCAGTCTTGTTCAGCATCTCAGTCAGAGACATGGACAGTGGCATCGAGTGCTCCCTCAGCAAGTTTGCCGAGGACACCAAGCTGTGTGGACCGGTTGATACGCTGGAGGGAAGGGCTGCCATCCAGAGGGACCTGGACAGGCTGGAGAGGTGGGCCCATGCCAACCTGATGAAGTTCAACAAGAACAAGTGCAAGGTCCTACATCTGGTTTGGGGCAATCCCAAGCACCGATACAGGCTGGGTGAGGATTTGCTTGAGAGCAGCCCTGCGGAAAGAGACTTGGGGGTGTTGGTGGATGTGAGGCTTGACATGAGCCTCCACTGTGCGCTTGCAGCCCAGAAGGCCAACCGTATCCTAGGCTGCATCAAGAGAAGCGTGGCCAGCAGGTCGAGGGAGGTGATCTTCCCCCTCTACTCTGCACTCATGAGACCCCACTTGGAATGCTGTGTCTAGTTCTGGAGCCCCTATTACAAGAGGGATATGGGGCTGCTGGAGCGAGTCCAGAGAAGGGTCACGAGAATGACTGGAGCACCTCTCCTACGAGGACAGACTGAGAGAGTTGGGATTGTTCAGTCTGCAGAGGAGAAGGCTCTGAGGAGACCTTATTGTAGCCTTCCAGTATCTGAAGGGGGCCTACAAGAAAGCTGGCGAGGGACTTTTTAGGAGGTCAGACAGTGATAGAACCAGGGGAAATGGGTGTAAGCTAGAGGAGGGTAGATTTAGGTTGGATATTAGGAGGAAGTTCTTCACTATGAGGGTGGTTAGACAGTGGAACAGGTTGCCCAGAGAGGTTGTGGAAGCCTCATCCCTGGAAGCTTTTAAGACAAGGCCTGATGCGGCCCTGGGTAACCTGATCTAGTGGATGGTGTCCCTGTCAGTTGGGGGAGTTGGAACTGGATGATCTTTGAGGTCCCTTCCAACTCTGACAATCCTATGATCCTAAGAAGTATTGGAGCACTGAATTTAGCACTTCATCCAACTGCATTCTGGGTTGGATTTTAATGGTATTAGTTCATAAAGAGATTTGTATATAAAGGTTCCTATTTTTTAAAAATTCAGGCAGAGAAAACCGTAGGAATTTAATGGAGTATCGACACATTAATTTTATTGTACTTGTACTTCTTAAAGTCATTTGAAAGCCTAGGCTTGGTGAAATACCAAATATCTGTGTAATTATTTTTTTTGATATTTATAAAATGGAGTTTAAGTAAGAAATTTGAAATTTCCATTGAAAGAAACATATTAAACAGGTGGTGTTTAGTTTTTTTTATTTTCAATAACCAAAATAAGCATTTCATGTGGCTTTTAGTGTTTTAGAGAGAGAACTCTAAAGTGCAAGCTCTCTATGGCTAGTAGGAGCCCCATTGTTATTTGGGGTGCCAGGTATTCCTCATATTCCACAGAAGGAAGTTTCAGTAGTGTACAGCTCCCTTGAAATAATGAGGTCAGGGAATGAGTTTTTCCCTTATTGCCAAGGGCTTGTGCATTAGTGAAAAGGCACTTGTGGAAATTGAACAGTGACCCTTCTGAACAGGCATGTTAAAGTCCCACAGATGGCCTTCTACCTCACATATGTCATCTGCTTTTAACTCTTTGTTAGACTACAGCTTCTGTAGTCTAACACACCTTTTTTAAAGTCCTCCTCATGAATTGAATCTTGACAGCATAGTAGGAGGAGCATGGTCAAAACTTTTTGTATGTGTTTGTAGTGAAAAGATGGTTCGTTATTTTTTATTCATGATGAGAGATATGAGATGCACTTTTAATGAAACAGTATTTTAAATTTTATTGGGATTTAGAAGCTTATAGAGTTTGTGCTTTGATATTAATTCCTTTTTAAAATGTTTTTCAGTATTTTCTCAGTATTTCTGAATATAAACTTTAGTGAGCGTGTGGTGGTATTTCTTGGCAAATGATTTCAATACTGTGCCATTCAAATCTGCAGTTAGTAATGCTGTTAGTACCATAGAGACAGCCTCCACAGAAATCTTAGTGGATGAGATCTGTGAAACACAGTGAAAGGACTGAAAAGCAGTGGCTCTTAGCCCAGCCTTATCAACAGTACTAGAAGCAAAGAATGTGAGTGGAATAAATACGGAGTGTAGGGAGGTGAGTGCCAGACTTGCTGGAAGCAGCTATTGATTCCAACTGTGCTTTGCCAGCCCCATGAATGCACGCCTCTGAGGTGGCATGGCACAGGAGTCTGGAGTGGCAGAGGAAGCTGATATCAGCCTTCCTGGAGGCTGGCACTGAACAACAAAATAGCATCCTTTCACTTCTCACTGCAGCATCCCATTCAAAGAGGCTTGGTGCAAATCAAGTAGTAAAGGAGTTTTGCAGCAAGGCAAGCTTTGATGGTGTTTCATCCTTTTATTGCTATAATGCTTTTCCATGTGACTAACAATTTAAGGTTCCACAGGGTACTGGTAGTCTTGGTGACGTTAGTCTGAAGGTCCTGGAGCAAGATGTAAGTGGAAAGTAGTTTCAGGACACTGTTGGTGTTAACTTTCTTTTTCCAACACTGGAAAGAGGTTCGGACAGAGGTATTGGGTGACAACCCTACCACAGGTTTTTCAGTGAAATGTTGGATGGAAATATGTGCTAGAGTCACTGGGAAGGTTTGGTGAAGATGAGTCAAACCCTCTGCTATTAGAGGGGTGCAAAGATGTGTGGGAAGCTATTTTCTAAGTTCAAATTTGCTGCAGGAGTGGGCTTGAGGCAGTGTGGGACTGTTGGGTCACTTCAGATGGCACATGGAAATGAAGTCTGAGAATAGCATAGCTATTATGCTATTAGCTGCGAAGACCTAGTAGAGAGCTTTCACATCAGATGAGAAGCAGATGTTGGTACTTGAGATGCAGATATAAGAAATGGAATAGAAAACCCATTAAGAACTCCTTGAAATGAAAACTGGCAAAATAGTCTCATAGCTAATGGCAGCAATGAAAAAATCTAAATCTAGCACTGTAGGTTGTAACTTACATTAATAAACATGTGCAATCTGAAAGACTGGTTTCTGAAACTGACAAAGTATGATTTTGTGTCCATCTGTAGATTGGAGTAGGTAGCTCTCCTTTGGTAAGAAAAAAAAACCCTCTGTGTAGGAATAGGGAGGCCAGCAGTAAAATTAATTTTTTTCATTATGATTAGATGTATAAAATTTGAGTGGAATTCTGTATAAGCAGAATTTAATTTGGTGTTCAGGAAATCTTGTATCTTTCCTGCTTTAACTTAGAAATACTGTTTCTTGAAAAGGCATTATGTATGAAGCAATACCTTACATTGAACAAATTGCCTATTAGAATTTTTCCTAAATTGGTAGTTTCTAAGTCACAGGGTTAATATCCCTGCTGTACAGCCAGTGCCATAGCATGAAGTTGTACTTGGATAAAATACAAAAATGATTATAAATTCAGAAAAGCTGCTTCAATTCCAGTGAATTCTCTTGACATAAATTAGTTTTGATTTCAATCTCTAGTCTTTTAATGCATTGGTCATACTACAGATAAATGTGAACATGAAACAAGGGCTGGATTTGCTTTGTCCATTGCTCTAGGTCACCTACTGTTCTCTGAGTCAGATTCATATGTACTATGTATCATTATATTCTTTAGCAATATAGATTTCTATTGGATAATAATTGAAGTGATGTCAGTGATATATATGCAGCATCTACAGAAAATGATGCAGAGAAGAGATCAATAAAATCACAGAATGTCAGGGGTTGGAAGGGACCTTGAAAGATCATCGATAGTCCAACCTTCCTGCCAGAGCAGGCTTATTCCCTGACCGGGAATCGAACCCGGGCCCCAGCAGTGAGAGCGCTGAATCCTAAACACTAGAAGTAACAAATGCCCTATACAAGAAAGAAAATTAGTAGGATCATATTTTTGTATCTATTGAAATCTGGAAACTTACACTAAATAGCTAAGTTGTCAGAGAGAATTTTTTTCCAGGGAGTTTTTTCGTTAAGTATGAAGAGAGAAGTTGTATGGAATAACAGAATCACAGAAAGTTAGGAGCTGGAAGGGACCTCGAAAGATCATCTAGTCCTAGACCAGGTCACACAGAAGCGCGTCCAGACGGGTTTTGAATACCTCCATAGAAGGAGACTCCCCAACCTCTCTGGGCAGTCTGTTCCAGTGCTCTGGCACCCTTCTTGGGAAAAAAATTCTGTTCGTGTTCATACAGAACCTCCTATGCTTCAGCTTACAACCGTTGCCTCTTATCCTGTCACTGGGCCTTGCCGAGAAGAGCCTGACCCCATCCTCCTGAGACCTACCCTTCACATGCTTAAAAGCATAGACGAGGTCACCCCTTAGTCTTCTCCAACTGAAAGAGACCCAGCTCCCTCAGCCTTTCCTCATAAGGAAGATGTTCCAGCCCCTTTATCATCTTGGTGGCTCTGTGCTCGACTCTTTCCAGCAGTTCCTTATCTTCCATAAACTGAGGGGCCCAGAACTGGACAGAATATTCCAGATGCGGCCTCACCAGGGTAGAGTAAAGGGGGAGAAGAACCTCTCTTGACCTACTAACCACACCCCTTTCAATCCACCCCAGAATCCCAGTGGCTCTCCTGGCCAGAAGAGCACACTGCTGGCTCATGGTCATCCTTCCATCCACCAGGACCCCCAGATCCCTTTCCCCTTCACTGCTCTCCAACAGCTCAGTCCCCAACCTCTACTCATACATAGGGTTGGTCTTTCCCAGGTGCAAAACTTGACACTTGGCCTTGTTGAATTCCATTGAGTTTCTCCCTGCCCAACTCTCCAGAGTGTTCAAGTCACGCTGAATGGCAGCACAACCCTCTGGTGTGTCAGCCACTCCACCCAGTTTAGTGTCATCAGCAAACTTGCTGAGAGCACACTCTGTTCCCTCAGCCAGGTCGTTAGTGAATATATCGAAAATCCCTGGTCCCAGCACCGATCCCTGAGGGTCTCCATTAGACACAGGCCTCCAAATAGACTCCATCCCAATGACCACGACTCTCTGACTTCTGTCCTTCAGCCAGTTCACAATAATTGTAGATTGTTAAAGGATACCTTGGCTAGAGGTGCTGTAATGCTACTCAACCTCTCTGTAAACTGTGCATTCTTTCATTCTGTTTTTCCTTTATATCCATATTATGGAAGGTGAGGTTTTGTGAATTGTATAATCATCTTGGTATTCTGAAGAGGATGTTGAACATTATAATAAACTCTTACTGACTGAAGATCAGGAAAAGGCTGAATGTGACAAGAAGCTGGGTTCTTATACACATGTTAGATTAAAGAGCTTTTGGAATATTTGTAAAATTGTGGAACTCCAATTTATTGAAGCAGTTTCCTTACGTAATTTGAGAATCAACTGACAATTTTATTTTGGTTTTAGACGAACGTAAAGATTTTGCTTAATATATCCAATAATGGATTTTAAGGATCAGGTGATTTGAAAAGTTAATTCTTTAGGAAAATCAGTATAGGTATATATGTTGTATGGGTTTATGTTTTTTGAGTTTAAGACAGAAATTTCCATACAAACCAGAATCATGGAGTGCTTTGGGTTGGAACCCAAAGGAAAACCATGTGGTTCCATAAGCTGGAACCATAGCATAACGAGGAGAAGAATATAGAACAAAATAGCATTACTGTGATGTGTGTAGATGCATGGTGCTGCTTCATCTTGAGTGCTCTGCATGATTTTAGTCATGCAGTATAAAAAAATAGACTTGAAAAAGATTCAGAGAAGGGTATCAATAACGGTATGTAGTGGCTTCATAGACAGGACTAAGTCAGCTAAGACTTACTTCTAGAAATGCCTGAGGGATGTTATATTTGTGATCTGGGAGGTTGTCTGCAGTACAGAGATGAACAAAAACTGATTAATTGTCTGGTTGGTTTAAGGGTGATTAAAGAATGTGTAATGCATACAAACCTTACTTCTGTGTTCATCCTTAAGGATAATGCGGGATGTTTTGCTTTAGAAAGGATTTTGGTTTTATTCACGATTGATACTATTTTAATAGCCTTATATTCTAGTTTATTCTGACTTTTCACCACTTTAATAATAAATGTATTGGCTGAATAGGCTCATTGTGGGTGCAAGTTGCTGATTTGGTGGAAGTGGAAAGAGGATCTACTGCTTTCATGTTTCTTTCAAGAACTGCAAGTTTTGCCAGTGTGATGTGATTCATGGAACAACATTACAAAAGGGAGGTTTAGATTAGGTATCAGGAAAAATTTATTCATAGAAAGGGTCGTTAAGCATTGGAACAGGCTGTCCAGGGAAGTGGTGGAGTTACTGTCCCAGAGGTGTTCAAAAAACATACAAATGTGGCACTTAGTGACATGGTTTAGTGGGCATGGTGGTGGTTGGACTCAATGATCATAGAGGTCTTTTCCAACCTTAATGATTCTACAGTTCTATGATTATAGCTGGCTCAAACCTGTTCAGAACACTACTTCAGGAACAACATCTCCATAGTTACTATTAGGAGAGATGTAGTTGGAAAACAATACTGTAGTGGTAATTTTGGTTTCTCTTTCATGATTTAAAAAAAATTGATAGGCCTATTTATTCACTTTAAAAAATAGTAATTAACAAGGCAAAAAACATACACATTCATAGATTGTTAATTTGTGCAGCATCAGAGTAAAGAAATGTGTATTGTTACAGAACTGTGGTTCTATTCTGCACATACAGATTCTGCTCATTTCTTTCTTGCTCTTTCAAAGCACACATTCCCATAACAACCCTTTTGCTAATAAAACACTGTCAGTTAAATACAGTTCAGTCTGCAAAACTTCTTTCTCTCCCTTTGAGGTAAAACTGTTGAACTTTTAAAACACAAAGAGTGTTTTGTTCCTGTAAAGATGTGCATGATGCTTGACCATTTTTAAGTTGTGATTGTGTGGCTTTGACAATTTTGTGAGACATATTTTCCCAGTAGATCAATTCTGTATAAATTGAATTTTATTTATGGTGGTCTTAGAGATCTTAATGCAAATGGGACGTGACAATACACCTACTGCAGTTTATGAAACTTAATTTATGCAGACATTAAAATGATGGGTAGTCTTTATAATGTTTTGTTCTAGAGACTAAAGAGTAAAATTAAGACATAGTAATAATTCTAGTCATTTTTTCTGTTCCACCTGTTATCTAAGGTGTGCAGATCAGTTTATGTCTCAGCGATGAAATCGTAATTTATTATCAATTTTCTTAAATTTTTGGAATCAATTTATTGAATTTGAGTTTTTCCTTCTTGAAATCATAGCCTATTACAGCTAATGACATAATTAGGAGGGTATTTTATGTTTAGGAAGATGATTTGTAGAGAATGGAGATAATGATACTTAATGACAGATCTTAATGATGCAGTTGAAAACTACATAGCAGAATGTTTATTTTCATAAAATTTGTGTGTTGTTCTCTAAAATGTAGCTATATTTTACTGATGATGACTTTGGAGCATTGGTTTTGAAAAGTCATTAATGGAAAATGTAATTATTTTTTCATTATCTTACTACTTCAAGTACAGGAAAACTACTGTAACATTTTAAAAGCAATGTAAGAAGCATTACCTGTATAAGTACTATGAGAAAGACTTCTATTTTAAATGCTAGTAAGTAACATTGTCTGAATAGTATTTTTACTTAAGGAGTGCAAATGGTCTCTGAATTTTTCTTTGTTTTTATCTATACAAGTAATTTGTCCCATTATGATGACTGTAATCTTTTTCTCATTTTTTACTGCTTGCCTTTTCTAGGAAGTAGAGGTTGGTACACATCTTCTATCTTTCATGACTCTGATGTATACATTGATTTCCTTAAGTTTTACTAAATATAGGTTGTTTCTCCCTCTCCAGGATGATTATTTTCGTACATGGAGTCTGGGTAAACCATTTGATCAAGGTAAGATTCTGCCAACTAGTTATTTGATGAGATAAAATGTGTTTGTAATTGTATTCCTGTTCTAGAACACCTACAGAATTCTGTGACTCTTTGTTATTTTCTCCCTCTTTAAATGATTGATTTACAGAGGAATAGAAATTCAGCCTAATCAGCGTTTATATCTGTGATTTTTGAAGACTTCTGTTGATTAGAGGCAGACATGGGAGCATTAAGAACCTCCAAAGTAGCTTAAAATTTTCCTCATACAAACAAGTTCATGGGGTTTGGGAACTTTTGTTTTTATTTATATATTTAAGTTAAGCACTGTTGAATTTTCAGTAACTTGTTTGAAGAAAAATAGGTGTGCAATCTGATATTTGTCCTTTGCAGTTAAGAAAAGATTCATTAAAATGTTGAAAGTCTCTTCATATCTGGCTGGTAAAAGAAGATATAACAGTTTTGGAAGTCTCTGTAATGTTCAAGTGATCTGTCTTGAGGAAAGACACAGATGGATCTTTGAGAATGCTACAGTACAATTTCAGCCTTAAAATAATTTGAGCAAACACAGCAAATTTTCACATTAAACATTCCCTCCCTAGGCATTGGAACTTAATATTTACTGTCAATACAATCCATGTCTTGTATGTTGTTTCAAAGTGACTGCCATTGTGAAACTACTAAGAATCTTGATACATTTTATGTTTTAAATTGCTACAAGGAGTGCTTCAGAGACTGTGTCTTTTCTGGTAATAGCAGTAATGAAGAAACAGTATAGAGGCTTGTATACGAGAGACTGAGATAAAAATAGGTAGCAAAAGTAATGTTTTCTCAATATAAAGATTTTCCATAATGGATACTGACTTTTAAGGGAGAGTTATAATGAATTGTATTTTGCTGCAACCACATCTCTAAGCGATGAGTTTTCCACTGTGGTCTATGCCTTTGTCACTTCAGTTCAGATTACTACAGTAAGTCTGTAAAACAAAATGCCTTCATTTCATGAATGAATGCAGCCAGTTTGTTTTGCCAGTTTGCGAGAGAGAGGAGTAGAGGTTGGGGGAAAAAGTCACGTTTGTGTTTGTGTTATCGCTACTATGTGTTACTATGTACATATCACTACTATGTATTACTATGTAATACTATGTCTTGTGATTTACTTCTGTTTTGGTGGAAATTTGTAAATGTTAATTTAGATCCATGGCAGCCAGAATACTTTAGAAGCTTCCAGTTTCAGAGACCTGTCATATATAAGTATGCTAGGAAAAATAACTTGACTTTAGTCTTCTGGCTCTGCAGAGAAAGATTCCTTTATTTTGGTGAAGTACTTCATTTAAGAAGCAGACTTATCACTTCATTATGAAGTGCCTTTAGTCTATTCATTTTCTTCTTTATTTTTTTGATAAAGGGGCATGGTCTGCAAATCTGTTTTTAGTATGAGAACTAATGAAAAATTAATAACTCGGTGGAAAATCTTTCATCAGAAGACATTGAATTGAGTGTGCTGTGACTCTTGCTCTTTTCTTTTTATCACATACTTGATATATTTTGAGATTTATTTTTGTTTTCTTTTTCAATGTTAGTTTTTCAGAAAATATAATGAAATATTATTTTTTCTACCAGGTTTGGAGTTTTAGATGTTCTGGCTTGTTCATTTAATCTGAGGTCTTTGGGGTTCCTGATGTTAATGCTTGTAGAATACTTTCCTGAATTTACAAGCAACCTAACTAAGAAAACATGTTGTCATTATCTGTCCTTCCTTGTTTGCAAAATGCATTGTACATTGGGTAGTAAATTATTTAAAAGCATTCCTGCAGAGTTCAGCTTTCTTATTTTCACATGCTTGTTAACTGAAAATTGATATTGAAGGGTGATGTCGAGGGTCGAGGCTGGGCCAACCACAAAACCAATGACAGACGCTCCATCTTAGTCCTCTTCTCCTCCCACCTCACCCTACCCAGAGAGATTTATGGATTGAAAAATAAAACTAAAACTAATTTAATAATAATAATGATAAATGAAATATATATGAATATTTACAAATATGTACAAAACCCAATACCGAATATTTTTTTTTCTTTCTTGATTTCAGTGATAGCAACTTTGCATGATGAAATTACAAATAGATATTTGGAAGTTCTAAAATCTATTTATGAACAAAATATAAAGACCTTTAAACTACCTAAAGCCTAGATGATTACATGTAATAGAGATGGTGGTGGAATATTTTATATCTGTTTTGAAATTGTTAGTTGTCATTTTAAAAATACACAGTCTCCGTTACTTTCCTATGTCTTAGGTACCTGTTACACATGTAACTCCTTGTCAATATCACTGGTAGTCAAACAGATGGGTTCTTGATATCTACATTTATTATTTGTGTATCCATATTCTGCTTAAAATCAGCAATATATGGGGACCTTTTTCAAATTATTTTTAGGTAACACCCATATTAATTTGTAGGTGGTATTTTTGATGAATATATCTGAGGTCTGTGCGTAGCTGTTTCCTAAGATTTATATTACTATTAAAGCCTTTTGTATAATTTTCAGATTTACTATGTATGGATATGTCTGTATATTTTTTTCAACATACATATTTAATCTGAACCCAACTCATTACTAATATTTTGTTGTAATATTTCAAAAGTCTGTGATTCAAGGAATCAGTAGTCATTCATATGATGATTAAATGAGTGCCTTAATACTGTAATAATTCACTCTTCTATATTTTGAAAGGCATTATTTTTTTTATATGAGTAAGTATGTCCAAATTGTTCACGTAGACAGATCTGTGTAATTAGGTTGGTATTGAAGGTGAGAGAGTTTTTATATGGAAATATATGTCTAAGCATTACAGGAAGTTTGCCCTTACTATGAAAATATATAGTGAAATGTATTCACAGAATCACGTCAAGTTAGGAGCTGGAAAGGACCTCGAAAGATCATCTAGTCCAACCCACTGCCAGAGCAGGATTCCCTAGACCAGGTCACACTGAAGAGTGCACAGAGGGGTTTTGAATATCTCTAGAGAAGGAGACTCCACAACCTCTCTGGGCAGTCTGTGCCACTGCTCTGGCACCCTTCCTGGGAAAAAAATTTTTCTCGTATTCATATGGAACCTCCTATGATTCAGCTCACAGCCGTTGCCCCTCATCCTGTCACTGGACTCAATTAAGAAGAGCCTGACTGCATCCTCTTGATATCCACCCTTCACATATTTATAAGCATAAATGAGGTCACCCCTTAGTCTCCTCCAAGCTAAAGAGACCCAGCTCCCTCAGCCTTTCCTCGTAAAGAAGATGTTCCAGCCCCTTCATCATCTTGGTGGCTCTGTGCTCGACTCTTTCGAGCATTTCCTTATCTTCCATAAACTGAGGGGCCCAGAAATGGACACAATATTCCAGATGCAGCCTCACTAGGGTAGAGTAAAGAGGAAGAAGAACCTCTCTTGACCTACTATCCACACCACTTCTAATCCACCCCAGAATCCCATTGGCCCTCCTGACCACAAGAGCACACGAGCTCACCACAAGAGCTCATGGTCATCCTTCCATCTACCAGGACCCCCAGGTCCCTTTCCCCTTCACTGGTCTCCAACATGTCAGTTCCCAACCTATACTCATACATGGGGTTGATATTTCCCAGGTGCAAAACTCAACACTTGGCCTTGTTGAATTCCATTGAGTTTCTCCCTGCCCAACTCTCCAGCCTTTTTAAGTCATGCTGAATGGCAGCACAACCCTCTAGTGTGTAGGCTGCAAAATCTAAGTTATTTTAAAAGATGGGAAAATGTTATAGCTTGCATTTGAATCCACCAGTGCTATTCCTTAAAGCAGGATCTGACATTTGGCCAAAGAATACATGCTGCCATTGTACTCATATGCTTATGTACATAAAAAAACTACTTAAATAAATGTTTTGGCATACTTAACATGCTTATATAAATGATGCCTATACACACACATACAAGTGTTTATGTATTTCTATAAATATCACAATATGAATTCTTAAACAATCGTGTGAGACAAGTATTATTGCATGTGAGACAAGTATTGTTTGAATAAATCTGAATGTTCTATTAATTGTATTTAATTGCTGCTAAAAGGCAAGTTCTGTCCTTCAGTGGTTTTTGAAAGAAGCAGTTAGGGTGTTTTGTGTTTTGGAATGTTGGAAGTTGGGTATTTTGGTTGCTTTAATGTATGTTTGATCAATGTTTTCTCAAATTAAAAAAACTTCCAGCAGACTTGATAACACATTTTCCTCATAAACCACTTTTACATCAGATAAAAATATACAGGATACTTTTGGTATAATTTAATTTCTAGACTACAGATGGTAGCAGAGTTTGCAGGGTCTATTGAAAAAAAATTCATCCACAAAGACACTGGCATAATTTTTTTAAGTGGAAGGGATGTTTTGCTTTGCTCAATAGAAATACCTTGGAGGAACAGTGAAGTTTTTTCATGTAATGGAAAAAATACAAAATGACATATCCATGGAGGATGAACACCCTGAAGGTGTATAGTTGGTTTGTAGATATATTTATAACATTTCTTGTAGAACACTCCTCTGAATTGCTTTTTGCTTTTATAGTATCAGGCTGTATTAGATATCTGTTTACAGCAGAAATATTGTAGACAGTATTTTACAGCAGAAAGAGATTTTGAAACAATTTCAATCACTTACATATTTGTTGGATCTTTGCCTTTTAGCTCTTTTTTTTTAATCTATCTAGTTCTGTAATAATTTGGATAAGGAAGGATATGCAAATACTTGCAAAAACATTTCTATAATTTGTGAATGCATTTCTGTACTGTGAACTGAAACCATTTAGAGTCATATTCAAAAAAATCATATGATTCATTTGCAAGTCCTAGGAAGTCATAGGGAAATTTAATGAAGATCCAGTAGTTGAAGACTGTGAAAAGTCATGTAAATTTAACTTTGCTGTATTTGATACGTGCATGCATGATCTAGCTTTTTATAGCAAAACTTTGATGTTTTTAAACTAGAAGTATATATCACTTTCAAGATCAATTGCAGTACTTTTCAGTGAAAATGTCACTTGAAATATAGTTCAGTCTAAATAGTAAATAAACATGAAATATTTTTGACATCTTTTCAGTTCTGTTCTTGCAGTTCATAACGTCCTCCTACAAAGACGCCGTTTATTTGGATCAACATTTTA
Source organism: Galbula dea (assembly GCA_013399015.1). Classification (NCBI taxonomy): domain Eukaryota; kingdom Metazoa; phylum Chordata; class Aves; order Piciformes; family Galbulidae; genus Galbula; species Galbula dea. The sequence continues at coordinate 697,347 of VWZX01000711.1, forward strand.
ATCTGGTGAACAGTTTCCAACTTCAGATATGTTTGGAAATCATGTTCACTGAGAAGATACAACAAATCGTCTGTGAAACAGATTCCTACTGCTTTTTGTTACTTTCAGCCAGCTCTTGGCTGAAAAGATCTTTTGTAGGTGTCTGAGGAATGCTTTAATGTTTCATTTTCTTCATTACTAGATGCTGTGCTTTGGTGGTTCTTTCATAATTTCTCTTTTGTAAATTTCTCTAGTATGGTAACACCATGCAAGTGCCTTGTCCTATGCAGTTCATAGTTTAGGCTGCTAACTCAGGGTCACTGGGTAGTACACATCTACATTTCTAGTTGTGAATCTCAAATTGTTTCAGTATTTATTTCTGAATTATTGAATGCATTCTAAATTCTTCTAAGAAGTCCTAAAGGATTTTTAGTGAGGCTAAACTGCTTGCCTTTGATAGCACTTTAAGCCCTTGTTCCTGCTCCTGTCACCCTTGCTTCATGCCCTGGTGTTAGATCTACAGAATCACCAAATCTTGAATTGTCATAAGGTAAACTAAAAGGTTTATTTTTTATTTGCTTGTTTGTTTTTAACACAAATATGTCACGGGTTCAGGTAGCCATTCAGACCCACCAATAGTTGTCAGAAAAGCAGAAATGGCGCACAGGGCCACAGCAATCTTCTTAAGCTGACAGCATGCTGAACAAAGACAAATGTAATTCTTTGCATTTCACAAACCTGCTAAAGTTTAGTGCTACAAAGCTCTTCGTTTTTTAAGTCCTATTTCTTTCTACTGTCCTGGGATGTCCTGGACAACTGTCTTGAGGCACAAGTGGCACAGGGTCCCTGAGGACTGCGTGCCTAAAGATGTTTTGCTGTGTGGTAGAACTGCTTCCTGTTTACAAGCTCACTTAGTGGCCTAATGAATTTTCATGTGTTTGCCACAGGAATTTAATAGGAAGGCTTGTTAGGTAGCTAATAGAGGTAGTTATTAAGAATATAAAATCTAAAATCACACATTACTGTTTAGTGGTGAGGGAAAAAGAAAAAGCTTAATAAAAATCCAAACAAAGAAATAAAGAATAAGAGAAGTTGTACAAAGTTTTTCTTGAACTTGAATAAAAGAATGACTGTTCTTAAAGTCTGTTCTTTGGTATTTCAATAAATATTTTCTGAATTTGCACAGATGTAAGTAAGGCTGTCATTTGACTTTTACTTTGTGGACTTTACTTACATCAACTTTTGAGCTACGACTAAGCTATTCTCTTGTAAACTTTCAACGAATACCTAAAAGAGGGAGCACAAAATTAGGGGACTGTATTTGAAGCAGACCTCACAGTTATTTGTGAGGGGGAGTATTTCTTATAATTTAGAACTTACAAAATCAGTACTGCTAAACACTGAAAAAAAGGAAAAGGCAGTCACATCAGGCTGTGGGCCTGGATGAAGATTGTCAAAGGTAACTAAGGATTTTAAGGTGCTTCACCTCTGGAGGGCCAAAAGAGAGCGTGTCTGGTTTTTTGTTTTGTTTGATTTCTGGTGGGGGTTGTATTGTTTGGGTTTTTGTTTTTAGGTCATATTACCATAGGAGTAGACTGCTTAAATGTCTTTTGAATGTCTGAAGTTAAGCACTTAACGTTTGAGAAATTTGGAGTCAGTAATTGCTCTCAAAATCTGGTAAAGTTCTAGATTGTATATTCCCCCCACTCACACCCTTGCCTGAAACCTGAGTAAATAAGTAGGGTTAAGTATAGCATCTGAGTAGAAGCTTGATAAGAGGCTTTACACAATTGTCCCTGATTCTTCAGTGTGGAGACTTCTGAGCACTCATGAGAGTAGGTATTTCTTGAGTGGAAGCAACCTCCATGCACACAGCCACCTTAATTGTTGAAGCATTTGTTCAGAAAGCAGACTTCTAGACAGCCCAAAATGTTCAGGGATTTAATCTAAACTCCTAATTACTTGCCTGACCACCTACAGAAAGCCTTCTTTTTATCCTTCTTACTGAAGTTGGAGATTCATGTGGCCAAATGGAACAAACATACAAGAAGATTCCTTTTGTGAATGCACAGCTGTAGCTACCCATTCTGCTTTTCATGTTATATAGTGAATCTTGAATGGCAAATACAGTCCATGGGAGAAGAAACAAAAATTTGAGGTGGTTCTTTTATCAGAACATCCTGATCAGGTTACTGAGGTAGGCTATTTCTTGTTTATTCTCTTCTTTTTATTCATGTACAATGATTCATTTTCTTGTTGAAGTTAAAAGGTGTTTATTCTCAATAGGTGTGTTGCACAGCAAGATAGGCATATTTTGCTATGAATCCACATGGGTGTGGATTCAAACCATCTGTGGCTGAGGAGGACCTGTATGCACTGGTGCACATTTGGGATGCAGATCACTGTACCGGTTTGGCAAAAATAACCACTGTAACTATTAACTGTATTTAAATGTTTAGCTGGATTCCATGTTAGCTGACAATATCAAGTCATATGACTATTTTTGTGCTCTGCCTTGCTCTCCTCCCTACTGTTTCTGGAAATGATGGTGCTGGGCTTCTGCTTATCTCTCTAGAGCCAGTGCATTTCTCAGTAAGAAATTCTGCTTTAGGATGTGAGAAATCTCCATCTTTCAAAATGCAGAAGTAAAGATGGTCTTCAGAAATTGTGTGGTTTATCAAAGCAGGCAATATGAGTCATTCCCATCTAGGTGTCTTATCTGCCTAGGATTGTAACCTAGTCATTTGATCTAAATATTAATATTTTAGTTAAAATTTGTAGGTAATTTGTATTTTTCTCCCACCATTGTCAGATGTGAAAACTTTGCACACAAAGAAGTCAGACCTGCCTTTTAAAACAGAAGAAATAAACCACTCATGGGATACCCAAAACATAGCTTGAGATTTAAGTGTAGTAAAGCAAAATGTCTCCCTGAGTCTTATTTTGCTCATCAGAAGTGAATCATAAACTTTGGAGGGAAATATAATTCAAATCTGAAAACTTTGTCCTTAGCTTTTTTTCTCCTTTCATTTTAAAAGGAATAGAAAATCAGGAACATGTCAGAATGCACTTAGCAGTTTGTGGAAGAATGTTAATTGACTGTTGTTTCTGCCACAGAGCTCCTGTTAAGAGGATTCTTGCTAATCTTGGTTTCCTATTACATTCCAAATAATAATGAAGTTGTGACTAATGCCAGTTTCCAGGAGCACTAGCTGTAAATTAACTTACAGGGGAGATGATGGGAAGCTTTGATGGATTACTCTTCTGAATTTGAATTATAAATAAATCCATTAGTAATAATTGAATAATTTTTTAATATTAATTGCTTTCTTAGTGTGTGAGAATAACAAATCCATATCCATCTACAAAAGTGACCAAGTGGTCCTAATTCTGTTCCATAATTTTTCAGCAGAGAGCAGATTTTTTTTCATTTCTAATATAAGTTCTTAGAGAAACAATAGGTATTACAAAGCATTTTGTCCTTTTCTAATCGTTTTTGTGACAATTATTTTTCTACTTCTTGAAATTTAATGACATTTCATATTATTTTAGGCATATATATGGACAAATGTAAAGTAGGCATGTAGACAATTTATAACAAGCACACTTTTCTGAATATTAGGAACTAAATAAAGTTGAATATTATCCAGTTAATAAAGTCTTTAGAAGCTGGTTGTATCTGATTTTCTAGGAAGTTAGCTGATACATTATAGCCACTAATAGAGAAATGACATCTGGAAGACTTAAACTTATTACTTGCACAAGTCTCCTCACTGTAGTGGAAACCATCACCTGTTTTTAATGACAGTATAATTGTGCTGTTCAAGCTACATTTCCATGTCATTTATGGGAAAAAAAAGGCCTCTAGCCTTCATAATAATGAAGATATTTTAGTAAATATGAATTGGGTAAAAACTTGGATTGATGTCTTGTTTTATGCTGAAGAAAATAGCTCTGAGGGGTACATAAATGGCTCCATGGTGGGATTTTGACAGTTTACTTTTGGTATGATCATTGTACTGTTTCATAGCTGTAGAAATGGAAAGGAGTGTGTGTTGTTGTCAATGCAAGTCTGCATGTTCTCAGTTAGCTGGGGTAAAGCAGACAGGCTTTGTCAGGGTTTGCTAGAAGATGCCTTAAAGAATTAAAGACTCAATGCTGTACTAGTTTTTGAAATAGAACTGACTTTTATGCTTAGATAAAATCAATGATACTTTTCCTGGAATAAATTTATACATTTTCATAGTAGTTTAAGGTATTTTGGATCACTCCATGTAGAGACTGAACATAGTCTGGTATGTCACTACATTATAAGGGGAGTCCCATTCTTTCCCAGCATGAAAAACTTCAGACTGTGGTTATGAAGATGTTTTTCTTGCAGTTCAGCCTTTCTTTTCCATGAAAACTGTTCATTTGTCTGTCCCAAGCATGGAGTAAAAGAGGTTTAAAAAAATCACAAGCCATTTCCTTGCTTTAATAAATATCTATATATTTTTTATCCTTTCAAAGCTGAGGAAATCACTAAAGCAATCTGCAAGTTTACTCTTTTTAAAAAGCAGCTTAAAAAATAAAAATGGGAGATTGTGCAAAATAGATTCATAAAATTTGTATTCTCTGTTATCTACAGCATGTGATATTGAAAGAAAAAAAGAGAAAGACTTGCACTGCTTTTCAGATTCTAGCAACATTTCTTTCTGTATTTTATCCTCTGACTTTCTAAGTTACAGTGTTAGCCCAGGCAGACAGTGACCCTTCAGACAGTTTACTTTTTTACATTCCAAAACTCAGTGATTTTATATCAGTGTTTTATTTGTTCTCCTCCTTGCTCCTGTAATATACTGCAACTTTTAAAAAAATGCATCCAAGGACAAACAATCTTCTGTGACTTCTGCATCACCAAAACAAGTTCAATAACTAAGAAATGTATTATGAATGTATGCCACACCTGAGGTAATCGAGAGTTTCATGCAGGGCATGATAACCACTGAGTTGGCAAATACTGGAAGATTACATTGGTACTGTAAGGTTTGGATATAGTCTATAACTGGTTATGTGACCTGGATTCCAGACTGAGTGGTGTATGTAAATCTTTGGTAGAAGAGGGCCTAGTCTAGCCCAGGAAATGGTTCTCTTTGTCCAGAAGAATTCTCTAACTCAGACTCCTGTCAACTCAGAGATATACCTCTGAGAAGTTAATGAGCTCACTAATATATTCTTCAATTTCTAATTGGTAGAGATGGTGTCAAAAATTCCTTAAAATTCTTGAGTTCACTGCAGCAGGATGAAGCTGCAAAGACCAAGTCTCAAGTCTAAATGCAAAGTGTGATAGTACCATCTCTTGGTTGTAAAGTTAGGTTCTGCTGTAACACTGCCAAAAATACATGTTATGGCTTGCTAACCTGTGATGAAATTGTAGAAACACACCTTCAGAGTCCCAAGAACTTGGGAAAAGAAATAGCCATCTCAGTGGGAAGGGAAAGTTGGATGATCTCCTCCATTCATGGAATCATAGAATCATCAGAGTTGGAAGGGACCTTAAAGATCATCACCTAGTTCCAACCCCCCTGCCTGGCAGGGACAGCTTCCACTAGATTAGGTGGCCCAGAGCCCCATCCGGCCTTGTCTTAAAGGCTTCCAGGGATGGGTCTTCTACAACCTCTCTGGGCAACCTATTCCAGTGTCTCACTACCAACCATTCAGCGACCTCACCATTCAGCCCTTCTCCTGAAACACATTTTCTACATGATACTGAACTCAGCATCCCCATGTGATCTCAGATTTCTCTTGCTCATATACTTTTATTCCAGTAACCTGTTCAGCTTTGCAAAACTGTTTTTGAAGGTATTCCAATATCATATTCCAGAATTGCTACCTGTTCTGTCAGGGAACGTTCTGGGAAGAGGTATTTGGACCAGTACATTAAGTGATAATCTGTTCTTACTTATTAGGGGCTGACATTACATTTTGCCTGACTTTAAGCAGAGAAAGTATTTGACATGGATTCTAAAATATAATTTATATTGGAGAAGGATACTGAATATGCTTTTGTTAATTTTGATTCCAACTCTGTTATCCTAGCTCAGTCATTTTTTGGTGCATTTGCTTCTCACTTATTTAGACTTGTTGTAATCAGATGTTCTGGGTGACTCATTGTGGTTATATAGCTGGTTTGCTGTAGGAATAAAAATACCTGGAAGAGGAATGCATCTTTGCATATGTCTTATACCGTAATTAAGAAAATCTTTCTTTTCTGTCTGCATTGAATTATTATTATATTGCTGATTCCATCACTTTTCTGCTTTGCTGGTAATATGATTTACTTATTTGGTGCAGCTGAATATATTGTTAAGAAGGAAATAAAAATAAAAAAGTCACTGCTTAGACTATATACTTAGCAACACGAAGTCGTGTTAAAACTGCAACTAATGATCAGCCGTGTTCTTGTTTCCTGGGTACATGGTTAGTTAGCCTTATGTTAATACCATCTGGCTATTCAAACAGGGATGTGGTTAAAAGTTAACTTCTGATCGTGAAGAAAAGGAGAGACCTAACTTTCAGAAAATATGTATGCAAATATATTTTAGAGGTAAATATGAAAAAGAATAAAAAGAATTTCTGAAATAAAACTGAAGACAAGGAAGGTAATATGCTAAAGCGAAGATGAACACAGGAAACCAGTATTCTAGTTGTTCACGGCTTTTTTACTTGATTTTGTGTTTTAGGATTTTCAGTATTGTCTCTTTAAGCAAGGTTTTGGTGTTTTACTTATTAGGGTGGATTGATTGGGGGTTTTTTGAGGGGTATTAAACTTAAAGGATACCTGTAGGAATAAAAAAAGTAGATATGCCTGAAAGACGCTGTGGAAATCAGAGAAGGGAGAAGTCAGTTGTTTCCTGTGAGAGCATAAATGGACAGAAATTTTTCTGTATTGTCATCTAGGCATGGTTCTTCAAGAAATATGCTATACAAATTTAATAAATGACAAATTAATTATTTGCATCTTCTAGTGTTATTGCCAGATTTTAATAATGACTAAAGAAGAAGCTAAAGAAAAGCCCCACAAAACAGAAATAAGTGACCTAGAGTATTGCAGGTAGAATTTTTTGCTAAGGACAGAGTCATAAAATCACTCTCCTGGTGTCTTAGTATACTTTTTTAAATAACATCTGAGTTACAATTTCTCACTAAATTCAGACAGTCTTGTTGTTCACCACTTAATGTTGAGTCACAGGAACCCAGCTGTGTCTTAGTAAGCAGGAAAGGGAAACTACTTTCAAGGTAGAAATACTAATATTTGGGTATTACAGTGAGAAAGTGGCAATTGTTTAAAAAATGTGATGGTGAGTGCTCTCTTAGCAACACAACAGTAGAATTTAGTGAATGGTTGCTTTTCCTCTTCTCTGGGTTAATTTGCTTGTGGAACAGCACATCACCATATATCTCTTTAATTAACTATTAACTATTAACTATCTCTCTATTAACTATGAAGTTAGCTTAGTAGATGTTATAATTTCATATTAGGAAAGAAAAGAAATGTACTGAGTGTAAGTATTGTTTTTTTATTAACATCCTGACTTACAGCTTTTGCAAAGGTCTTGGATTATGTGGGAGATGTGGCAGCCAAAATCTGAATGAAAAAATGTTCCAAAAGCCTGTTCAAATGTCACCTGCATTTCTGACTTAGTTTTCATTACTTTTTGGCTTACGTTTTTATCATGGTTTCAGAAATACAGTTGCTTCTGAGCTGTAAAATTCACAAACCTAATTCTGTTTAGAAGTGACATGACTGAAATGGAGAACGATAGGCAACAAAATCCCATTCAAAATTGTTTTATTTGGGAATTTGGTGCTCTGAATGACATAATGGGTATGCAAATTTCCTAAAAGTTATAATCAAATCCTAATATTAAAAGTGTTTTCAGTTACTATAAAACCCAGAAGCCTTTTGATAGGCTTTGTTAACAAATGTTGGCCACAAGAGGGTTGGATAGAGTACTTAGTATCTTTAGAGATAAAAAACAGTGATATTGTATGAGAATATACAGAACTGTCTGTGTTTCATGAAGATCCATTTTCCTCAGTAAGGAATATTGCACCACTTCATTTTGCATTATTGTTGAGTGTGCTGCGTTTTACCCTGGTGAAATCCATGTCTTACAATCTGGCAATGCTGCACAAGCAGCAGGCCAAACCCCCTCCACATATTTGGTGCCTTTATGTGTGGTGTGTTTCTTTTCTTAACTGCATGTTTCTAGATGATTGTTAACAATTTTCTAAAATTATTTTTAGCTTTAGATCCGGCTAAAGATCCATGTTTAAAGATGAAATGTAGTCGCCATAAGGTCTGTGTTGCACAGGATCAACAAACTGCTGTTTGCATTAGTCACCGAAGGCTTACACACAGGTAAATACTTTAAATAAAGTCTATAGGATTACTTTTATAGTGTTCATGACTGACTGTAAACTATAAATACATGATAATCAGCTTCGTTATTTTACAACATATGAGCAGAGTAGGAGTAGGTTTTAGAAGTAATTATGTGTACATAATTTGATTAGAATGTTTAATATTTGCTTTTTTTGATAGGCTGGTAAACTAGAGGGTGTGCATATTTAAAGATTGCAGGCTCCTGATACAAACACATTTAAGGAAATACCTGTTGTGCCGGTACCACATGAATATAATGATTATGATGCTGTTCTGCTGCTGTACATTACGTTGACTTCACTTCTTGTATGAAGGTAGAAAACTCAAAACTGTGCCTCTTAATATGTAGGTAATGGCCTGTTATAGTGCAAGATGTTTGGGTTTTTTTCCCTTCTTTTTTATCTTCTTCTGTACATTCTGGTTTTCTTTGAATTCTGGACTAGTTAAATGGAAGGAACAAATATATGATAAAGTTATTCTGAAATCCTAATGTAATTTTTAATATTCTTTCTTTTCTTGGGAGAACAGTTCCAGATACTCTATTTGTGTAGGTATTAGAGTGGCAAAATATTAATGTACGTCTGTGGGTTTACCTGGGGCAGGAAGTGATTGTGTAGGGGTCTGAACTTACCTGAATGCTGAGATTGTTTGCTGAGGAGTTGTGTTTTTATATTTGGGGTTGCATAATAGAAAAGCTAAACTTCAGTAACTCGATCGAAATAAGTGTGTTAAAGTACTTTGCTCATTAGGGGCTGAAAAGAGTTAAGGAAAATAAAAGACTTTATTTGATGTTAAGAGGATCACGTCAAGATTTTTGGAGAGCAAATAGAGTTTTATAAATGATATAAAGTGTTCTTCCAAGTGTCTAGTTATGTCAAATACTCCCATCTGTAGCTTTTCAAAGTACGTAGTGAAAGGAAAAGTTTAAATGATTCTTAATCTGCAGCTGCGGTTAGTTAAACACTATATGCATTATTTGTAAATCTAATCTGTTTATGTCAAACAATATCCATGTAAAGCTAGACATTTTGGTTTGATAAAGCACTATATGAAGTGCAAGAATTGTCAGACAAAGCTAGGTAGTCTAATTTCAACTCCGTATGAACTGTCAGGGGAATTTGCCAATGTTAGCTGTGAAAAGACAACAAAGTAATTTGAAATTTTAGTGGTATTATGCATGTTATTGAAAACAGTGAGAAAATGACATCTCCAAATTGAGCATATTGAAGACTATATGAAGCTGCATACAATGATTGAATTAATAAACATATTGACATTTGCCTTCATACCTGTATTATTCCTCCCACAGTCCCTGGTGCTTTTTTAGGTAATATTTTAAGAGGCAAAACTTGTCTGAATATAATAAAATCTCATAATGAGAAACTTTGAAATGGCAGCAACTTGGTGATTGTAATAAGCATTGCAAGTCTACTCTTGTTAAGCTACGTGAAGCAACTTTCTACATACCTGTCCTGAGCCAGGACAGGGGTTTCCCAAGCTTAGATCTCCCTGTTCCCCAGATTACCACATTCAAGGAGAAGCCAGTTGGTTTGTGCTTTTCTTCTAAACAGCTTTCTTTCATGCAGTCGTTGACCTTTCTGTAATATGGTGAGATAAGAGTATGAATGACAATCACATGTGGTCTGCTGGTCTCTTTATGACTTCTCATTTCTTTAGCTGAAGATTTTATTCCTTCATGGATATCTACAATTTGCATATTGATTTTTAACTGAGCGATCTGTTTTTCCTAGTTCCTGAGGGACTAGTCAACCCCTTTTTAAGTCTTGTTAGAAATTAGATGAGAAAGGTTATATTATCAACTATCAGGTTTTATTACCTACTTGTATCCATTTCTAATGGATAAGTTGTGTGTATTCAGTCTGTTGGGAATAAGTCTTTGCAATATTTCATCCTAGTAATTTTCCCTTTCTACTTTGTCTGTCTGTGTCTGCACATGGTGTTCTTGAAAGATGGGATAATTTGAATTATACTTTTTAATTGATTTTTTGTTTTATTTTCTATTAAAGAAAAGGCAGTTTAGGATGTATTCTGGAAAAGTAGCTGAGTCCTTTTTCATGGATTACTGGTGACACTTCATAAAGAAATCATCCATAGATTTCCATCTGGACATATTTGCAATATAGATCTATAGGTGTTCCAGAGATTATTCTCATGAGTCTTGCACAGGAAAAGTAATTTTAAGCATGTGAACTGATACAGTGGCAAAGACTGTCCTCAAGAGACAGGAAAGGGGAGACTCTTCCTGCCTCCAAGACAAATGAAACATTTATGGGCACTTTTGGGTTAACCCACAGAAAGAAGCATGAAATACAGTTATAGCTCAATAGATTATTCTGTAATGTCATCAAGTTGAAAATCTCAAATTTAGTTAGATTTCCTGTTATTAGAAACTAATGTTTTAATAAACTTCCGTGTATAAGTTCTGTCATTCTCTTTGATATAAATGTAAACAGAGATTACTAATCAGTGAAGGCTGATAATTGTTTCAAATGGAGAAATCACATTAGTAATTTCTTCTGGTGTTTTGTTGGAAACTGACTTGTGGAAAAGGCATGAACATTTTGTTATTATGCCCTGCTGTCTCAAGTAATCTTATCTGTGATCTTATTCTGGGAGAACTGGCAGACAAGGTTGCTAAGCCGCTCTATATTGTGTTTCAAAAGTCATGGCAGTCTGGTGAAAATCCCACTGACTGGAAAAGGGGAAACATAACCCCCATTTTTAAAAAGGGAAAGAAGGATGATCCTGCAAACTATAGGCCAGTCAGTCTCACATCTGTGCCTGGTAAGATCATGGAGCAGATCCCCCTGGGGGAACTGCTGAGGCAGAAGAATAATGAAGAGGTGATTGGGTATAATCATGACTTCGCCAAGGGTAAATCATGCCTGACAAATCTGGTGGCCTTCTATGAAGAGGTTATGACATCAATAGACAGTGGAAGAGCAACTGACGTCATTTACCTGGACCTGAGCAAAGCATTCGACACTGTCCGGCATGATATCCTGGTCTCCAAGCTAGTGTAATATGGGTTTGACGGGCGGACCACTCACTGGATAAGGAATTGGCTTGATGGCCGCACCCAAAGAGTGGCTGTCAATGGATCCATGTCCAGGTGGAGGCCAGTGACAAGTGGAGTCCCTCAAGGGCCAGTCCTGGGACCAGTCTTGTTCAACATCTCTGTCAGAGACATGGACAGTGGCAGCAAGTGCTCCCTCAGCAAGTTTGTTGACGACACCAAGCTGTGTGGAACGGTTGGTATGCTGGAGGGGAGGGCTGCCATTGAGAGGGACCTGGACAGGCAGAAGAGGTGGGCCCATGCCAACCTCATGAAGTTCAAGAAGACCAAGCGCGAGGTCCTACATTTGGGTTGGGGCAATCCCAAACACCGATACAGGCTGGGTGAAGATTTGCTTGAGAGCAGCCCTGCGGAAAGAGGCTTGAGGATATTGGTGGATGAGAAGATATTGGTGGATGGGAGACAGTGTCAAATGCTTTACTGAAAACAAGATAAACCACATCCACTGTCTACCGTCATCTATACACACAGTTATGTCCTCATAAAAGGCTATTAGGTTGTGAAACATGACTTCCCCTTGGTAAACCCATGCTGACTGCTCCTCATGACCCCCTTATCCTTGATATGCCTAGAGACAAGAGTTGAGGATAAAGTGTTCCATCACCTTTTGAGGGACAGAAATGAGGTTGACCAGTGTACAGTTACCCAGATTCTCCTTCTTACCCTTTTTGAAGACTGGAGTGATGTTTGCCTTCCTCCAATCCCCAGGCACCTCTCCTGTCCCCCACGACTTGCCAAACATGATTGAGAGTGGCCTGGGTATGACTTCTGCCAGCTCCTTCCACGCCTTTGGGTGCATCCCCTCAGGTCCCATGGATTTATGGGTGTCCAGATGGCTTAACTGTTCTCTAACCCAGTCCTCATCAACCAAGGAAAACTCCTCCATTTTCCAAACTCCATCTGTGGGCTCAGGGGTCTGAGGCTCATAAGGACAGTCTGTAACAGTACAGACAGAGACAAAGAAGGCATTCAGTAACTCCACCTTCTTTGTATCATCTGTCACCAAGGCACCCACCTCATTCAGCAGGGGGCCTACACTGCGTCTAGTGTTAGTTTTTGCTGCAATGTGTTTGAAGAAGCCCTTCCTGTTTTCCTTGATCTCCCTTGTAAGGTTTAATTCCAGAGAGGCCTTAGCTTTCCTAGTTGCCTCCCTACATCCTCTGACAACAGTCTTATACTCTTCCCATGTTGCCAGCCCCTCCTTCCATGATCTGTAAAGTCTCTTCTTCCACTTGAGTTTGCCCAGAAGTTCCTCACTGAACCATGCGGGTCTCCTGGCTCCCTTCCCTGATTTTCTACGTGTTGGGTTGCTCTGATCTTGAGCTTGGAAGAAGTGGTCCTTGAATGTTAACCAACTCTCTTGGGCCCCTTTTTCTTCTAGTACCCTGTCCCATGAGATTTCCCCTAGCAATTTCTTGAAAAGATCAATGTTGGCCCTATTGAGGTCTAGGGTTGTGATCCTAGTAGGTATCCTGTTCCTGCCACACAGGATCCTGAACTCTACCATATCCTGGTCACTGCAGCCAAGGTTGACCTCAACCTCTACCTTTTCAACCAGACCCTCCTTGTTAGTGAGTATCAGGTCCAGCAGCACTCCCCTCCTAGTGGGATCATCCACCATTTGCATCAAGAAATTATCCTCAATGAGTTGGAGGAACCTCCTGGGCTGTGGATGGCTGGCTGAGTAGTCCTTCCAGCAAATACCTGGGGAGTTAAAATCCCCCATAAGAACCAGGGCCTTTGGTTGCAAGGCTACTGTCAGCTGCCTGGAGAAAGCCTCATCAACTTCCTCATCCTGATCAGGTGGCCTGTAATATTTACTGACAACAGTATCACCCATACTAGCCTGCCCCTTAATTCGCACCCATAAACTCTCAACTCGCCCCTGTTTCACCCCTGGACAGAACTCAATACATTCCAGTTGCTCTCTCAAGTAAAGAGCAACTCCCCCACCACGCCTTGTAGACCAGTCTTTCCTGAAAAGGACATAGCCATCCATGAGCACATTCCAGTCATGAGAGCTGTCCCGCCATGTCTCTGTAATTGCCACTAGATCATAACCCCTTGACCACACATGAATTTGTAACTCCTGGTGTTTATTCCCCATGCTGTGTGCATTAGTATACAGGCATTTCAGGGGGCGAGCTGAGCATGCCAATTCTCTCCTAGGGGGGTGGGAAGCCTTCTGGTCTGTATTAGTACTAGTTCCAGAACACTGACCCATTAGTGCAGACCTGGCAACAACCCCCTCCCCTTTCAAATCTAGTTTAAAGCTCTGTGAATGAGCCGTGCTAGTTCTTGTCCTAGAATCCTTTTTCACTGAAAGATATGTCTTTCCCATCTCCTACTATCATCTGTCCTCGTATCTTGTAATACCAGGCACTATCAAAGGACCCAAAGCCCTGCCTGTAGCACTGTAGCCTGTAGTCTTGGAGCCAGGTATTTATGGTCTTCTACTCCATTCCATATTATGTTCAGTTACTGGAAGGAGGGAAGAGAAAATAACTTGGGTCCCAGACTGTTTTACCAACCATCCCAAGGCCTTGAAATGTCTCTTCATTCCCCTCAGACTACGGGATGCAGCTTCCTCTCCACCTACCTGAAAGATAAGTAGTGGATAAAAGTCTGATGACTGCACCATGTTGGGAAGTTCCCTAGTAATATTCCTAGTAATATTCGGTCATAATTACATAGTTGTATTAAGTAGTCTGAGCCACAATTACAAATCTATAGTTGTATTAAGTAGTCTGAGCAGTTTTGAAAGGGAGTCTGATAGAACTGGTATGGAAGATACTCTATTTGATTAAAAACAAGTAAAGCCTTGCTCTCATTTGATTGGAAAAAAGGAAATGAAGCAGAGAAGAAGGAACAGTATAGATTTGTAGCTTTTCTGTATCTTTAGGTGGTGCCACATTTTATTAGGATTTCAAAAAACTGAAGCCAAACAAAGGATTTGCTTTGGCCAGATTGTGTGAAAGTTGCGAGCACCACTATTTAGGATGTAATCATTTCACATTATAATGCTGCTGAAGAAGGCCAGCTGGTGCAGTTAAGTCCCTTATTGGAAATTTTAGTCTGATTCATTACTGTGTTTTGTAGTTGTACACAGAAACAGTCACTCTTATGTTCCAAGCTCTGTTGAATCTACTGAAGGCTTTCTGGTTCTTCGCATAAATTGTGCTGCCAGTCTGCCAGCTTGGCAGTGTTTCAATCTTGTTGCATTATCTGTGTGTGTTTGTGCAGGAAGTGGTGCTGCACATAGGCTGAATTTACAGTAACTCTTTTGTAATAGCCTAATGAGCTACACCACTTTATTCACAATACAAATGTTATGTAGCTTTGATTAGTCTAATTATTGTGTAATGATGTCATTCTGCTCACACACTCTGTAAAGTACTGAAAAAGAAATTGGCTTAGCTATAGCTTAATTGAACTTGCTGAGAAAACAATTTGGATTTTTATGTGCTTAAGAGAGAGGAGTAAATGTGAATAATTTTGAGATTTTTGTATGCTATGCAATTTAATTTATTAAAGGAAAGAAGTGAAGTTTCTTTTTTACTAGCTGTTCCATTATATTAAGAAGGAAAAAAAGGTGACTAACACTATGCATTATGCATGTTTTGCATATGTTGTGAAGGCCTAGTCTTTCCTTGGTATGCATGTGTTTCTTTCATTCATTTTAAGTGGCAACTATGGATACACAGCTGGAGCAAAACAGGGTCCTCTATTTAATTCATTCTGTCTCCCTTAAGTAAATTCTGCTAACTCTAATGGCAGATAGAGATGTACATTTCAAGAATGTATCTTGCACTACCAATGTTGTTGATATCAATCTTAATATTTGTTAAGGTTGTAACTTAGCCATACAATATTTATACCTTTTGCAGCTAAACTTCAAAACTCAAAAATTGCTGTCCTTAAGAAAAATACAAATCCCTCCATTTGTGTAGAAATCTAAAATAGAAAAGCTTTTAGGTTTTGATTTACTCATTTTTTTTCTATATGTTTGTAGAAGATCAAAGCAAACTTGAAATAAGAGACCTAAGCAGAACTTCCCTATTCTGTTTCTTAGCAGAATTATTTTCCACTATACTTTTCCTATTAAAAAACTGTGATGGACCTATTTTTAAGGAAAATATGGAGTCCTACTCTACATGGATGCAGATGGACTTCAGTTAATTAAGTAAATGCTAGGCCTACCCATGTTCTACCTGCTTCAATAATCTTGTCCCAATTCTCAGTGGCCTGAAGGAGTGAGAGGGTGCACTCGACAGTCCGTTGGCATGATGAGTTTTTCAGTGATCATGAGGGCCCTACTTTCCATTTCAATGAAATTATAAATTAGAGTTGGGATTTTTTTTCAGGAAAATGGATCCCAGGTTATTGTATTTCCTTCTGTCTTGCTGACAGTGGTTGAAGGCACACTTAGTTGCAGTACCTCCTAAAAGTCAGTAAGTTAGGACACTTCTGTTCAAAAACTAGAACACAGGAAATAATTGGGAAAGGTGACGTCTGATGTAGGAAAGTGTCGTTAGTAGGGACGGACACGACACGCAGATAGCACCAGCAGGTAGCAACTTTATTTATGGCAACACTACTTTTATATCTTTACAGAAAGGGTAATGACCAATTGCCTTCATACAGAAAGGGCACTAACCAATTAGTAACTAACACCTTTATACACAAAGTACACTGACAAATTAGCAGGTGACACTTACATATACAAATTATACTAACCAATTAAGAAGCAACACTTACTAGGTAAAAACAACTACCATAAATGGGGATAAAACCAGTACACTACAAAGACATGTGAATGTGATAAGACTGATGCTGTAAGCTGTGGGAAGGTGGCATGGCAAGACTGTGGGCCTCTGTGTACCAGCTGCAAAGCTCTTGGTTAACTGACTCCCAGCTTCTCTCTCAGGCTACCTAACTTCTTGTGAGAAACTGACCTTGTCCAGCCTCCCCTCTGGAGGAGTCTGGCCCCTGCAGCCCACAATAGCACACCACAGGAAAGCATTGCAGTTAAAGTGTACAACATTTGACGTGAGGTTGCCTTGGCATGTACATCTGCTTAAGGATCGCGTCGAGGAGACAGAGCTGACCCTTTTCAGGGTGCAAGAAATTGCAAGGCAGGAGGCGAGAAGCGGCTGCTGCAGCCCAGCTACCCCCCCCACCCCTGCCACCGGGAGCGGCTTGCGGAGAGCCCCTAGCTCTGACTCACTGGGTGGGGCCAGCATTGAAGGCTGATACACCCTCTCCTATATTAGCCGAGCCCTGGGAGCGTGGCGAGCAGGAACGGGCAAACAGGTGTGGGCCAGTCTGTGAGGCAGTTCGTGCAGGCAGGGCGTAATGGTAGGACGAACAAGGGACTGCTGTCCTGTATCAGGTTTCTGAGGTGAGTTACACAAGTGGCTGTCACTAGCCTAGGAAACACTTAGTCATGGTTAACACTAGGAAGAAAGCCACAGTTTGTCGGGAAGTGGGCACCCAGACGGAGCTCCAGTATGAACAAGCAGCCACCCAGGTGTCTGGCTGTAGGGAGTGCCAGAGTCTGTCGCTGATTGCAGAAGGTTGCTGTGTGATATGTGAGCAACTAGATGGTCTGCTCAGCCTAGTAGCCAAACTGAAGGAGGAAGTGGAGAGATTAAGAACTATGAGGGAGTGTGAGAGAGAGATTCCCACCTTATGAAAGGTTGCATACATTGCCCTCTCACCACAAGGTGGAAGAAGGAGGATTAGATGATGGGGAAGTGTGGAGACAAAAGACGTCATACTGACAGAAAGAGTAATACCAAGTTGAAAGCCTTCGTCTCCTTTTGTTTTGTCTGTGTGGTTTTGTTTATTTGCTTGGTTTTTTTCTCTTCCGCTCACTCTCAGGGCTTAAGAGAAATGGTGCTGATAGAGACTCTTCCGTCTGTCTAAAGAGCACTTGGAAGACTACAGTACAGTAAGTTGAGAGCTGGCTAGATGATCTAAAGCAATTCTGGTTTTGATAGAAAAGCTATAGATGTTAACCAGTGCCAGAATATAGAAGTTTAGTTTTGTGTGGCACTGATATGCAGACATACATCATTCTTTAAAAACTTCATGAGCTGTAAAGCAATGTTGTTTGCAGTTTACTTGTGATCTTCTAACACCTGACCAACATCACCACCTAAAAACATCACAGCCTTTGTCACAAGAGAGTTAATGTAATCACAAGAGCAGAACCAGTTCAAGTTAATACTGCTTCATTTTTCATTTAAATACTGTATAAAGATTACTTGTAATCCTGAGCATCATGGCATAGAGCAATTTTCTGTCTAAGTGTCTGCTGTGTCTTACAATCTATAGCTACAGGCATGATATTGTGATGCTTTTGAAATTATTTTAGGAAGCTAATACATTTTGGCTGTAGAATAAAGGGCAAGTAATATTAGCACTAGAATTACGAGGACATCTGGCCCATCTCAAGCCTTATTGCTCCTCAGCACCAGGCATTAGATAGTATATGAAGAGGCTTGGTTCTGTTTTTTATGTGGTTTTCTTGATTAGCAGAATCATTCTTGACCTAGGCTAGTATGAGTCCAGTTCAAAGTTGTTTAATACACAGGTGTCTATGGTAGGTAGTAGAGCAGTATCAAACACACAGAGGAAGGCACTGATGAATGGAGTTAAGTATGGTAGAATAAAAGTGGGGAGGAGAGAGCAGGGGGGAGGGGAGAGAAGATTTAAAAGAAAATAATGCTCACAGTAAAGCTGTGATACAGAGAAAACAGCATTTATTAAAATGGATGGCTGTGCAAAGTTGTGTGTTGTAAAGAGACTCTAAAGGAACCCTGATTCACATATGCAATTAAGGGGATAGACAGATCCCTGAAGATGAACACTTTGGATATATTCTTTGTAAAAGTGACTCAGGTGTAATGAGGAGCGTGGAATCGCTAAATACAGTCTGGAGAGGCAGATACTTCCTTATGCCTCTGCTTGAATTTTACATTTTGGCTCAAAATAATTCTGTGTTACATATCATATATAAGGTACTGAGCTTGGAATATACTGCTCTGTGTGATGTTAGAAAATAATTTCAGGTTAAGTGTTTCCTTCTAAAGAATGGATCACTCTCTGTTCATCCCATGTCTCAGCTGATGTGAGAAAAGACATGATGGTGGTGAAAATGTTATCAGTATAAATAAGATGTAAAAGGAGAGACAAATAGCAATTGCAGTGAATGCAATAGAAACTTGTTTAAAATTCAGAGCTAAGAGACTCAAATGAAACATTGATTCTTTGAGAAAGTTATGTTGTCATACTCTTTTTTCTGTGAAGTGCTGAAACTAAAGCTACTATAATTAAAAACAATAAAACATGAAAATGTATCAATACAGTAAAACTTTCGAAGATAAATAGTACAGCAAATCAATTTGCAAGTTGAACAGTTATTAAAGTATACGCTTCATTTTCTCTGTATGGAGTCAGAGGAAAAAAGACCACTGAGGAATGATATTGGTAGTTTCTGGCCAGGGAATAGAAAGAGGAGACTTGTACAAGCTTGTTATGGTTTGGGTTAGAACAGAATTAATTCTGTTCAGTGACTTTATTTTCTAAAGGTATTCCATCCCATAAGCTGGACTGACCCTTTAAGAAACCTGGAATTCCTGAATCTTAAGTAAGGACACTGCCCCACCCCACCCCCCCAAGGGGGGAAGCAGGGGAATTCTGGGAGTGTGCTGTGACCACGAGGAGATTTTTTGCTGGGAGCTGTGCCACGCTGGATGCTGTCTGTGCTAGCTGGG
Organism: Galbula dea; assembly: GCA_013399015.1. Classification (NCBI taxonomy): domain Eukaryota; kingdom Metazoa; phylum Chordata; class Aves; order Piciformes; family Galbulidae; genus Galbula; species Galbula dea. The sequence continues at coordinate 716,632 of VWZX01000711.1, forward strand.
ACGCACGTGAAGCTGCTGCTGGGGACTCCTTGAATTGAGGGGGAATGGCATGTCTGTGCTGTGGGCTCGTGCTGGGCTGCACAGGTGAAGTGGACTGGGAGCTGGCACCAGGACGGTTTGGTCTTTTGTGTCCTGTATATATTTATATATGTCTCATTCATTATTATTATTATTAAAGCAGTTTTAGTTTTTACCTTCCAATCTAGAAGTCTCTCTTTAACTGCCGTGAGTTGAGGTTGGGAATAAGCCTCTAAACCACGACAAAGCTGCATCCACTAATAGTAACCATACTGTTCCTGTTTTCATTTCTTTTCCCCTGTAGTCTTGTGATTTTGTCTCTTAAGCCTGGGATGTGCTCATTATATATCAGTGACTTATTTATAAGCAAGGTATATGAAACAGAGGTAGCGTGTTTTCTGCAGATAGTTGAAAAAATTATCACGAATATGTAATTGGAATGAGTTAGGGATTTGTGATTACTAACAAAAATCTATAGTAATAATTTTAAGAGTTGTTACACTAATGCAGTCATATTGTGGTGATGTAGTACCCGGATGTTTTAAAGCTCCTACGCAAGAGAAAGTAGTTGCGCATTTATGGTTTTTTTCCCCCTCAGTGGAGAATGTGAGGAATCATGAGACCAGCATTATAATCTTGTGGTATTCTTAACAGTGCTTAAAGTGCTACAGACAGCATTGAGTTGGCTATGACATTTAAGATTACTATTTAGTGTATGGATAGTAGTCAGCCTCCAGCCCTGGATGATGATGTGTGGTTTAAGAGGCATAGGCAAACATTGGTCTTTCTGTTCCTCCACGCTTTACCGTTGGTATACAGCATGGAAGTGATATTAATGGTATGGAGCAGGAAGTAGACTGGATCCTGAAGGTGTCTGGAACATAAAATTCCAAGGTCCTTTGGGTGATCTTGCAATCTCTGTGGAGCATACACGTAAATATGACTAATGTAGTCTTGAATTAGATATAGAGCAGTTTAAGTTCTCTATCTATTCTAGTGAAACTCCCACAATGCTTTACTATTTGAATGCCTGTAATTCAGGAAGAACATTATGAGTTTGAGAGTATTCGGGAAAGAGCCACAAGAATAGCTGAAAACATACTTAACATGAAAGAAAACAGAAATATCACACATATTTGTTGGCAATGGAAAAGAGGAAGAACGCTGTGCATTCACTGTATGCATACTTGGAGACAGACTTCTTTAACAGTAGCAAAAATGTAGCAAAGTAGAAAATGTAAAAGTTGCAAAAACATGAAAAGATTTGCTAGAGGAATCTAAATGAGAAAGTCTCAGGATGCCTTTTCTAGCTTTGTAATATGCATGTTTCCTAATGTGTTGTGTGAAGCCTATTCTTGTTATGAAGCAAATAATGATAGTAGAAATGGTATCAGTTTAGTCAGATGTGAAGTAGTCTTCCGTAAAGTGTTGTACAGGTTTTTTTCCTGTGCTCGCTTTGGGCAGGACATGTTTCTGGTCTTCCCAACAAGTTCTTATACATGATATGAGTCATACATAAATAAAACATAAATTCTAAAAAAAAAAAAAAAATGCTGTATGATTTTTTTTCCAGCTGGCAATTCAGTATATTTTCAATTTAAGCATTCTTTTAGACAGATGCATATGTAGCTGTATCAGCTTCTGTAGGTTTTGCTGAGCAAGACATATAGGGTTTGGTTTTTTGTTTTGTTTTTTTTTTTTAATAGATCTGACAACTACTAATAACCACAAACACTCCTGAAAAGCATTGCAAATACAAACAAAACCCAAACCATTAAAAGCTAATGTCCATTACTGTACCAAAGTTTTTCCAGAAAGAACCCTGCAAAATGGAAGTCAAGATCATAAAAGTACTTGTACAGCCCTCATTCTTTACCACTAGATGTGCTGATCTATTTGTATATTGTATTTAGCTGTTTACACCTGATGCACATTGATGATGATCAAGTCCAGATATGTTTGAGGAGTGTCCAAGTCTTCTTTGACGTTTACAATAAATTCAGGACCACAATATCTACCATACTGGAGGATGACCAGCCAAACTCCTTGAATATAGTCAGTAAGCTCCTTGTTATGATATGTTGCTGTGATTTATTTAATTAATAATTAACAGTAGCATTTTTCATTGAGAGCTAGGCTTTCACTCTTGAGTGTCATGGGGATTCTTACATCTTCGATACTGTTGATATTCTTTTCACTACAAAGTTGTGTTGTGGTATGCTATTGTGGGCTGTAGGGTCTAGGGCCTAGCAGAGGGGAGGCTGGACAAGGCCAAGGTCAGTTTCTCACAAGAAAGAAGTTAGATAGCCTGGGAGAGAAAGTGGGAGTCAGCTAGCAAGAGCCTTTGCAGCTGCACAGAACGGCCTTGACACCCCACATAGCCTTAACATCCTTCCCACACCACACAGTGCTAGTCTTATCACATTCACATTTCTTTGAAGTGCACTGTTTTTATCCCCATTTATGGTAGTTGTTTTTACCTAGTAAGTGTTGCTTCTTAATTGGTTAGTATAATTTGTATATGTAAGTGTCACTTGCTAATTTGTCGGTGTGTTGTGTGTAAAGGTGTTAGTTACTAATTGGTCATTATTCTTTCTGTAAAGGTATAAAAGATGCTTGCTAACAATAGAGCCGTGCTAGCTAGCCATTCTTGCATATAGCCTTTTACTTATGATTTCCTACCTTTTCTGCTTGGCCTATTTTTCCTATATTGAAGCCGACCACTGCTGCATGGTCTCTGTGTGTGCGTGTGTGTCAAGACCGTCTCGACTTAACCTTCAGAATAGTTGTTGTGTAGGGCATATTGTCGTGCTGCAACAAAGTTGTCTAGTAAAAATAAGTTCAATAACACAAGTTCTTGGACCCTAACTACAAAAAGGGAGACTGACATGGTTGAGTGTATCCAAAGAAGGGCAACAAAGCTGGTAAGGGATCTAGAGCACAAGTGTTATCAGGACCAGCTGAAGGAAATGGGGTTGTTTAGTATGGAGAACAGGAGCCTTATGGGAGACCTTTTCATTCTCTACAACTCCCTGAAAGTTGTAGCAAGGTGGGGGTTAGTCTCTTCTCTGAAGTAACAAGCCATAGGACAAGAAAAAATGGCCTCAAGTTGAGCCAGAGGAAGATTAGATTGGATATCAGGAAAAATATTTTCAATTAAATGTTTGTGAAACATTGGAAGAAGGCTGCTCAGGGAAGCAGTGGAATCACCATCCCTGGAGATGCTCAGAAGATGTATAGGTGCAGTGCTGAGGGACATGGTTTAGTGGTGACTTGGCCATGCTAGGTTAATAGTTGGACTTGATCTTAAAGGTCTCTTCCAACCAAAATGATTCTATGATTCTATACATCCATGTAGTATCAACACTGATCAGACCATAGGACACTGTTGTTGTTTTAAGTTTTCCTTAAGAAAGGGTAAGAAAATCAAGAACATAATTTCAGTTCCTTTAGCAAGTCCAGAAATAACCAAGTTCAAAAATAAGAATTATTAAATCTTGTTTGCAGAAAGTGCTTTTGCCAGTGTTTGTGAAGATGGGGAAAGGTGTTCCTTGTTTTGTAGCTATTGTAGGTTGACTCTAGCAAAAGCTGTAGAGGCATTTTTAAATAGACGATTTGGAATTGAGTAAAGTGGTAAATTATTTACTGAATATAAACTATAAGATATGAAGGCAGTTTCATATGATTTCTCTGCAAATGGAAAATGCATGTTCATGTTCTGTACTAGCAGATTTATTCTTCTGTTTCTCTGTAGAAAAAGACATTACAGCATTGAGAAAATATTAGTACATACGTTTCACATTCCTGGTGAACAGTAATGATACAGATATTGTCAGTGATATTCAAAATAACAAAAGAAGATCTTATTAAAGTTTATGACATTGCTGTCTCATTTGTGTGCTTAGGTATCACATCACAAAAAAGCATGAGTAACCATTCTGACATGTAATGGCACGATTCCTGAACTATATTTGCTCGTTTTAAGTAAAACTAACAAACAAACAAACAAATTGTTCCTCTTCTCCCTACACCAGTCCACTTCAAGCTGAAAAACATCAGTTTAATTTTGTGGAGGCTCTTACTTCTTTACAGGTCTTCACTGATAGTTGTCCTGGATCATATCAAAATGCATTTGATTTCTTTCAGGGCTGGCAAGTAAAGGTGATTGTAATGAATTTTGAGGATGTTTGGACTGACCTTAATAAAGCCAAGAATGATAAATATATTTATCTGAGAGGCTTAACAAATATGAAATAGAAATCTTAAGAAAAGGATAAAAGATTATGTCCTCAGGTGTTTACTACTGTTTTGTATTTACCATTTTATTCTCTCATTGACTACTCTGTCAGAAGAATGTATGATTCTCAACACTTAGAACTGTTTCTTTTTGTAAAAAGATGAATTTTAGCACTGACTTTAAATAAGACTCTTCTTCATTCCATAACCTGAAAAAATTGTGCTGTTTTCAGCTGGCAGTCCCAAATCTTTCCTGGTCTGACTGCTCAATCTCACTTTCAAGCTTAACTTAAAGATACAATTAGTGTTTTAATATGTAATGTATGGTAAAAGCACATCAATATTCTTAACAGCTTTGAAGTTAATTGAGAGCTTTTTGATCATCGGAGTATATGGGAAAAACAGAACACAAAAAAGAATGTGTTAATAACAATTCCTTAAAAATAAACAGGAAAAGGCTCACAAGAATATATTTTACTGATTTCTTTTTTAATATAGTTCATGTGTAGCATGCATAAAACAGAAAAAAAAGCAATCTTCAAGCATACAGAAGAACTTGTACAAATTTTATCACTGTAAATATCACTTCAAATACATTATATAAATGTGTAAAAAAAAAAAGTGTGAAAAGGGTTGTTTTGGTTGGTGGATTTTTTGGTTTGGTTTTGTTTTGTTTTTTTTTTTCCAAGGAGTTGCATCATCTCAGCATTTATGCTCTATCATTACTAGGAGAGTGATATGTTTCTCAGAATGTTACAAATTCTGTTCATGAGAATGTGCTCTCATCCTGATGTAATTTTAGCATCAGTATAGGAATTTGAGAATACCTTTCAGTAGATAAGAGATTGCAGATGAGTTTGGGGACAAAAAAAAGAGCAAGCACAGAAAGAATAAAAAGCTTAAATGGTCAAGCCATACACTATTTTAACTCCTACACTACATCAGTCACTTTGCAGAAATAATATTTCTTTAGTTATCTTCTGTACTTACTATTCAGAGGGAAAAAAAGACATGTTCTTTTGAAATTGAGCTTTAACTCATATTTTCTATGTATGAGCCTACCTAAAGAGTTGAATATAAAGTTTTAAAGAGTGCAAATAAGCTTTTTAAATACTCAGAGAAATAGAAGGTTAAGGCTGCCTGTGGCACTTAAATTCAGATGACACTGCAGACGTATTATGGTAAAATAAAAGGGAGAAAATGGAAATCTTCCTTTCACATATTCATTACTATGATGCTTATAAATAGACTTTTCATGTGGGGGAAGAAAGAGCTAGGAGCATGGGCAGCAAGAGCGCAAATTTCACTTGCAAGACAGTGAGAAAAAAAAATGCATGAGAGTCACTCCATCTACAGGGCTCTGATTGTGATGAGTGGAATATCATAAAATGGTTTGGGTTGTTCATCTAGTCCCACCTCCCTGCAGTGAGCAGGAACATTTTCAACTAGATCAGGTTGCTCAGAGCCCAATACAACCTGACCTTAAATGTTTCAAGGGATAAGGCATCTACCACTTCTCTTAACACTAGCTGTTTCGCTGTGGTACCTGTTTGCTAATGCAGATACAGTGGTTGTGTTCTTTGACAGAGTTCTGTGTTATTCTGTGATCCAATTTACCCCAAAGACCTTTATAATCTTCAGTAGTCATTCTCTTATTGCTATAGAAACAGCATCCTGAATTGCAGTTGTGATATGTGAAGCCTAATGCAACAGACTAAAACTATCACCCACTGGAAGTCAATGGGAGTTTTCTTATTGATCTCAACAGGACCAGGATTTTTTCTGCAACAATTAAATTGAAAATCTTTTAAATATTTCAAGCTTACACAGAACTGATAAAAATTTAAGATTGGTTCTGTGTGGCTAACTGTTTATAAAGGCTTATTAAAATACCCTGAGAATGTTCTATTTTTACTACTGCTTATCAGAATTACATACTTTTTGTTTACTTACAGTATGAAAGAGGCTGGTTTAGGCCATAAACAGTGGAGGGGTGGTCCCATTTCATCAAACTGCAAGCAGTGTCCAGTAGTTTATACCAATCCTGTTTGTGGATCAGATGGTCACACATACTCTTCTCAGGTAAGAATAAAATAAAGAACTAAATTATTCTTTTATTGTTGTAGTCAATTCCAGCTCTTGGAAGATAAAATACTGTATTGTAACACAAACCAACATTTATTTGCTTTGATTAAGATATGTATTGTAGACTGCAACCTGCAGTACTTCTGATATATTGTAAGAGAAAAAAGCAAAATGGTAGCAAATCCTAAGCAGCATGAACCAGTAGTACCCAAGAAAGCACAGTGTAAGAGTCTGCTACAATATAACAAAGCTCCAGGTTAAGTCCATCTGCAGCAGACACCAAGGCAGGGTTTTGAATAAGGAAAATATTATTGCATGTCCTCACTTTGTGGTAGAATAAGTATGTTAAGTCTGATTTTCCAGTTGACCATTAAGCGGGTGCTTCACATTCCACAGATATAACATACCTAGATATAAAATGTAATAACATAAGTAATTGTTGCCTATGTTTCCTTCTTGCAACAATACTTTATGTATTCTAAGACCATAAACAGATCTTCATTCTGTATTCATGAGCCTTCCTGTCTTTTATGTCATATCTATTTGGATATATAAAATATTGAATAAAAAATGTTACTGTCAGTTTACCCAGTCGTTTTTAGAGAAAAGATTTTGTGCTGGTCATGTTGAAGTCCAGAAACTGTGGGACTGCATTAGTATTGTAATCAGGTGAAACTTCTGAGAATTCATAATGCTGAAAGCAAATAATTTATTTAGCATCCTCTCTTAAAAGTTTCAGTAGAAAAATGTTTGGCCATGTTCAGTATTAACTGAATCCTCTCTAGGAGAAACAAATGTATACTGTTGATAAACCCATTTTTGTCAGCAACAGCATGTGATTCAGTATTGCAAGAGGACTTGTATGTTTGACACCATGTCCTTCCATTAAGAAAGTTTCTAATAGTAGGTAATAGCCAGACCTTAAGAGAAATATAGTAATGATAATAATGCTGATTCTTTTAGATTAAATTGATGGAGTTGGAGAAGCTTTGTGTTCATTACTTAAAAAGAAAGTTTCCATGTAGCATTTTAAGCAAAATATTTTTAGGATATTTCCCAGCATGTGAAGACTTTAGAGTTAGCATTTTCTGTATTGATTTTTCTTTTTTTTTTTTTTACTGTAGTCACAGCTACATCTTGAGTTTTACAAAAAAGGATTTGAGTTTCCAGGAGTGACTGACTGTTGGATCAAATGTTAAGTATCCTCTCCAAGGATAGTTTCTTCCTGATAAAATGAAGATATCAGAATATAAGTAGTGCTTCCTCAGCCTTGACAATTCTTACACTTTTATCCTAAATCTAAAATGTTTTTCTTACAAACAATGTTTAGTTATAGGGAGCTGGCCAAGAATCTTCCTTTTCCTTTTTTTTTTTTAAAGAGAAAAAACCCCAAACCCACAAAAACAAGCACACCAACAACCTTTTCAGGCCAAGCCCATGCAAATGATTGTATTAAATTATGTAACTATAATTATTTCATACATATTTTTTCTTTTGGGGGGGGGGGATAATTAAAAAAAATGCTTGTTTCCTATTCATTTTAGTGTTTTTAGCAGGCCAGTTAGGTTTTCTGTGTTCTCAGGCCACCATTAATCACTTGCAGTTAGTGTAAAGGAAAAGTAACAGGTGTAAGATACTCATTGTTTACATTACAAGACTATTGAAATAAAAATATCATATGCTGAAATGTTGAGTAATCAAAGTTAACAACATTATTATGTGAGAACAAATTCAGTGTAAAGAGATGCTGGCATTTCTTTACCAGGGTGATGTTGCTAACAATTTATAGTTAATATCCTTTAAATAATACTGCGTACGTTTTACATTCGTTAGTCTGGTTTTACCTTCTGCATTTCTATAAACTTTGACACTTGAAAGGCCATTATTCATTTTAACTCTAGGAATTCTCTAGCAGTGCTGTAGCATGGGTATATTAGTATATTAGAACAAGGTATTAAGCTTCTAAAAAGATACTTACTGTTGATGTAGGTCACACACTTAGCAAGAAACTGAAATACTGTGAAGTTTTAAGTAGTAACATCAGACATCATAGCAGAAATTTAGACCAGCAGTGCTATAAACTATTTATGCTTCAGTCCTGGTAATCAAGCAAATGTCAATGAAGTAAAGTATCTGTAACATTCAAGAATCATCTTCCAAGTCTTGCTCTTTGATGTTTGTGATTTTGAAAAGCTCGCAATGAAATACTCTAAATATGACCCTATAGTACTTTGTAGACATTGCATTGAGGACAAATTCAGACATACAAGAATTGTAAGAATATTCCTTCAAGTTTTCAATATTTCTGATGCTTTGGTGGCAATGTATGATGTCTTTATATTCTTAAGATTCTCTGCTTAGAATACATCTGTAATTTAGAATTATAAAATTATTATTGACAGCAGGATGGTGTTGTGTAAGTCTTCTGTTATATGCATACTAATTTAATGGGCTTTCATAAGACACATTTAGTATTCAATGTTGTGATACTAAACAAATACATGTTATCACAGCTCAGGGGTATTAAGTTTATGGCTGTAAAATAATACTGTTCTTCAGTCAAACGACAGAAAACTAACTAGGATTCACATTTTCTAATGGAATGCCTGGTAAGTGAATGCCACATTCACTTCCCTCTCAATAGTATGTCATTTTAAAATATCCAAAGCCATGTGTGGAAGCACACATCCAGAAGTTTCTGGGTTGTGTGAATTTCACAACACTGGGTGTTGCTGTGAATTTCTGTTCGCTTCAGGACTCTTTGAAGCATTAATATACACCTGCCACCCTCTACTTTGGGAATAGAAAAAAAAAAATAAAAAGAAACATAAAAAACCCCAAAACAAAAAACCAAAAAGCAACAGAAAAAAAGAGAAACCTCGAAGAAATGAATAGTTGATGTTCAGATATGTTCAAAATATTTTAGCTTGCTCTCAAACAGTTTCCTTAAGGTACTCTGAGAATATGGAGTCCTTCAGGAAACCTGCCTTCTTTCTACCATCATCTGTTTTCTTTACGGTTGTGAACGAGCCCAACTTCAGACATTTCTAGCAATAAAAATAACTGTCTAGCCTGTTATTTACATGTCCAGTGACTGTTAAGCTGACTGATTTCTGCTAAATTTACAGGAAGAAAATAATAATAAACATTTCTTCCACAAGTTAAGATGGTACTACTTGCTGTTCTTGCTAGTTTTTCCTGAGATCAAAGTGAAACTAAGTATTTCTTAACTAACAGATGCACTCTTTGATGAGAGCTTGAGTAAACGAGACAAGAAGTATGAAAGTAACTTAAGTCCCAAAAGAATGGATCTGGACAATAATGAGAACTGAGAGGGAGGCAGAGATTGAAAAACATGACTATCAGAGGTATGTCCTCTGCATCATAGCAAAGTTTCAGGAAAAAAAAAAAGAAAAGGGAACATTTTAGGCCATGATGCACTTACTGGAAGAGGAAAATAAGACTTCGTATAGCAAAGTTTGCCTCTCTAGTTCTTTATTCAGAACATGACATTTGTCTTGCCCTGATTTTAATCCATATGTATGTGATGCAGAACAAGGAAATCTTTTGTATATCTAGGGAATCCTGCTGTGGCAGGGGGGTTGGACTAGATGTTCTTTTGAGGTCCATTCCAACTCCTAATATTCTGTGATTCTGTGATTTTAGAAATCAAGTACTAACAGCAAACAAGTAGAAAGATTTATTCACAGTTACATGTGTCTCTACACAAGATATATCTCTATAAGTTCAAAAAGAGATACATGCAATGTAGGGAAAAATAGCCATGGTTTGGAGTATTAACTCCCACTTGCACAACTGCATGTTTCTTTCCTAACAAGGGGAAAACCATTATGAATGTGGAATTTCTTAAACATTTTCTTTACTGCCAGCACATGTAGCCTTCTATTTTGGTTTGTTTAATAAATAAAATGTAGTTCTTCGAGTTCAAATGAATTTTAGCATACAGTTTTAGGTGGACAAAAGAAGCAGAAGTAGGAAACTGTAGAGACAATGTGATGATAAGAAAACTGAGAAAGCCTAGGTGTAGGTGTGGCTAACTTCTGATCCCAACAGTGGCTCTGTAGTGCACTTATAAAGGCGTTACTTAAATGTTAGTGACTATACAGAATTTCTTTTTCTGTCTTTCTCTTTTTTTTCCCCAATTTACATAGTATAGTTTAAATATCTTGGAAACTTGGACAGGATAACCCATTATCAACTAGCTAGGTCCATGCATTTTACTTTTGTTAACTTTCATTATTTTCCCTGTAATTAAAGACTAATGAGCATACCATTTAGATGCTATTTTAGCTCACATATAACTTTATAAGTATTTCAACTTAGATATACTTAGATAAATTGAACTTGTTTAGTATGGCAATCATCGAGCATGGCTTAGGAAGCCATGTCACACCAAAAATACAGTGGTAATGCATGTTAATAATCAATAAGCAGATTATTTTAACAAAAAAAATCCATGCTTTTAGAAGCCATCTGTGTCTTATTATGAGGCTTTTTGCCATTACTTCTATTTTACTATTGCCATTGCTTAGAAACTTGCGTGTCAGCTGAGAATCAGTGAAATCTTGACTGATTTGGGACTATCATAGGCAGCTGTTTATAAGATGATGGTTTAGGAGGATTAAATGTTTTTGCTCAGGTTTTAGATTTTTATTTGAGCATCAATTTTCAAATTTGAAGTGGGAAGTTGAGAAACATTAGGTTTTGAGCAACATTCTTTTTTCTGTTTCTCAAGAAATTTTCTCCACAAAATTGTGAATGCTAGCAATGAGGTACACCAAGAATCCTGTGTACAGACAGCACTGAGTGACATTCTGTGCATCTGTACCTTGGATCTGATAGTAATGGAGAAGTTTTGAAACAAGGAGCCTGATGAAGTGCTGAAATATGAGCTATATGGGCAGGAGCTCTGAAAAAAAGACAGAATTTATAGGCTTAAGTATATGCATGTATATGTAAGAGCATTTTTTCATATTAAGCATGCTGACAAGAAGCTGTTACTGTATTTTCAAACTGCATCAATGTTTATAATTTTGGATTAAGCCAAGATCAGAAGGAATAATATAGATAGGAGTAATATGGTTATATATTTTTACCCCTTTTGTTACTCATTTTTTTAAAACACTAAATATTTTAAAATACTTTTTAATGTTTGAAATATTTTGTTTTTTACAGAATTTATTGTCTTCAAGGAGTATTGAAATATTATTTTGGATATGAGGTAATATGTTAGTTTTATACAAAAAAAATTATTAGAAGCATTATTATTAATACTTTTTAATTCACTGGAGATAGTGTATCTCAAGTGGGGATATCACTGGGGTTTGTCACTTAATATGAAATAAGCTTCACATTGTTATTTGATGGTATATTAGTTTACCTGTTTGCAAAATGTAGAGAATAAGACGGTGAGGAACATATTTATCTAACTGTGTAGGTGCCTAAAACTTTAATGGCTCATTTTAAAAGCAGAGAAGTCCTTAGAAGGATTTTCAAAGCTCTTAAGTGTCATGTGTCTCTAAAAGCCTGTAAGTATGAAAGCAAAGACAGGTAGATGCCTAATTTAAATAAACCAAATAGGCAAGTGTCTGCATGTTTCTGTGACTTAATATGTTTTCTAGGGTGTCCAAAAAATGTTGAATAGCTAAGTGAATTGATTTCGGACTTTTCTTTTTATACCATTGCACTTCAGAGTGCTGAAGAAAATAGGCAAGAGCTATAATGGTGAGAAGGAAGAAAACTGCATACAGATTTTCATTTTGTCATGTAAATTGCTTTCTCTAGTTCATAGCTTTATAAACAATGTATCATCAGTTCTTTCTCAACCACTAAAGATTTTCTTTGCTCAGGGTCTTGGTTCAATATACACATTTCATTTTGTTCTCTGCTCGAAATGCTAAATGCATCTATCTGTAGTTAATAATTTTTAAATCTTCCTTTCATTTTACATAGTAGTACTTGTTTGCTGAAAAGCATTTTACCCAAACTCCTATTGTTTAGGTAAGTAGTACATAAGAGTAAGAGTTTACTGATGGTACAAAAAGGCTAACATGGCATAATAGTTTCAAAATTAGATTTATGACATTAATGTCACTAACTCTGGCCATATTTTCACCTCCATTTTAACCCAGCCTAAAGTCACACCATTGGATGTCCAAATAAGGGAAAGGAAGACCCACGTAACTACAGACCGGTCAGCCTCACCTACATCCCTGGAAAGGTGATGTAACAGTTTATCCTCACCACTGTCTCTAGACATACCAAGGATAAGGGCGTCATGAGGAGCAGTCAGTATGGGTTTACCAAGGGGAAGTAAAGTTTGCAGATGACACCAGGCTGGGTAGCAGTGTTGATCTGCTTGAGGGTAGGGAGGCTCTACAGAGGGATCTGGATAGGCTGAATTGCTGGGTCAATGCCATGAGTTTCAATAAGGCCAAATGCCAGGTGCTGAACCTCGGCCATAATAAGCCCCAGCAGTGCTACAGCCTAGGGGAGGGGTGGCTGGAGAGCTCCCCAGCAGAGAAGGACCTGGGGGTGCTGATTGACAGCCAGCTGAACATGAGCCAGCAGTGTGCTCAGGTGGCCAAGAAGGCCAATGGCATCCTGGCCTGTATCAGGAACAGTGTTGTCAGCAGGAGCAGGGAGGTGATCATGCCCCTTTACTCAGCATTGGTGAAGCCTCACCTCGAGTACTGTGTCCAGTTTTGGGCCCCTCACTACAAGAGAGACATTGAAGTGCTGGAGAGGGTCCAGAGGTGGGCTACCAAGCTGGTAAAGGGCTTAGAGCGTAAGTCTTATGAGGAAAGACGGAGGGATGTGGGCCTGTTTAGCCTGGAAAAGAGAATATTACGGGGAGACCTCATCGCTCCCTATAAATACCTGAAGGGAGGTTGTAGAGAGGCAGGAACTGGTCTGTTCTCCCTGGTGGAGAGTGATAGGACGAGGGGAAATGGATGGAAACTACACCAGGGGAGGTTCAGGTTGGATATTAGGAAGAATTTCTTTACTGAAAGGGTTGTCAGCCATTGGAACAGGCTGCCCAGGAAGGTGGTTGAGTCACCATCACTGGAGGTGTTTAAGAGACGGGTGGATGTTGCATTGGAGCAAATTGTTTAGCGAGTTGATAGGGCTAGGAGAAAAGCTGGACTCGATGATCTTCAAGGTCTCTTCCAGCTGTAACTATTCTATGATTCTATGATTCTATGTTTGACAACCTGATAGCCTTTTATGAGGACATAACCAAGTGAATAGATGATGGTAGAGCAGTGGATATGATTTATCTTGATTTCAGTAAAGCATTTGACATTGTCTCCCACAGCTTCCTTGCAACTAAACTGAGGAAGTCTGGTCTGGCTCTTTGGGTAGTGAGGTGGATTGTGAACTGGTTGAAGGACAGAAGTCAAAGAGTAGTGGTCAATGGCATGGAGTCTAGTTGGAGGCCTGTGTCTAGTGGAGACCCTCAGGGGGCCATACTGGGACCAGTACTTTTCAGTATATTCATTAACGACCTGGATGAGGGAACAGAGTCCAGTGTCAGCAAGTTTGCTGACAACACTATATGGGGTTGAGTGGCTGGCACACCAGAGGGTTGTGCTGCCATTCAGCATGACTTAAAAAGGCTGGAAAGTTGGGCTGGGAGAAACTGAATGAAATTCAACAAGGCCAAGTGTTGAGTTTTGCACCTGGGGAAGACCAACCCCATGTATGAGTATAGGTTGGTGACTGACCTGTTGGAGATCAGTGAAGGGGAAAGGGATCTGGGGGTCCTGGTGGATGGAAGAATGACCATGAGCCAGCAGTGTGCTGTTGTGGCCAGGAGGGGGCCTATGGGATTCTGTGGTGTATTAGAAGGGAGGTGGCTAGTAGGTCAAGAGAGGTTCTTCTCACCCTTTACTCTCCCCTGGTGAGGCCGCATCTGGAATCTTGTATCCAGTTCTGGGCCCCTCAGTTTAAGAAGGATAGGGAACTGCTTGAAAGAGTCGAGCACAGAGCCACAAAGATGATGAAGGGAGTGGAACATCTTCCTTCTGAGGAAAGGCTGAGAGAGCTGGGTCTCTTTAGCTTGGAGTTGAGGAGACCAAGAGGGGACCTCATCGATGCTTTTAAGTATGTGAAGGGTGTGTCAAGAGGATGGGGTCAGACTCTTCTTAGTGAAGCCCAGTGACAAGACAAGGGGCAATGGTTGTAAGCTGAAGCATAGGAGGTTCCGTGTGATTACAAGAAAACATTTTTTTCCAGTGAGGGTGCCAGAGCACTGGAAGAGACTGCCCAGAGAGGTTATGGAGTCTCCTTCTCTGGAGATATTCAAAAACCCTCTGGACATGCTTCTGTGTGAGATGGTCTAGGGAATCCTGCTGTGGCAGAAGGGTTGGACTAGATGATCTTTTGAGGTCCCTTCCAACTCCTAACATTCTGTGATTCTGTGAAATGTATTGCTGTCATTTAATTTTTTCAGCTCTGTAACAGCAATTTTAAGAGTGGAGCTCACATATAGCAAAAGAGCATAGGCTGCAGTAGTTGTTCAGAAATATGAGTACTCTTATCTTTACTGTAATAACAGTACAGGTGCATGAGTTATGACTAAAGATGACATATATTCTTTGAAGTTCTTACCACTGATATTAATTGCTTTCTCTAGCTCACTAAACAACTACTTTGGGCAAATGTTGAGGAAAATTGTGTCCTTTTAAGACTGAATAGGTTTTCAAACAGACAGAATATGAGTAAACAAATTGCATTTTTCTACTGGACTCGTGACAGTACAGAAATGAAGAATTTTTCATCCTGATACATATATTGTGAAGAGACCCTGATATGTTGCATATTCTTTTTCTGCAAAGCATTTTTTTAAATGTTATGTTGGTTTTTTTTTTTAAGTAGTGTGCAGCATATCACTCTGAAGTCAGAAATACCTGGTCTATCTTGAAGCAAAAGGTGAAAATTCAGACAGTTGAAGCATACTTTGAACCAAACATACAAATGAAATATGGTGAAACTCCAGTTAGAAGCTGATATGATAAGAGGAAAGACAAATGAAGATTAGAAGATAAAAATCTAGATAGCCTCATTTCCTTCTATGACCAGGTGAACATGCTTAGTGGGTGAAGGAAGGGCTGTGGATGTTGCCAATCTAGACTTAGTAAAGCTTTTGATGCTGGTTCTCACAGCATTCTTCTGGAGAAACTGGCTGCTCATATGACTTCAAGAGCAAACTCTTTGCTGGATAAAAAAATGGCTGGATGACTGGGCCGAAAAAGTGGTGATGAATGAAGTTAAATCCAGTTGTTGGCCAGCCACAAGTGTTTCCCAGGGCTCAGTATTAGGGCCAGTTCTGTTTAATGTCTTTATCAGTGGTCTGGACAAGTGCACTCTCAGTAATTTTGCAGATGACACCAAATTAGGCAGGAATGCTTATCTGCTTGAGGGTAGAAGGGCCCTATAGAGGGATCTAGACAGGTTGGATCCATGGACCAAGGCCAGTGATATAAGGCCAAGTGTTGAGTCCTGCACTTTGCTCATAACAACCCCATGCAATGCTACAGTCTTGGGGCGGAGATATGGAAAGCTTCTCCAAAGGAAAAGGACCTGAAAGTGCTGGTCAACAACAAGCTCAACATGAGCCAGCAGTGTGCCCAGGTGCCCAAGGCCAACAGCATCCTGGCCTGTCGCAGAAATAGTGTGGCCAGCAGGAGTAGGGAAGTGATAGTACCCCTATACTTGGTACTTGTGAGGCCACATCTTGAGTACAGTCTTTGGTTTTGGCCTTCTCACTGTAAAAAGAACTTTGAGTTGCTGGACTGTGTTCAAAGAAGGGCAGACGAAGCTGGTGAGTGGTCTGTTCAATCTGGAGAAGAGGAGGCTAAGGGGAGACCTTATGTCTCTCTCCAACTACCTGAAAGGAGGTTGTAGCCAGGTTGATATTGGTCTGTTCTCCCAAGTAACAAGTGATAGGACAAGAGGAAATGGCCTCAAGTCTCATCCAACCAAAACGATTCTATGATTCTGTATATTCAGAAGTAAAACAGTATTTTTACATGCATATGAAAAAGGGGACTTTGCTGAAAGTAGTACAAGCAGTTAACAGTTTATAAACCCAATATTAATAAGCCATATTGTGAAATCCAACAGATAAGTTTCTTGAAAATTTCATGACGTGTTTTCCCCATATAGAAAACTACCAATAAAGCCAAATAAATTAAAATTATTTTATTGCTATGTATAACGTAACAGTTGATGTATTTTTCTGCTGTTGAAACTGTTCAGATATTTTCCCCACTAAACAATTTCATCACTGTTCCCAACACTCTCTCTCCTGTGTACCACTACTTCTCATTGTAGCCCCATATTCTGTATGCCACAGATTTGTTTATCTATGGCATTTTTCAAGTATGTTGCTTGCTTTATCAGTCTGAGAGTAATGTTGATGGAAATCTGGTGCATCTTTATTTAGCTGAGCTACCTCTTCAATATCCCAGTGCATTGCTTGTTTGGGGAACAAGGACAAAAGATTTAAACCAGTTATATTCCTGGTCTTGTAAGCTACTGATATGAAATTGCCAGAACAGCCTATTTATTCTTTTCTGACTTAATGGAAACATCATGATTTTGCTTGTTTATGGAGACAAGGAATTCTCTGCTGCCTGCATGTCCATAAGATGAGTTCAGTGAGTGTAAAATTCTAGCATACAATTGAATAACAGTACTAATTTGAAAGTGTTATGTGCACACCTCACACTCATCAACTCAGGTAACAGTGCCTGTAGCAGGTGTCAGATATTAAGCTTTTCTTAACATTTAAAAGGGCAATGTTATTTTTAAATAGGACTGAATAGACAACTTCAAAGAAAAATGAATCAGAAGGACTAAACTCACAACTTGTTTTGTTAGCTGGAGCAGCTCTGAAGTATTTGCTAATTTCTTCAGCAACATTCAAGTGAAACAAAATAGCAGCACTGGATTCTGTAAAAAATAATCTCTCAAGGAGAGGATTAAAGAAATCTTAAAACAAATAAACAAAACAAACAAACAAAAATGACCCACAAAACAAACCACACCCTATTCCCTTATTTCACACTCTTCATATTCTGATTATCAGTAAAACAAACCTGAAAGGAGTTTTTATGTCCAGTTTTAAATGGTGGTCTCATTAAGTTCAGTCACCAACAGGACTTACTTGTGCCTGTAAAGCACAGGTATTCACAGGTTTGACTGCTTAAGATACTAAGTTTGAACAATAAAAATTTTTAGAAGGGAAGATAACTTTTCAGTGGAAACACATTAAATTTGGTCTGTGATGCGTTCTACTGACTCTGAAGATTGTTTCAAGTACTAAAATATTAATTAGGTCATGCACTCTCTGGAAAGAGGTCTGGCAGGTGTCATGGCTAATGCAAGCACTCTTGTGTACATCCAGGATGATTGTGCAGGGATACAAAAGGTATTCAGGCGTTTCATAGTCAACACTGGCTGTTTGCTTCAATTTTCTGGTCCTTTATCATAGAATCATAGAGTTTTCAGAATTGGAAGGGACTTTAAAGTTCATCTAGTTCCAGCCCCCCTGCCGTGGACAGGGACACATCCCACTAGGTCAGGTTGCCCAGCCCCATCCAGCCTTGTCTTAAAAACTTCCAGGGATGGGACTTCCACCACCTCTCTGAGACTAGCACTTGTAGCTTTCAAGTGGAGCAGATCTGTCGTACCTTTTTGTAAGAATTAGATTTCTTTAGCCTCATGGTCCATTATTTGTGTCTTTTCAGCAAAAAGTAGCACGTTCAGAACTGAACTACATGATGATTTTCTATAATACACAAAATTTGAGATATTTTTTCCTCATAATATTATCTTCTTTTTTTGTGTTGGCAGTGCTGCAAAAAGGTATTACTCTAGTACAGTGATACAGTTCAGCTTGTGCTAGGTAGAGGACTTCATGACAAAGTGGCAGGGTTAGAAGTTTAACTGCATAACAGGTTGATAAAGTGCTGTCAATTCACAATACTGTCTGAATACTATTGGAAACCTCAAGTGCAGACTTTCAGGAGGCTCCTTTATTCTTACATAACTGCAGTACTCCCAATCCTTACCCATTTTAGAAGAGAGAGAGAAACTTCAGCTGCAGAGTTTGCCAGAAATCCTGATTTGTTGTGGTTGGAGAGGCTCAGCCGACCACCCGACCCACGGCAGACGTTCCTTATTACCCCCCTTTCCCCCCAAACGGAAGAGATAGGGAACAATAAGGGCAGAGAGGCTTCTGGACTGGAAAGTAAAACTAAAACTACTTTAATATAATAGCAATGTTAAATGAAACACGTATAAATATATACAGGACCCAAATACCAAACCCAGCTCCCCCTTTTTTATGATAATTACATCACCACCGAAATTGCAAACGTCCCTAATGTCCCAGTGCCAGCTCTCTTTCCCCCAGCACGAGTCTGAGTCCAAAACAACTAGCTCTTGCCAGCAGCTCCATGCCATTCAGCTCCCCAGTACAGACTAAATCCCAGCCCCCCACCCAGGGTCCCAAAACCTCCCGATTTCCGTTTCCCCCTGGGGGCAGGGTCAGGAGGTGCCTGAGCTTGGGATTCAGGAATTTCAGGTTTTAAAGGGGAAGTTCAGGTAGCTCTGGCAAGGTGGGGGGACTGATACTGAATATGATGTATATGGGATGGAATACTTTTTAGAAAATAAAATGACTCTAACCCAAACCAGGACATTCTAATCCAAACCAGGACAATTGTATAATGAAATTGCATTAAGCCGAAGTTAGATACCCACAGAGAAGATGAGTCAGGGAGATACAAGGCACAAATTCTGGTGAGATTGTTCTTCTGAAGTGTTGTGAGACATGGGGAGCACTTCATATTTTCATTTGTTACTTAAGCTCATTTTCTGACTCCTACACTTATATGTCCCTCACCTAAGGAGATATCTTCCCTCCTTTGTTCAGTGATGAGGTGTTCTCCATAACCATCTTCCTCTTTTTCTTTCCTTTTCTGAAAAAGGTCTTTGAAGATACTTAACTTTTTTGATTTGTACTTTTTCTGATATTATATTGGCAAAACATCCTGCAGAAAGATCTGTGTGTCAAGAACTTTTTGTTTGGAATGTTAAGTTCAGCTTTTCAGTAGCAATGACAACAATTACAATAACATTGTTTTCTATCTATGTGGTCTTTAACTATGTTATTTTTACATGCTTGAAACAACAATTCCTTTTCCTGCTTAGATTTAGTTGGTTTTCTGTGATACCTGAATTAGAGCTGTAAGTATACAGATCAGAACTATGTAAATTAACCTGTTTCTGTATCAGAAAAGTCTTTCACTGTGCAAAATTTCATCAGGCACAGCTTTCCATTTGATTTGTTACTGCTCTTTACTAGGATACTGTCATCTTAAGAGAAGAAATTAAGTGATAAATTCCATAATAATCCACTGTTAATCACTTCCTATCAATAATTATTTACAGTGTTCATTTACTTACATTGCCTTTTTTATTTACTTATGTAGCAGAAATAAAGCCAGTGCAGTCTACTTCCATTTAGTATGCATATTCAATCACTCTTAACACCACAAGTGCATTTATACGTGAACTGGCCTGAAACTGTAGCCAAGTTAGGGAAGAAAAACTTTGTACCTTTATCTAATTTAACTCTTAGTACAAAGGTAGCATATACTGCAGAATATTTTTCCTAGTACTTACACTTGCAAAGATTTAAGCACTTCATGAAAGATTGCTTCAAAATACTTTGAGTTACAATTGTTTTCATAAAAGATGTTTCTATTAATGATAGTCATTTTCTCTCCTTACAGTGCAAAATAGACTATCAGGCCTGTGTCTCAGGAAAACAAATATCAGTGAAATGCGAAGGACGTTGCCCTTGCCCTTCTGACAAATCCACAAATGCAGGCAGAAGTGATAGGAGAGGTGAGTAATGGTAATTTGTATGATATTTTTGACAGCTTGTTTCTAGAAGGAAATAAGAGTTTGCTCATAAAAGAGTACAGTGATCACAAACATTGATTATTCATGACAAAAAATAGATTTATTTTATTCAGGGTTGTTTTCTTTGCTGTGGGTTTTGCAATTGTGTCTGCAGTAAAAGAGCGCTGTATTTTTCAAATGCAGCTGTAGTAGTATGAGCTACTGTTAGTTTTTTTGCTATTCTTTGGTACTTCTTGACATGCTTGTGGCTGTATTCCTTGCTCCTCAGTGTTTTCAATTAAATAGTGAAGAAATTGAAGCATGATAGAAAAAAAAAAAGAGGATACTGCTCATATGAGCAAGCAGTTGCACTTAAACTATCGAAGGCTGTGAAGTGAAGGCTGTCATATAAAAGTGAGTTCTTTGAAAAGTCCTTAATAGGAATAAATCAGCTTCCTTTTGGACCATGCATGAGATTAAGCTGCTGGAAAACACAGCTGCTTTGCACTACTTCTTAGCCTTTAGTGCAACTGGAGAAAAATTTTGTGGCTTAAATGTGTTTGTATTTTGGTCACTCCCATGTGACTTTGGAAGGTTGTGATTAAACAAAACAGGATGCCAACTTTAGTGCTCCTGAGTTGTAGCATAAGGTTTTAAGCCACCATGGACCTGAAGTTGCCAAGAACAGCATGCCTGGAGGTCTGCATTTTTGTATTTCTTTAGACTGTTCTCTGTTAGGTGTATTTCTTTTTTTATGTATAGTCACACTTCTTAAGAGTAAGCTAAAATCTTCATGCACAAATATCCTGTATCCTCATTGGAAAGACACTAAAATTAATTTCTGAGGTTATTTTTTTCATGTAACAACCTTATAAGGATAAAAGAAACCAGTATTATGTTCCTTCATTATGTTGAAGTTGGTATTTCATTATGGTTTGATGGACTATTGCAAATTTGTTGTGCAAGAGAACCTTACTGTTTGCATGCTAAGCTGTAGCTACTGCCAACTTTTTTTCCCTCCTAGTTTAAAAAATGAATGAATGTTCTTTTAGGAGTGAATAGAGATGACCACTGCAAACACTGAGCTGTATGCAGGCATACAAGTCAATTAGAAAACTGCTCTGAAACACTCCTTTAGGTCACTGTTTTGGTCTTCAGCAATATCAATGATTCTGTAACTGAGTATTAATTGAATATGTATAATTAAATATTCCCTGTGCTATAATCCCTCTGAGAAATAATGGCTGTGAAAGCCATTTATTTAATATTCATTAGTGTGCAATAACAGAAACTTAGTGGAGCTAGTTTTAGTATTTATTCTTTCAATGTTAAGATAAATTTTCTGCCTGACTCTTTTATAGATTCTTAGAGTATTTTTTTTGCTTGAGTGATGCTGAGCCAAGTAAAACTGTCAGCAGTATCTTACTTCATTAATAAGACTCCATTTTAAGACTTTATTATAAGAGACTTCTCCATCACAATTAGTAGTAATCTGAAGTAGTGTGATTAGTAGCAAACTAATGTAGTATAGAATGGCAGAGGATATTTGGAATGAGAAGCTGTATCTGACCGACATGCCCATAATCCCCTTGTCTCCATATCATCTAGCCTGGGGTTTAGCCAAATCATACCATATACCCAGGCTTCCTTCCCCCTGAACCAGGGAAAGGTTGGAAATAAGAGATATAGGCTGCTTTCCTGGTCTTGTCCACGTGTGATGTGAAAAAGGACACCTGAACTTGGCAGATAAGAAGCTTTGAAGACCCCAGTTTAGTCAGGTGGCTAAGTTTAACTTGTAAAATGTGTGAGAAATACAAAGAGCCTGTCTTTGAGGGTCTGGGGAAATGGAGATATAGCTGTGTAACTTATTGTTATGCTGTAGAGGTGACACTATTTGCCATTTTTGCTTCCAATGCATGCATTTTTCCCATAATTTCAAGCTTCTCTTGCATAGAACAGGGTGTGTTCATTTTGTTTTACACACATTTATAGTTCAAAAAGGATAATTAGAATTGGTTAGTCATTAATACATGGTCTTTTAGCTAGAAAAAAAAAATGCCTTTGCTTTCTGTTCTTGCAGGGGTTAAAATATTTGGAGATATTGTGTTTGAATACTGATTTATATTTAATTCTCTGCAATGAAGTCTTAACTGCAGAACAAATTAAAATTCATTGACTGTTAGAAGGAAGAAGTGAAGGATTAAGGGGAGACTGTACATTCCATAGTACTACAGTTTATATAAATAAAAGGCTAGAATGCAAGAAACTGTTTATGCTGTGTTTATGAAAAATAACCCCCACAACACTGCAGAACATATTGAAGAATGCTGTGAAAAAAGAACATTTTATTGTCACCAGGCTTAATTTAAATCCTTAGAAAGTATTGTTAGCTAAGTGCTTGTTGTTGATATTGCAAAGAGCTGTAACACTAAAGGAAAGCTGGAATATTGGAATATTACATACTGATTGCTGGAAAAAGCTCTTTGCTCACAGTTCCAAGTGTCTTTGTATCAACAGTCTTCTCCAGAACCTCTTCCTCTTTGCTTTTCCTTTGGACTACTTTGTTATTTCCAAGTCCTTCCACTACTTATGGATGCTTTTGGCAGCCTTGAATACTCATATACTTGTCCATCTTGTGCTTTTAGGAACTTAGGCATGGCTGAGGAAGGAATTTCAGAGTGAACTTTCTAAACTTTGTCTTAAGCAAAACTAGCTGGTTCACTGTAAATCAGTATATGAATGAGCTTGCATACATGGGATGGACATTTAAGACTTAGGATGCATTGCCTTTTTATTAATCCTTGATTTCTGTGGGACTACTCAGACACTCAGGCTATTTAGACACTCTGGTTCTTTTTAGGTAAAGACTCAATATATACAAGATGAGTAATTAGTCATTCAGGGTGGTTTTCTTATTGCTAGTGGGGCAGTTTATGTGGCTAGTGCATCTTTACTGATACACTGAAAATGTTTATCTGTGCAGTGAAAGTAATATGACACTCAGGCAGTGTTCACATCATCTGATTATCCTACTGATTTTAAGATGTGGTGATTTCTAAAACTTTGAGAAGATGATGCAATGCTAGAAAGAGATCTAATAATGTACCTCCTCTCCAGAACAATCCTTACATTTCGTGGGTGCTTCTGAGTGTTTGTCTTTGAAAATACATCTTCTTGTTCAAAAAAAACCACAACAAACTAGCCTTATTGTTTATGCTTAATTGTCATTTTACAATTTTCTCCAAGTCCTGCTAGCTTTTACTCTTCTTGTAGCTTACTACAGCTTTACTCAGAGTCTTGGTAAGAAAAGTTAAACAAATACACACTGATATCAGCATGATCTGAATCTATTTCAGGGAATATATCTTTGTATCTCCACTACTTTCACTACAAAGAAGGCACATTTTCTATTTGTAAATGAAATAAAAGGATTTTTGTATACTCTTGATGAATCAGCATTATGAAAACATGTATTAATAAAATTATTAGATGCTTGTGACTCCAATTATCATAATTACACAACTGTGTTGGGTTTTATACACTTCATGAAATAAAATCTTAATTTTGTTTTTTTTCTTGCTATCTGAATTTTATGTCCCAGATGCAAGCTACTTGACATATCAGAAATCTTCTAAATAAAACATTAAAGTCTTCATGGAAAATTACGTTCTTCCCTAAAGGCACCAAGATCCATGAAATTAACTGTGGCATCTGTTTTAACTGTTGTTCCTGCTGATACTGCAAGATCAAGCCACCTTGCGTGCAAGCACCACCAGTTGTTCAGTTGCATCAGATTATAAGCTTTGGCTCATTAGCATGGTGTCACCTTCCTAATATTCTAAATGCTTGTCGGGGATCAGAGCTGTGCCAACCACCAAGCCAGTGTCAGTCACTCTATTACCCCCTCTTCCTTTCCCCAGGAAAGGAAAGGTAAAAGGAATAAGAAAGAGAACTAAACTACTTTAGATAAATTTAGATAAGGCACTTAGGCACATGGTGTGACTGTGGAGTTGTCCTGTGCCTAAACATGAGTTGGACTAGATGATCCTAATGGGTTCCTTCCAACTCTGGCTATTCTGTGATTCTGTGATACTTTAATGGGACTAATAGAAATAAAATTAAATATATATATTTATGTACAAAACCAATACTGGACCCAAACCCCCAGAGATTGTAACTACGCCACCATCCCCACTGATACTGCTCCAGAAGGCATCAGCAGCAGACAGGAACCAGGCTCAGGGGCTCGAAATGGGTTCAGGGATCGGGATCAAAGGCAAAATAGAGTTCTACTCAGATGAGGTCCATTGAAGGAAAAAAGAGAATAAGAGAGGGAAGAAGGAACTCACCCTCAGTTTTATATTGAATATGACATATATAACAGAATCACAGAATGTTAGGAATTGGAAGGGACCTCGAAAGATCACCTAGTCCAATCCCCCTGCCACAGCAGGATTCCCTAGACCAGGTCACACAGAAGTGCGTCCAGATGGGTTTTCAATATTTCCAGAGAAGGAGACTCCACAACATCTCTGGGCAGTCTGTTCCAGTGCTCTGGCACCCTCACTGTGAAAAAATTTCTACCTGTGTTCACACGGAATCTCCTATGATTCAGCTTACAACCACTGCCCCTTGTGTTGTCACTGGGCTTCACTGAGAAGAGCCTGACCCCATCCTCCTGACACCTAACCTTCACATACTTAAAAGCGTAGATGAGGTCCCCCCTTAGTCTCCTCTTCTCCAAGGTAAAGAGACCCAGCTCTCTCAGCCTTTCTTCATAAAGAACATGTTCCAGCCCCTTCATCATCTTTGTGGCTCTGTGCTGGACTCTTTCAAGCAGTTCCCTATCCTTCTTCAACTGAAGGGTCCAGAACTGGACACAATATTCCAGATGTGGCCTCACCAGGGGAGAGTAAAGGGGGAGAAGAACCTCTCTCGACCTACTAACTGCACCCCTTCTGATCCACCCCAGAATGCCATAGCCCCTCCTGGCCACAAGAGCACACTGCTGGCTCATGGTCATCCTTCCATCCACCAGGACCCCCAGATCCCTTTCCCCTTCACTGATCTCCAATAGGTCAGTCACCAACCTATACTCATACATGGGGTTGGTCTTTCCCAGGTGCAAGACTCAACACTTGGCCTTGTTGAATTTCATTCAATTTCTCCCTGCCCAACTCTCCAGCCTGTCCAAGTCTCGCTGAATGACAGCACAACCCTCTGGTGTGCCAGCCACTCAACCCCATATAGTGTCGTCAGCAAACTTGCTGACACTGGACTCTGTTCCCTCATCCAGGTTGTTAATGAATATACTGAAAAGTACTGGTCTCCGTACGGCCCCCTGAGGGACTGCACTAGACACAGGCCTCCAACTAGACTCCATCCCATTGACCATGACTCTGGCTTCTGTCCTTCCACCAGTTCACAATCCACCTCACCACCCAATCAGCCAGACCACACTTCCTCACCTTAGTTGAAAGGATACTTAGCTGGTCCATTTAGAGTCACCTATCCTGTCTGCTCCTCTCTGAAGGTGCAGCTTTTACTCTGAACCCTCACAACGTGAGACACAAGATTTAGCAGTGCCCTTGGTTTTCATACCAATCCTTGTTAGTAAAACTAAACACTGGGTTTCACCACTGCTAGAAGCAGGCAGTGTCTGTTAAAACATGCTGTTAGTTTCATAAATTGCACTTACAGGAGCTTTAACTGAAAAGTAAAATCACTAAACAGAATTAGTTCTATTCTAGCCCAAACCAGGACAATGCTAAATGATTTAGCTTTAAAACATAATTACTTCTTAAAATTAAATGGATTTGAAAAACAGGTTTATGTTTTTATTTACTTGTACTGAAATGTGGTTTTGGAGAGAAAACCCCACAATCTTCTATTTACCATCGGTCAGAGTCCAAGGCAAGTCAGAAGAAATCCTGGATATATTGAATTATCATTTTTGTCAAAATGGTTTCCATTATTTATCCTGTTTATAACAGAGGTTTGTTTTAAATTCATGAGATTCTAAATGCAGAAGAGCATGAAACATTTTAGAGGAGAGTTGGAAGCCCAACTTTTGGGGAAACTAAGTAATTAAGATTGTTTGTTCTGTTTTATCTTTTCAGAAAGATCATCTCTTTATCTGAATTTGGCTGTTTTAAGCAGATTTATAACACAGTATATTTTAAAGCATCAGATCACAATCTAAATACGAAAAGAAGAAAACTGCTGCATTGCCAGCCTTAAATCTGTCAGACTTCAGTGAGATCCAAAGTCACGTAAATTTCTTTATGCCAGACATTTGCAGAACAGAGTTCAGTTAATTTCTATTAGCTGGTGATTGTTCAGCCCAATGTTCAGTTCTGCTGTCCTTCTCAGAAAGAGAAAAGGTGCAAACAGGTAGACAGTCCGACCAATGAACAATGCTACTTTTCTCTCACAGTAGAAAGAAAGTTCCATCAGTCCTTTTCAGCTTCTCTGCATAGAATAACCTAGTATGTTAGACCTTTGAAGCCTTCTGTGAGCACAGAACATTGCTGATTTGTGAAAATATCTGATTTGAAATATTGAAATAATATATATATATTTTAAAGGGTTTTTTATAAAGGGCATTTTCAGTGATCTTTTTGTCTACTACGTTTCACAAGGGTTTTTGTCAAATGCAAAAGTCTTTGTAGGACCTTGTCAATCTTTGTACTTGAAAAGAAGAAAATATCCTGACTTTGAACCACACCTGTGTAATGCTTTCAGGAGTCCTTGAATCTGAATTCGGAAAACTAGCTCACCTTTGGGATAAGATTGGCTGGAAATTTTAAACACTAATGAAATTACTGTTCTGTCCCTATTTGATGCTTTCCATATCTTCTATTATGTGAAATACTGGATTCAACTGAATATGTAAAAATTCTTGGGAATTAAAATGTCTCAGAATTTTGCACTTTATAGTGGAGTGTCTCCTTGCTAACTTTTTTTGCTGACAATCTAACTTCCTAAGTATGCTATTTCAAGATTAATAACATCATTTTCATTCTATTTATAGTTCAGAATAACTAGCATGATGAGAAATCGTAACCAACACTAAGGCTTAGCAACAGTTAGCAAAGGAAGACAAATATTGACTGTCCTACATAAAATAAATTAACAAATTTCACAACAGATCTGTGATACTTCTGACAGATTAAAGAATTACTGTTGTCTTATTTAATTGCAATTACATATTTTAAGTTGAAAATAGTAAATTAAGCACATAAATTCTGTATATTGCTGTTACTACTATTTTTCCTGCACTCAGAAATGGTCATTATATTTAAATGTGATGTCTTTAAAACTGTAAGGACAATAAAAGATCAGATTTATTTTATGGATATGAATTTAATTGAAACAATTTTAAATTTTATGAGACATTAATCATGAGCAGGATGTCTGTATGGAACATTAATTAGAGGCAGTAAGAATAATCAGATGCAGTTCCCTGATATGGTATCTACAGCATTTATTTTAATTATCTTGTAACATAGACTAACTGAAGCAGAAAATTCATTATGTTTAGTTAAATAGCAAGGAAATCAGAATGCTTTTATTTGTTAATTTCAAGGTAATTTTCTTAAATCTTTGGCCCTACAAGTAACAGATGGCTAATAAATTTCATGATGGCTAATAAATTTATAGAAATATACACATGAAGTTTTACAATCCACAGCCTTGTTTTTAAAAAAAGTTCTGTTTATACATCTGGGACTAAAAAAATGACTCACATGAAACTTGATTTACAAGTTTGACTTGCTTTTTGTCCTTCTGCCAAATTTACTGGGGTTTGCAGCCCTGTTTCTTTTCGTCATATGTTATTCTTCCCTTTTGTGACAGAGATGATACAGAGCTAGAAATGCTGCTGTGTATTACAGAAATTGTGAGGCCATTTGCATACAATTTTAGTTCTGGTGGTTTTAGACATTTAGAGTTAGGGAAATGGAGACTAGCCTTAGTCTGGAGCCAGGAATTTACAATTTGAGAGATCAGTACTTCAGGACTAAATTCATAAACCTGTGCAGAAGGACAGCCTTGTAGAGGACTGATGCTGGGTAGGCACACTTCATATAATGTTTCTGCTTACTTTAATAGATACTGTCTTTAAAGGCAGCACAGAATTCTAATGGCAGTATTAAGCTTACCATATTTTCACACTGGGCTCTCTGGAAAAGAAATATGTTTAAATGCACATACCGGATATGTGGTTAATCAGAGTATTGCAGATGTGTAAGGTTTACTGCACAGCCATACAGTAGTATGTAAACACATTGAAAAGGGCATTGGGCTATGTAAGCATGAGTTATGTACTGCTCTAAATAATCCTTCTCACAGCTGAGTCAGAATTGCTTCTGTAACCAGGTTTTTGGATGCCTAGCAATCCTGGACGGATGGGTGCAATCCTCAAGTTAAAGCATGAGAAAAGAGCATTGCTCTTTTACTTTTCAGGGGAAACAAGATAGAGTTACAAGTTCCTTTTAAAGGGAGTAATCTTTCATGTAGTGAGGAACATATATGTTAATGGCATAATGGTTACAGTACATGAATGACTGGATGCTGCCCTGAGTAACCTGATGTAATGAGACCTGCTTTTAGCAGACAGCTGAATGACGTCTGGAGTTCCCTTCCAACATAAATTGCTCTGTGATCATATGCAGCAATTCCAAAGCATAGAAAAACCTGAGATGATCAGACATCTTGATTTAGCACATGCTATTAAGTTACTCATCTCACATGGAGTAATTCCTAGTTTGCTGTAGGAGGTGGTTGATGCATACCCTGTTCTTCAAATTGCCCACATGGTCTCTCATATTTACTTCTTGGTTATTTTATTACATGCATAAATTTATGAATATAATTCTGCTTGATTACGTGAGTTGGTATGTTCTGGGGATGATCTTCTGGAGTTCTGGTCATTGAGAGTGTGTGTCTCAAAACACATGATAAAATGTATGAGGAGCACAACCATAGGATGATATAATGGACTACCACATTGTGTCTTGGAAGTGTACCTTCTGGCAGGGCAGAGTATTTCATATCTCCTACAACTTATTCTCACTGGCCATACTGTCAGTAAACCATAGTTTTCAGGCTAACTGGCTATCTTCGTCGCTGACATGGACAGTGGCATCGAGTGCTCCCTCAGCAAGTTTGCCAATGACACCAAGCTGTGTGGAACAGTTGGTACGCTGGAGGGGAGGGATGCAATCCAGAGGGACCTGGACAGGCTGAAGAGGTGGGCCCATGCCAACCTCATAAAGTTCAACAAGACCAAGTGAAAGGGTCAGGGCAATCCCAAGCAGCGATACAGGCTGTGTGAGGATTTGCTTGAGAGCATCCCTGCAGAAATAGACTTGGGGATGCTGGTGGATGTGAAGCTCAACATGAGCCGCCAGTGTGCGCTTGCAACCCAGAAGGCCAACCGTATCGTGGGCTGCATCAAGAGAAGCGTGGCCAGCAGGTCGAGGGAGGTGATTCTCCCCCTCTATTCTGCTCTCGTGAGACTCCACCTGGAGTACTGCATCCAGTTCTGGAGCCCCTATTACAAGAGGGATATGGAGGTGCTGGAGCGAGTCCAGAGAAGGGCCAAGAGAATGATCAGAGGACTGGAGCACCATAGTTTGTAAAGTTCTACTTAGCACCCAGGAGAAAAACATTAAACAGCTCTGTATTTTTTTTTCCAGTGTGCAGTGACTTGGAATTCAGAGAGATTGCAAACAGATTGAGAGACTGGTTTAAGGCACTTCATGAAAGTGGAATTCAGAATAAGAAGACTAGGATTGTTCAAAGGCCTGAACGAACCAGTAAGAGATTTTTATTTGTCTTCCTGATTTTGTGTTTGATACTTTTCTTTACTTTTGTATTTCCATTGCTAAAACTTGCCTTATTCTCTTTAAATAGGCATGCTTTAAATAGGCATGTGTATGAAAGCATAACTTTGTAGTTTTCTAAAGTTAATTTCTTATTTATGGCTTAGTACTGATACAAGATGTTCACTTTAAACTTTCAACATTTTTTGGCAGGACTCTTGCTTGTAAGAATGTGCGGTAGCTATTCACAATTCTTTCATTTGTGAATGCTGTCAAACTGCCTATTTGATAGAGCTTGATAATTAGCTGCTGTATAAGGAGACAAAACAGAAGAAACAGGTAGGGATTTTGAACAACTTTTCCATAGAGAAAAATGAGTTGCTGAAAGGCTAGCCCTAAGGAATACTGTACAGGAGCTGTAATTATGTGTGACCCATCATTGCTAGTTGATATTACTGTAGGTACAGGTATAGAAAAACACATGGAAAAGAAACTTGTAAATAAAAATATTTTTTTTAAGGGAATGCTTCAAATTGGTGAAGACTAAGAAATAATGAAATGGAAACAGTGGGGGGCATAATTTGCTTTTAACTCCCTCAACTATTTAAATAGGTTTTTTGTTGTGGGAGATAGTAAAGTTTTAGAATGTAATTACCATTAATTATTTTAAATAATAGCAGTTGAATTGTGCAATAATAGTTTATCTATTTTTTTTTAGCTTGTATTTGATTCCTATTTGTAGCATTACTTTTTTCTGTTTTCAAGAAATCCATTTATTTCATTTGATTGGAAATGTTATTTCTTTCCATGATTTTTTCATGCTGAGGAAATACAATTCTATAATAAACAATGAATTAAAGATGATTCTGTGTTATCTGGGAACACTTTTGTTGGCAATGAGAAAAATATTTCTGAGGTAAGGTGGTAATACAGTAATGACACATTCTATTGATGTTGAAAAAAATGTTTAAAACATTTCCCAGTTTATAAACTAGTTAGTACCCATGATGAAGACAACAGAAATACAAAGTTTGCAGCTGTTATGTAAGTGTTATTGTATAGTAGTAATTATACTATAATATTATATTATAATATTATATTATATTATTTATATTATATATAATTATTATACAATTATACTATAATATTATATTATAGTAATTATATAGTATTAATTATATAGTATTGTATAGTAGATATCAGCTGAAACATTGCATAGGATCCTGTTTCTTGCTGAATACTCACTTTGTTGAGGGTAGCAAGTTGAACAGGTAAAGTAAAAAATGCAGCACAGCTATTTAGAAGCCTGATAATATAGTAGAAGTTCAGAAAGAAATTTGGGCACTGGTAATTGGTAAAACCTAGTATCTATACTTGAGACAGGTGCTTGTATCATGGTGTGTACATGGATATATTATACTGACATCTATTTTATCGCTATTTGCAAATTTTTACTTCATAATAACAAGCAAAAACTGTATTTAGACTTGTCAAGGGTCAGGGCTGTGCTGACTACCAACCCAGTGACAGATGCCCCACACTGAGCACCAAAAGCTGTCAAGGGTCAAGGCTGATACATGGGCCTGTAGGGGACCAGAGATGCTATCTTCGTACTGTCATAGCCACTTCCATCACAGTTGATGTCTCACCAGCTTCTCTGCTGATCATTGTTGACAACGTGGGAATATGTTGTTGGTGCACTTTGCACAAACTTGCGCAGCATAGGTCGTGTTCATGGTATTGCATCAGCATTTTACTAATCGCCTGTCACCATAAATCACCTCTCACACAGCTAGTTCTCTCAGGTACTGGCTACCTTTTTCCATGGTGGTCCATTTGCTCAGGCGACATTTAATGTCACCCTTAAAGGGATACCCAGCTCTTGCAGCTGACAAGTCACTTCCAGAGGGTGCAAGTGCTGCTACTTCTCCCAATAGCTTTGTCAATGCCTCCATGTTTGACCAGAAATCCTAGCTGACTGGCCTCCAGCTGATGGAATCAGCTCTGTTATCACAGCATTGCACCAGTCAGGCAGTGGTCGACTCATGTTCACAATAACCAAAGTCCCTTCTCACATTTTGCAATGCCTTCTTAGATAAAGGTCTGACTATAAAGTCTCCATCTGATGACCGCCCATCTGATAGGCTTGCTCTAGAAAGCCTTGCTCCCTGTGACCCACATCTAGATGAACGTTTAGCCCATGAGCCTGATCTAGAAGGACGTGTAGCCCATGAGTCTGGTGTAGAAGGACCTGCCCCAGTAGAAGGACCTTCTGCTGAACCCAGTGCAGAATCTAATCCACTATTGTGGTGGGTTTAAAGGCTCTTCCCAACCCCCACGCAGTTAAAGAGAGACTGGATTGGAAGTTGAAAACTAAAAACTGCTTTAATAACAGCAGCAAACATGAATGAAAAGAATATTAACATATACAGGACCCAGATACCGAAACCCACTTCCCCTCTATACTGATAATTATGGCAGCATCCCAGGGCTGGCTCTCCCATCCCGAAAACAGCTCCATGTGTGTCTCAGGTAGCAGAGGCAGCGGCAGCAGCAGCAGCACCCAAGTCACAGCAGAGAGAGAAGAGAAGAGGGCTTTCTCGTGGCCACGAGTTTTAACAAAAGTCCCCAGAAAAACCCAGCATTCCCCTGGCTTCCCTGCCCTGGGGCGGGGGGGGTTTTGCAGTGTCCTTGATTCAGGAATCTCAGGTTTCTTAAAGGGACAGTCCAGGCAAGGTGTGGGGGGGGAAAGCTGATATGGTATCATGTATGTTAATGGAATACTGTTCTAACCCAAACCATAGCAACTATCATCGCCCAACACTGGGCAACCAGTCACAGGGTCATCAGCCTTCACATCTTTAGTCGAGGAGGTGGCAGCTTTCACATCTCGTTTTGCTACAGAAGGACCATCCCTGTCACATGTTACTGGGGCAGCTGGGCTAGGTGAGCAAGATGCCAGGTCCTTACACTTCTTATTCACAGAAGCAACTTGTACCAGTGCAGACTGAGTAGGAGTGGCCACAGTGTCTGATACTGTAGCTGTGCTCTTTGTTGTTGAAGTTTGTGCAGTGGCAGAGTCAAAACAAATGCATGGGGGCAAGGAGGGGACTCCTGAGGTCTTAGCAGCTGAAGGGTTTGCGGTACTATCTGTTGTTGAAGTTTGTGAAGCAGCAGAGGTAGTGCGGGGTGCTGAGGAGGCTTTTGGGCTCTCAGCAGCTGCGGGATGTGACGCAGAAATGCCATGGCCGCCTGAACATGACAGGGCTGAGCCTGTTGCTGGAGACATTCGGGTCCCTGGGCTGGATGCCATCAAAGTGGCATTCACTCCATGAGTGCATGTGGAGGTGGTGGGAGGAGAAGGACACCCGGATCCACTCTCCTTAGTCTGCTCTGCTCCCTGTGCCATGCCAAGAGCTCCTGTGAGGGTGGCGGTGGCTGCTGCAGCAGAGCTGATGTGGGATAAGGAGGCAGCCTGACACACACGCTTGCACTGATGTTTAATCTGACGCCACACAAAAACAAGAACCAGGATAATGAGTAAAGAATTCAATGCTAATTCTAATGGTGAAGATAACATGATGTTTTGAATGTAATAACCATAAGTGAAATGCTCTGCATTTAATAGAGTCTTAGACTCTGATGGAGTCAGATTATCATGAGGAAAAGTATAACAGCCTGGGGGAGGACTGAAACTATAGTTAGTAGCTAAATCCATTAGGTAACCCCTGTAGCAATGAGACACATCCATTAACCAATTAAACGCGATATAAATGAGTGATAAACACTATAACGAAGCAGCGAAGATCACACAGCATTAGCAATGGATACATCTCAGATGAACAGTTAGAATAAATAGACAATAACACAAGACATAAGAACAGGAAGGGAACACTGAGGCATATAACTTAAAAATTGACTCTGAAATTGACTCTGGTAGGATATGAAGCACTACTGATTTCACCAACCCTATCACGATGTAAGCAGTTTGTTTTAATTTCCAATCCTTAAAGACTTTCAGAGAAAAAGATCTGATACTTTCTCAAGAGAACTAGCTGGAACTTGATTTGCGGCAACGTATCAAAACTCTACACATCCCACACTGGGTGCCAAAAGGTGTCAAGGGTCAGGGCTGGGCCAATAACCAACCCAGTGACAGACTATTACCCCCTTCTATCTCTGTTACACCCTTCCTCCATGCCCCCCCAGGAAGGGAAAGGGAAATGAAAGAGAGACAGGGAGACTAGTGGATTGGAAAAGAAAACTAAAACTACTTTACTGATAATAATAATGGTAAAATGAAATACATACAAATATGTACAAAACCAATACTGAACCCAAACACCCCTTGATAGTAACTACGTCACCATATCCACTGATACTGCAGCAGAAGGCCTCAGCAGCAGACAGGAGCCAGGCTCAGGGTCTGGATTCTGGAACTGAGTTCAAGAGCTTTTGGATCAGGATCGAAGACAGATCAGATAAAGTCCTTCTCAGATGCCGGCCCTTGAAGAAGAGAAGAGGAAGAAGAGGGAACTGACCCCCAGTTTTATACTGAATATGACATATATGGATGGACTACTTAGTTGGTCAGTTTAGAGTCACCTGTCCTGTCCACTCCTCCCTGAAGGTGTAGCTTTTACTCTGTACCCCCCAATGTGAGAGAAGAGATTTAACAGTGACATTGGTTTGCATACCAATTCTTGGTAGTAAATCTGAACATTAGGTCTGCTAGAAGCAGGCAGTGTCTGTTAAAGCATGATACTAGTTTCAGAAAGTGTGGTTACTAACAGGAGCTTTATCTGGAAAGTAAAATCACTGAACAGTATTAGTTATGTTCTAGCCCAAACCAGGACAAGACTTAAGAGCTAAGATTTTAATATATGTGACTGAAAAGACAAGACTTGTGGATTTTTGGACCTCAACAGTTTTTGGACCTAGAAATATGTTATGTGATCTAAACTCGTTGGTTTGTTTTCAGTCTTCAGTGGTCACTTAATATAGTAACATTAAGATTAATGTTAAGATTGAGTGGTGTCTACCCAATGTTGATTTTACATCTAGTACATCCTAAATGTACATACTTCAGCACTTCATGTGTGATGCAGAAACTAATAATTGTCTGCTTAGATTACATAAACCAAAGCAGTTGTGAGATTAAGTGGGTATTTTTAGAAAAGATGGTTCAATTGTAGTGCAGTCCTTTAGTCTGTGATGTCTGTGAGCACGAGGAGCTTGTCTGCAATAATGTTATGTTCTTGCTCTGATTAGTGTCCTCCAAAGTTTTAAGGTCTGAGAGGTCTTTCCTACCTAACCTGAGCTACTAAAAGAATCTTTCTAAGGCAGGCAGAGAGATGTATTTGACTTTAAAAGCCTTCAGATGAGGATCTTCTCTACAAACATAATTTTTCCAATTAAGGGGAAAAACATGGGTTTCTGACCAAGTTTTAAGAATTTCCTTCTGTAATTCTTCAAAGTCATTGAGTTCTCTCCTTTGATAATATAAAGAATTCACACATACTTTAGCAGGTATCTGAAATTTTAGGCTCAAGTTAGACTAGATCCTATCCAACCCAATTTCTGAGAAACAGAATCAAGACTTGATTTGGATAGCTAAGAATAGTCCTTTCAGGGCTGTTTTTCATCGACAGGTAAGGAAATACATTCTATGTGGAAAACTCTGTTTTCTTTGAACTGCTGACTAAATTCATTGTGAACATGGTGCTGTCAGAAACATTTGACTTACACTTGTGACATGGAAACAGAAGTTAATTCTAAACAGCTAGAATGTTGTACAAAATATTGACTACTATGCTGTTTTGAATTAGATTTTGTGTTTCAAAGAGTTATACCTCATCAACCTTAAAATAGAAGTAGTGTAGTTAGAAGAATGCTGAAAAGTTTGCTGTTTGTTATAGGAATGCTAGGATGAAAACATGGAAGTTTGTTGATAGGTTTTGGCATGTTTATTTTCTTTTTTACTAAAACAAAGCAAATCAAATTATAGAAAATGGTTACATGTGAGTTGTTTAATTTGTTCTGTTTTCCTTCTTTTTTCCTTCTTTATTTTTCTCTTTTAAAAAGAGCTTTTCAGACAAACCCAGTGTTTCACAAAAACATTTGGGCAATAACTGTCTAGTGTTTTAGTACTGTGTTCAGTTACTCAAACTGCATATATCTAATTGTGAAAAAAAAATTGCTTTCCAGTATAAAAGATCCTATTTCTGCAGTGTTTTCTTCATTTTATAAATAGCCAATTTATACTTGATTGAATTAATTTTACAAGCTACTGCAAAAAGGCAGTCTATCCATAGACAGAAAGTGATCAAATGAATATGTGATCAATAGTAGTTTTCTTTCATTAGTAGATTTGGGAATGCAAAAATTGATGCCACTATATAGTTTTTCTAGTATGTACATATCTGAACTTCAAAATTTTTAATTTAAGGCAGCAAAAGATGCAGTGTCTTATGATAAATTAACACGTCTGTGGCTTAGAATAAAATATTAGGTCACAATATCCCTGTAAACACACAAAGAAACAAAAATAATGATTAACCATTCAACATGGTAATGTCCTTTCTAATATCATTAAGAAATTCTTAAAACTGTTCAAGAACTAAGCTCTTGAGTGTTATTCCTAAGCAGATCCCTCACAGTTGGTCTTAAAAGTCATAGTAGGTACAGGACATTGAATGTATTAATTTTTAAGTATACCAGGGTGTCCAGCTCCTATTTTGGTGATGTCTGAGAGCTACACCTAGAAATAAATCTTGCAAAGAACTTCTTAATCATGTATAATGTCCTCATACATAGTATGTGAAACTTAGTGATCTGTACAGCTACAATAAAAAGCCACCTGAATGCAACTTCTCCTTTCAGAGTCCTAATTATTCTAGCAGCTCCCTGGAGTTGTTCATTAATGTTGCGGAGTTCAAAATCTGTTTTGGCACCCTTTCCCTCTGGCTGTATTTTATTCTTGTCTTAGAGTTCCTTCCTCACTAAAAAAATGTCTACATTTAAAAAAAACAATTTGTTACATCCTTTCTGGTTATCTCTTTGTGTTTTGCATTTTTTATTTTTCAGTCTTGCTGGTGGCAGTTTGGCCTGGATTTATCAAAAGGCTTGGGCACAGTTCTTTTGACCTAGGTAGATGTGGTTTAGGCACAGTTTATAGTGCCCTGCTCATGCTTTTCATAGATATTCCAGCTATTAAATAGTACATATTGATATGTACAATGACTAATATTATTTTTAAACAAACCAAACAGTGTTTAAGTTATTCTGCTAGAGCCCTCAATATGCTGATAACAAGAAAAAATGGGTTGTTTAACTGACACTTTTTTTTTCTAAAGCTGAATCTTACTAGTAATACAGACTATTTCAAATATTAACAGGATTTTATTTCCAAAATCCCTTCTGTGTCCAGATGTATTCAAATTGCATATATCTAGAAGTATCATTACTATAAATACTACATAAACACCTAAATCTTGTCCTCAGGCCATTTATAGTTTAAATAGATGACACAAAAGGGAAAAGGTTAATTAAGCCCAAAATACAGTAATACTCCCATTATTATACTGATGTGGATATGGGGAAATAAGGAGTTGAAAGATTAAAATTTTACATACTTGTGTAAAGTCTTTTAAAATATTTGTTCTATTTCTGTATTAATTTTGTGTTATAAAACTTTAGGGGAGTAATGAATCAAAAATGTAAAGTAGAAAAAATCCTGTAGTCCCATGAATATTTCTGCTAACAGGTGTCTACATTTAGCCTGTATCTGGGGCTCAACTATAGCAGTTGCTCTATCACCCAATGACCTCTCCACAAAAGAGAAAGAGGATAGAAAAGGAGAGAAGACTTATCACAGAAACACAGAATATCCTGAGTTGGAAGAGACCCACAAGGATCATCAAATTCAACTCCTGTTTAAGCACAGGACAACTCCAAGGTCACACTATGTGCCTAAGTGCATTGTCCAAGTGCTGCTTAAACTCCATGAGAGTTGGTGCCATGACAGCCTCCCTGGGGAGCCTGTTCCAATGCTCCACCACTCTCTGGGTAAGGAACCACTTCATTATGGGTTGAAAGGAAACAACAAAACTGATACCAATGCCAGCATAAAGCATATAAAATTATGGTCAGCTCAGCAAAGATAAAGCAGTCATACTAAATGGCACGACAGTTCTGAAGAGCAGAAAAAGTAAGAGGAGCATGGTGAGTAGGAGCCCAAGCAGGAAGCCTCCCTCTCCTCAACATACTTCCCACTCTGTACTGAGCATAATATCTATGGTATGGGATATACCTGTGACCAAATTCAGATCACCTGCTCTAGCTAACTCAAAACTGCTAATGGCCTGTAGACCATGGCTGGCTTATGATTCTGTCCCCGCAGAAACAGGATACAGGCAGTCTATTTCTGAAGAATACTTGTGTGCCTTGTTATGTTAGAAGACGAAAGACCAGAAGCCAAAGGTAATAGAGAATCTTCTTATGGCTTAACAGTGAATCATAGAATGATTTGGGTTGGAAGGAACCTTTAAAGGTCATCTAGTCTAACTTCACTGCAATGAGCAGGGACATCTTCAATTAGACCAGGTTGCTCTGAGCCCTGTCGAACCTCACCTTGAATATTTTGAGGGATGGGGCATCTACCACCTCTTTGGGCAACCTGTTCCAGTGTTTCACCACTCTCATTTTAAGAAATCTCTTCCTTATATCCAGTTTAAACCTACCATCTTCTAGTTTAAAACCATTACCCCTTGTCCTTTTGCAACAGGCCCTGCATAAAAACCTGTCCCTGTCTTTCTTATAGGGCCCTTTACTGAAAAATTGCAATAAGGTCTTCCTGGAGCCTTCTCTTCTCCAGGCTGAACAATCCAAACTCACTCAGCCTTTCCTCATAGGAGAGATGTTCCAGCTCTTTGATCATTTTTCTGGCCTTTTTCTGGACTTCCTCCAACATGTTGATGTCTTTCTGGTACTGGGACTCCAGAGCTGAGGTAATAATAATACCCTAGCTAAGGTCTCACCAGAGTGGAGGGAGAGAATCACCTTCCTTGACCTACTGGTCACACTTCACTTGATGCAGCCCAGAGTATGGGTGGCCTTCTGGGCTGTGAGCACACATTGCTGGCTTGTGTCCAGCTTTTCTTTCACCAGCACCCCACAGTCCTTCTCCTCAGGGCTGCCCTCAATCTCATCCTCCCCAGCCTGTATTGATACCAAGGATTGCCCTGACACCGGTGCAGGACCTTGCACTTGGTCTTGTTGAACCACAGAATGTTCACACAGGCCTGCTTCTTGAGCTTGTCCAGGTCCTGCTTAATGGCATTCTGCCCCTTGGGCATGTCAACCACACCACTCAGCTTGGTGTCATCTGCAAGCTTGCTGAGGGTGTATGCAATCCCACTGTGTCACTGACGAAGATGTTAAATGGAACTGTTCCCAGTATGACCCCTGAGGGACACCACTTGTCACCAGTCTCCATCTGGATCTGGACATCGAGC
The DNA here is from genome assembly GCA_013399015.1 of Galbula dea. NCBI lineage: Eukaryota > Metazoa > Chordata > Aves > Piciformes > Galbulidae > Galbula > Galbula dea. The sequence continues at coordinate 756,254 of VWZX01000711.1, forward strand.
TGGCTCAGGAATAATATGATTATTTGGAGTTTAATACACTAGTATATTTTTTTCTAATTAACAGAAAAATACAAGACAGTGGAACAGGTTGCCCAGAGAGGTTGTGGAAGCCTCATCTCTGGAAGCTTTTAAGACAAGGCTGGATGGGGCCCTGGGCAACCTGATCTAGTGGATCGTGTCCCTGCCAGGCAAGGGGTTTAGAACTAGATGATCTTTAAGGTCCCTTCCAACTCTGATGATTCTATGATTCTATAGGTCTGAAAGAAAATTACTTAAAATTGGCTTCTAGAACTGCACTAAAATTGCCAAATACCCTCACAAACTTGCAGCACAAAAAGACAAATTTGGTATAGAAAATATATAGATATTTACTTGAAGTTACTTGACGTTTTTACCTCATTCTGACCATCTTAAGTTCCTTATCAATGAAGAGACATAGCTGATGTTGTGCAGAGATAAATTAAATTTCCCTGATCTTCATTGCTGGAGCATATTGGAAACCCTGATACACTGACAGAACTCTTAAGCAGAACAATAAGTTTTTGCCTTCTCCTCTCAGTACTTTCCTATATAATCACTGCAGTTTTAAGCAACATTTTGATGTCTTGAAAATGTTGACTGCCTGAAAATCTGCCTACTTCCTGAGATTATCTTAGGAAATGCCCTGTAAACTGTACTGCAAAGTTGTACCGACTGAAAACCTGAACCAAAGTTGTAGTTTGCTAGAAAGAAAAGGTTCTTCTAATGACTTTCTGCATATGTCAGCTTAGTGTAAGCCCAGGCATCCTTAAAGCAAGAGTCTAGGAGAAGAAAACCAGTTTAGAAGTAATCCTGAGCAGGAAGTTTAAAGTAATGCATCTTTATGTAAAATGAAGACTTTGATTTAATTAAACCAGTATTGTTGACTGATGCTTGTTTTGACTCAATCTTTTTTTGCAGAATTATCATTATACACAATAAAACATATGTTTATTGTAACTTTTTTTATATTTCTCCCTCTTCAGGTATCTTCTCTCCCTTAACAGTCACTCCTATTAGTAAAATGGTCAGTCTGGTGTCCCACAGAACACATTTAATCTGAACTGTCAATCTATTAGCAAACCTGTATCCTCCAGCAATAGGATTCATCTTGATTCTGGTTTTCTTTTCCCCCCCAAAAAAAACCCACTTTCTGGAAAAGAGAGACTTCAGGACTCCTGAACACCTTTCACAGGTGTTGAAAAGATGTTGCAGGTGTGCTTTATTATTTTTCCTTTTGTTTTAAAATTAGTGTCAGTTATCCTAAGTTTGTTGTAAGACCTTTGGAGCCAGGCTCCACTCCTATCTGTGCAATCATTGTAAGCAAGAAGCCAGAACATATTACAACTTTAGACAGGTGACAGAGAACATTAAGCCTAATGCTGTCTCATTCTTGGGCTAATAGGGAGCCAGATGAGTCCCATCTAGATCAGCACTTTTGTGAACAGCAAATACGACAGAAAGAATTTACATCTGCCTAGTCCTCTGTTTAGTCCTTCCTGCTCAGGTCTGTCCTTATAAAACCACATGAAGACGGAAAACTTGTTTCTAGCTTCTGCACAGTAAGCCTTAGCTGTGAGATGCTGTAAAATTTTGTGATAATCAAGATATTAGACAGATCCATTTACAAGTGAAAACCTTATTGCTATGCATCTTGCACACTGGACAACTACAATCCGTGTTCTAGATGGCAGTTAGGACTCTAGCAGAGTGTATCTTTGTTTGTCCACATGTATGATTTGTCAGTGCTTATTATTCCACCAGACAGTGTATTGGAAAGAATCATATGGTTTACTTCTCTTGGCATATTGGATAAACAGTTTTTATATAATGGAATGTACAAGCTGTATGTATGTATGCTGTATTGATTTTTCACATAATGTCAAAAGCTATCTTCCTCAATGTACACAAGGATTTATTACTTATGAGCTTAATAAGCAGACAAACAATAGTTTTACCTTGAAAAGCAGATTACATGTAATAAGAGTTGAAATTCTCCCCTGAGAAATGATCAGAAACAGAAGCATTTATTTTGGTTCATTTCGAGGAAATGTTTTGAATGCTAGAGTGTAAGCCATGGAGGAAGGGTATATTTCTCAATAACATTGAGAATTGAGGGTTGCTTTGACTGAGGAAAAGAGCTTAGGCTGGTACATCACATTTTTCAAGAAAATGTTCAGAATCATAGAATTATTATGGTTGGAAAGGACCCTCAAGATCATCTAGTCCAACCGATAGCCCTACACTACTCTTATCCCTAAATCATCCCCCGAAGCATCACATCTACCCGCTTCTTAAAAACCTCCAGGGATGGTGGCTCCACCACCTCCCTGGGCAGCTTATTCCAGTATTCACCACTCTTTCGGTGAAGAAATTTTTCCTAAAATCCAATCTAAACATGCCCTGGCACAACTTGAACTCGTTCCTTCTCGTCCTATCACTAGATGCAATGAAGAAGAGGCCAACACCTGCCTCCCTAGCACTGCCTTTCAGGTAGCTGAAGAGAGCAATAATGTCTCCCCTCAGCCTCCTCTTCTCCAGGCTAAACAGCTCTAGTTCCCTGAGCCTCTCCTCATAAGGCCTGTTCTCCAGACCGCTGATCAGCCTAGTTGCCCTTCTCTGCACCCTCTCCAGCACCTCATTGTCCTTCCTATACTGCAGTGCCCAAAACTGCACACAGTACTCAAGGTGCGGCCTCACCAGTGCCGAGTACAGTGACAAGATCACCTCCCTGCTCCTGCTGCTCACACTATTCCTGATACAAGCCAGGATGCCATTGGCCTTCTTGGCCACCTAGGCACACTGCTGGCTTATGTTCAGCTGGCTGTCAATCAACAGCCCCAGGTCTTTCTCTGCTGGGGAGCTCTCCAGCCACTCCTCCCCAAGCCTGTAGCGCTGCCAGGGGTTGTTGTGACCAAAATGCAGGACTCTACATTTAGCCTTACTGAAACTCATACTATTGGTCTTTTCCCACTGATCCAGCCTGTCTAGGTCCTTCTGCAGAGCCTCTCTACTCTCAAGCAGATCGACTTTCCCACTCAGCTTAGTGTCATCTGCAAACTTACTAAGGGTGCACTCTAACACCTCATCCAGTCATCAATAAAGATATTGAACAGGAGAGGCCCCAGCACTGACCCCTGAGGGACACCGCTCGTGACTGGCTGCCAACTGGATTTGACTCCATTGAGCACAACTCTCTGGACTCGGCTATCCAACCAATTTTCTATCCAGCCAAGTGTGTGCTCATCCAAGCCACGAGCAGCCAGCTTCTTTAGGAGAATGCTGTGGGAAATTGTGTCAAATGCCTTGCTAAAGTCAAGGTAGACAACATCCACAGCCCTTTCTTCATCCAATAAGCATGTCACCCCATCATAGAAGGAGATCAGATTAGTTAAACAGGACGTGCCTTTTGTAAATCTATCCTGACTGGACCCTATCCCCTGGTTGTTCTGCACATGCCGCAGAACTGTGCTCAGGATGATCAGCTTCGTTATCTCCCTGGTACAGAAGTCAGACTTATAGGCCTATAATTTCCTGGATCATCCTTCCTTCCCTTCTTATATATGGGGGTGACATTGGCTGATTTCCAGTCTGCTGGTACCTCCCCAGTCAGCCAGGACTGCTGAAAAATGATGGAAAGTGGCTTGGTGAGCAGCCCCACCAACTCTTTCAGCACTCTTGGGTGCAGGCCATCCAGCCCCATGGATTTGTGCTCATCCAGGTGATGCAGCAGGTCACTGACCATCTCCTCCTGGGTTGAGGGCGGGTCATACCGTTCCCTGACCATATTCACTAGACTAGAGGAATGGATTTCGTCTGTGAAAAATAGGTCTATTACTAAAGACTGAGGCAAAGAAGTCATTAAGCACCTCAGCCTTATCTTTTGTCACTAAGTTCCCTCGTGCATCCATTAGGGGATGGAGGCTTTCATTTGTCCTTCTTTTGCTGTTGATATGTGTAAAGAAACTTTTCTTGTTATTCTTAACCTTGGAGGCCAGATTGATTTCTAACTGATCTTTGGATTTTCTAATACCCTCCCTGCAGAGCCTCACGACAGTTTTGTAGTTCTCGTGAGTGGCCTGCCCCTTCTTCCAAAGTCTGTAAACTTTTCTTTTCTCCCTGAGTGCCAGGCACAGCTCCCTGTTCAACCAGGCTGGTCTTCTTCCTCAGGGGTCTTCTTCCTCAGGCAAACTTTCAAACTTGTCTTGATTCTGCTGACTACAATGTATATTTGGCAATAGTCTCTGGACTCCTGCCCCTTATCTCTCCTTGTTCCTTTCCTATCACTATTTATGTAAGATTTACGTTAGTGTGTTAGCATCTTCAGTGCTCTTTATCTTTCTGTGTTCTTACTGTATGTTCTTTGTGTCAGTATGTTGGCATTCTTTGGCTAGTTATTGTTTTCCGCTAGTCCTTGAATCCTAATTCTATATCTCTTAGCCAAAAGCACGCACTCTAAGTTAGTTCTTCAGGCCATGCTCTGTTTCAACGGAAGTCAAGGATGGGAGTTTTGCTACTCCCCCTCCTGACCTCTCTGAAAATAGAGAACCTTACCAATTCATGGTCGCTATGCCCAACACAACCTCCAACGGAGACATCTCCTACTAGCCCTTCCCTATTCACAAACAGCAGGTCTAGCAGAGCCCCTTCCCTGGTTGTTTCGCACACCAGCTGCATCAGGAAGTTATCCTCAACACATTCCAGAAACCTACAGGACTGTTCCCTCGCTGCTCTGTTGTAATTCCAGCAGATATCAAGGAAATTGAAATCTCCCACAAGAACAAGGGCACATGACCTAGATATCTCACCCATTTGTTTATAAAACACTTCATCCACCTCACTACTCTGGCTGGGAGGTCTATAGCATACGCCCACAACAGTATCTGCCTTGCTGGCCTTGCCTCTAATCCTGACCCACAAGCACTCAACCTTGTCATCACACTGAATCTCAAGACAGTCATAATGGTTCCTGACATATAGGGCCACCCCACCTCCCCTCCCTCCTTTTCTATCCATCCTAAAGAGCTTATAGCCATCAACAGAGGCACTCCAGTCATGTGAGGTGTCCCACCACCTTTCTGTGAGATCCACTATGTCATAGTCATCCAGATGAATCATGGCTTCCAGCTCTTCTTGTTTGTTGCCCATGCTTCGTGCATTGGTGTACATGCACTTCAGATGGGCAAGTGGTCCCAAGACCTTCTTGTGGGATTGGACCCCAATTTCAACCTGACCCTTATGAGAAGTATGCATGACCTCTACTAAGATGGCAGACTGAAGGCCATCCTTAGACTCCTCTCTAGTGAGCCTGATTTTATCCCCTTCCCCCTTCATGCCTAGTTAAAAGCCCTTTCTATGAGTCCTGCCAGCTCATTAGCATGGATTCTTTTTCCCTGTTGAGACAAATGAACTCCATTTGTTGTCGTCAGACCTGGTGTCCTATAAACTACCCCATGATCAAAGAACCCAAAGTTTTGACGATGACACCAGTCAAGTCAAAAAGCTATGTGTTAATTAGGTGTGTTTTCCTACCTCTTTCTGTGTCTTTCCCTACTACTTGAGGGATTGATGAAAATACCACCTACACACCTGAGCCTTCAATCAGTTGCCCCAATGCCCTTTTTAATTGCTTGTGTTTTTGTTTCTGCAATCTCATCATTACCAGCCTGGATAACTGATAGAGGGTAGTAATTGGAGGGCTGTACCAGATCAGAGAGCCTTCTTCTAATGTCTCTAACCTGAGCACCAGGGAGGCAGCAGACTTCCCTGTGGCACGGGTCAGGTCCACATATAGGACCCTCAGTTCCCCTCAGAGTGGAGTCACCAATTACTATTACTTTCCTTTTTTTCTTAGCAGAAGTCATTCTAAGGCATGGGGGTGACTGACTAGGCCTGGGGGACTCTCTTGGGTGGATTTTCATCACCATCATCATTTGCCTGAACCTCAGGTTTCAAAGCCCCATACCTATTCCACAAATGCAATTTGGAGGGCACGGATGGACATTCGCTTACCTTTCCCAGGAGGCACCTGTCTCCATTCCCACCCATTCATTAGAACCCCTCCTTCTGCCTGGTGGTGAGAGTGAAGAGAATCCTCTACTCTTGTAGGGCCCCTAGCTGCTGTCTTTGCTGTAGGGCATGGCTCCACCTTTCTATTTCAGTCTCACTTCCTCTGATCTTTCTTAGCCTATCAACGTCTTCTCTCAGTTCAACCACCTGCCTGAGCAGGTCATTTATCTGATCACACCGCACACCAGCAGAGTCATCAGCTCCCCCCAGGGGAATTTTATGCACAACATTTTATGCAGAAATAGCTGCATAAAAGCTCATTTCATTATGGTATATAGAAATAAGTTTCAAATAAGTGGTTATAATGAGAGAAAAAGAGAACCTTTCATAACTTGGACATCTGAACAGCAACTCTTGTTTTCAATATAATGTCCTTGTACTTAATCATCAAGAATAAATTACAATCCTTCAACTATACTAATTATCCTGTTTCAGTTTCTGCTTTATGTTTTGTGTCTCAGCTGTGAAGGGCATAACAAGGTGGATAGATGAAAGTAGAGCAGGGGATGCAGTTTATCTTGATTTAAGTAAAGCATTTGACACTGTCTCCCACAGCATCTTTACAGCTAAAATGAGGAAGTGTGGTCTGGCTGATCAGGTAGTGAGGTGGATTGTGAACTGGTGGAAGGACAGAAGGTCAGAGAGTTGTGGTCAATGGGATGGAGTCTAGTTGGAGGCCTGTGTCTAGTGGAGTCCCTCAGGGGTCAGTACTGGGACCAGTACTTTTCAATCTATTCATTAACGACCTGGATGAGGGAACAGAGTGTGCTGTCAGCAAGTTTGCTGATGACACTAAACTGGGTGGAGTGGCTGGCACACCAGAGGGTTGTGCTGCCATTCAGTGAGACTTGGACAGGCTGGAGAGTTGAGCAGGGAGAAATTTGATGAGATTCAACAAGGGCAAGTGTCAAGTCTTGCACGTGGGAAAGACCAACCCCATGTATGAGTATAGGTTGGGGACTGACCTGTTGGAGAGCAGTGAAGGGGAAAGGGATCTGGGGGTCCTGGTAGATGGAAAGAGGACCATGAGCCAGCAGTGTGCTCTTGTGGCCAGGAGGGCCAATGGGATTCTAGGGTGTATTAGAAAAGGTGTGGTTAGTAGGTCGAGAGAGGTGCTTTTCCCCCTCTACTCTATCCTAGTGAGGCCACATCTGGAATATTGTGTCCATTTCTGGGCCCCTCAGTTGAAGAAGGATAGGGAACATCCTGAAAGAGTCCAGCACAGAGCTCCAAAGATGATNAGCAGGGAGAAATTTGATGAGATTCAACAAGGGCAAGTGTCAAGTCTTGCACGTGGGAAAGACCAACCCCATGTATGAGTATAGGTTGGGGACTGACCTGTTGGAGAGCAGTGAAGGGGAAAGGGATCTGGGGGTCCTGGTAGATGGAAAGAGGACCATGAGCCAGCAGTGTGCTCTTGTGGCCAGGAGGGCCAATGGGATTCTAGGGTGTATTAGAAAAGGTGTGGTTAGTAGGTCGAGAGAGGTGCTTTTCCCCCTCTACTCTATCCTAGTGAGGCCACATCTGGAATATTGTGTCCATTTCTGGGCCCCTCAGTTGAAGAAGGATAGGGAACATCCTGAAAGAGTCCAGCACAGAGCTCCAAAGATGATTAAGGGGGTGGAATATCTTCCTTATGAGGAAAGGCTGAGGGAGCTGTATCTATTTATATTTGGAGAAGAGGAGACTAAGGGGTGACCTCATTTATGTGTATAAATATATGAAGGGTGGGTGTCAGGAGGATGGGGTCAGGCTCTTCTCAGTGAAGCCCAGTGACAAGACAAGGGGCAATGGTTGTAAACTGAAGCACAAGAGGTTCCGTGTGAATACAAGAACAAATTTTTTCCCAGTGAGGATGCCAGAGCAGTGGAACAGACTGCCCAGAGAGGTTGTGGAGTCTCCTTCTATGGAGGTATTCAAAACCCATCTGGACGCACTTCTGTGTGACCTGGTCTAGGGAATGCTGCTGTGGCAGGGGGGTTGGACTAGGTGATCTTTTGAGTTCCCTTCCAACTCCTAACATTCTGTGATTCTGTGAACGTGTATGAAAAGCATTCTGATTGGCTGTCAAAGTGATATGTGTAGTCTGTGGTTTAGGCAATTATTTTCCTAGTTCTAGGTTACCTGGTGATTTTGTGGTTCTTAGTTCTGTATCACCTGACCCACTCATTTGTGTAACCATGTTAAACTCTATGTATGTACTTCAGTGCTTTCCTGACTCTTTTTTCAAGTATATCACCTTCAAGAGTGACACCTGTGTTATTTAATCAGTATTATAGTAGAGGAAGAAGGTAATTGCAGAGAGAGAACAGTTCTGATAATCTTGAATTTGAGTAGTTTCTTAAGAGTTCTTTGTAATTGAACCAAGAATTTTGCTTTACTGCAGTAATCTCTTAAGGATTTATAGTGTGAACATGGAAGTGAAGTGATGATCTTTATGTGGTATAGCAGTTCTGGAGGAGGTGGACTGCTCCATTTTAGATAAAACAAAGCTGCTTCTGTCTCTGTCAACGTGTGCATGGCTTACCTCTGAAATGTTTTAGCCATTTTTATTTATTTCACCTAAAGTACTATCGAACCTAGGATAAAGATGCCTTCAGGAGCAGAGCCATAGAGGTGAATAATGTTAAACCGAACATGTGTCATTAGACAAAACATTTTGAGGTGTAGAAACCTTCCTGAATTTTTCAAATCCAAAACATGTTAAATAATTTTTGGTAACTTTTACAAATAATGTTTGAATAACACATCTACTACCCATCCTTATCCATTCAGTCAAATCCTGTCTCTCTCTGCTCTTCCTCATCCACAAAAATATAAGTTATTTTGTCTTAATGTTTTATTTGAGGCTGGAGAGCAAGGAAGAGGGAGACTTTTGGTTAAATACTTGTCTATGTTTTAAAATTGTGTAAACATATAAAAAATATAATAAAAATGAAATGGCTGGCTTTATTTTTTTGCCTTTTTTCTTTGTCTGTTGAGCAGAAATAGTAATGAATGCAACACATCAACAGGGAGCAAGAAAAAGTGAGACTGCCCTGATAATAGTCATAGTTAATTTAGGATTTCTGGGGAAGAGGAGTTTATGTGGATGTCTGACTTCCACTGGGAGATTTTGGTGCTATCAAAATTTTTGGTGCTATTTCTTCTTTTCCTTTCTGAGATGGTTGTTTTACCATAGCAGGGACATTTCCACATACATATATATCTAAAGGAAAATCTACTGATTTCTGAATCTGATTATTGAGTCATCCAAGTTGACCTGTTTTAACAGTACAGAAACACTTTTCAGAATTCTTTATTGTTTTTAGAACAACAGCTGAGAAAGGCAGGCTTGATTTTTAAGAGCAGTATAAACTGAGAATTCCTGTGTGTTCTCATGTTAACTTTTCTATAGCCATATTCACCAATTTAATGCTTTTCTGTGCTCAGTTTTAGCTTAAAAGCTTTTAGTAGAAGAGTATTTAGCAGCACTAAATCTCATTCTGTATTAAGATGTATACTTGGCTACCTGACCATGTACACCATAAGCCTGTGGTACAACCCATAGCAAACAAACAGGAAAAAATATGCGTTTATCAAAGACAGCTTAAATCTCTCTGTAGGCAAGAGGCCTGGTGGAATTTCATCCCATCCATGTCCATATGCAAGTTTGCATGTACTTTACAGTTGAGGCAGGAAAAACAAACAGCTGAGCTCCAACTACAGGAATAATCAGCTCAGCCTGTTCCTGATGACCCTTTTTCCAAGTAATAATTTAGGAAGATGCAAGCTGTGTTATTAGGTCTGATAATAGCAGCTAGCTGCCCTTAGCAATCATCTTGTCAGTGTCCTTCTCCAAGATATAAAGTGCATCAGGTAAAGATAAAATATAATTTTCAAAGCATTGCTGAATTTTCTTCTTCTAAGGAATTGAATATACGTTATATAAAAAAAAAATGGACTCCCAACACCTTATCTGGAATTGATTCTCTTCTTAGTTCTGTGAACATTGCAAACTACTTAAGCTTCACACCTCTGTTTTATAAGAGCATTAAAATTTCTCAGCAGAATTATTTTCCAGGAAACCAGTGTAGATAATTTATTACTGTATATAATATGGGTGCTATAGTTAAAATGTTTCACAAGAAAACTTGTATTTCTAAATGCTTTGAGGCTAATGGTGGGATTAATATTTTTAGCAGGCTAATTTAATGATTTTTTAAAATGAAGCTGCCATTTAATTTATAAGTAATATGTCAATAGCATACAATGTTTATGACCTGTATCTATGTACCACTGCAGCAATTTCCATGATGCAGCATTAATTTGTGTTGACTGAGCACAACAGCTGCTGTATATTTCCTGCTATATGATTTTCTTTTTTTTTTTTTCCTCTTAGGATTTGATACCAGCATTTTGCCAATTTGCAAAGATTCCCTTGGCTGGATGTTTAACAGGCTTGATACGAACTATGACCTGTTGTTGGACCAGTCAGAACTTGGAAGCATTTACCTTGACAAGAATGAGCCATGCACCAGGGTGTTCTTCAACTCTTGCGACACATACAAGGACAGTTTGATATCTAACAATGAGTGGTGCTACTGCTTCCAAAGACAGCAAGGTAAAAGATGAGAACAACTTGTATATGCATATGACTGACCTTTTTGTAGTGCTTTATCTTTTTTATATATACATAAAGATTACAGTGAACTACGAGCTCTTAAATGCTGTACCACAAAGTTGTGTTAAGGTCTTTTAGCTATTGCAGATACCTAAAATGAAGTAAAAACCCCACAAAACCAACCAACCAAAACCAAAAATCAAAGCAACGATTAAACAAACACACCTCCCCGTCCCCCTGGAAGCTAAATGGAAAGGCTTGCTAGAAATTCAAGGATTCTAAATAAACTGCAAACCAGCAGCTAATGCTCTTACAGCAACATTTTTTCTCTTGCCAACTTCCAGTAAGTATGCAGAGGAAAATGACCAAAATAAAGAACAAAATTACATAAATTATTTCTTTCTCTATCTACTTAGCCTACATTATAAAATAAAACTTTTTTATTTCTAAAGTAGGCCATCCTTAATGTTCTATTTTATAAGCCTATTAAAATAACTGAATGAACATTATGGATGAAGTTATTTCCAGTCATTTGGACCTTACACCAATTGATTTTTGCTAACTAGTTTAATCTTTTGTTAGTGTCCTGATGTGATTTGTTTGAACAAATAAACACAATCTATAAGCATTACTTTCCTGAAGATCATATAACAAGTTTAGATCTAAGTGAAACATCATAAAAAATATACAATTGAACTACGTGTTATGAATCAAAGAATTAACTCTTTAAATATTGGCTTAAATTGGACAGAATTGCCCCTTCATTTTTCATACTTACATGAGGGAGATTTTCAAAGGGATAAACAGCAACCAGGGTCCAAATTTCTGCTGCAGTAGAGGAGATAAGACTGATTTGGTGGGAAGTTTGCGAAGTCAGTTCAGCCTTTTTGAAAATTTTAATGTCAGTTTTTAAATCTCACTTGTGCCCTTAAAAATTCTGATAAATTTCCATTAGCACTCAACATCTATGGTTTGACTGATTTCTGTGGGAATAAAGATTTTTATTATGCCACATCTGCCAGATGTAAAACTGAAAAAAAATAAAGCTGTACTTTTGTAGATACATGCGAACTAGCAGACTTCTTTTCTTTGTAACTTCATAGTTAAGAAGTTTACTCTTAATCTTTCCAAACACCTTGTTTTTATAGTAGAACAATATTTTATAATATTTTTATAAGACTGTATGTACTTCTAACAGAATTAGTAAATGAAATGAAAACTAACCCATCCCAGAAGTAAAGCAGTTCTTAACATGTTATGTTTGGTTTGGTTGTCTTAAAAAAAACCCACCACTACAATCATTTCAGCTTAATATATAAAAACCCTTATTCTTTGGAGGACAGCATAATTCTTCTCAATTGTCAGAGAAAGTACAGCACATAACGTGGGACATAATGTAGTCCAAGCTTCTACCAATCGTTTCTTCTACCAATTTCGTGTAATGCATTTACAGCATAATCAGGGCATTAAGAAAGCACTTCCACAGATTAGTTTCAAGTAGTTTTGCATTCTGTAGCCTGTAAATACTGTTTGTCTAACATATTTCCTTAATGTACTGATAGAACCCAAGCACAGTACCATAAAAATTGATCTAAACACTACTGACCTGCATTAATGGCACCTCAAAGGCTAAAAATCAGGGATCCAGCTTTCCATGACACTCGTTCTCCCTACTGCAGAATCCAACATTAGCAAGCTTTTCTTCCCTTTTTAACAGTTTCCTTGCTGTCTGGACCATCGTGGTGTGCTAAGGTGCTGCTTTAAAACAGATTAGATAGCTTTTGATACCACCTTGTGTTTGAGCATATAGTAAAAAAGATGTACCCTCAACATTTCAAATGAGGTGAAATCTCAGTTTTGACAATCCTTGCACATTAAAAGTGCACTCCATCCCTCCAAATTAACACTATTAACAAAATCTGTATTCTTCTTTTTTGAAGGTGTAAGGAGAAAAAAAGCTTATAGTCTTCTTTTGTCATATCTTATTAGCTCTTGCACAACTAACTGACTCCTAACTCCTCAGAGTATTAGAGAGTAATAGAGTATTGCCCACGAAATTCTCTATTCATAATTTGCAGTGTTACATTAAGCCATGTAATATGTCCATGTTTCATTATGTTTTACCTGACTGAACAATCTAAGTAAGACCTTTAACTTGACTTTTGCTATTAATAGCAAAGCGATGGTTAGATATAGAAATTTTTTGCACAATGAGGGTGACAGAGCAGTGGGACAGACTGCCCAGAGAGGTTGTGGAGTCTCCTTCTATGGAGGTATTCAAAACCCGTCTGGACGTGCTTCTGTGTGACACGGTCTAGGGAATGCTGCTGTGGCAGGGGGGTTGGTCTAGATGATCTTTTGAGGTCCCTTCCAACTCCTAATATTCTGTGATTCTGTGAAATTCAGTGACTTCCTTTTGATGATGACTAAAATAAGTTGATATTTACAGAATGCTTCAGGCCACATAGCACTGCCATTGATTAATGATGTTCAAAGTGAATACAATATTTAGTCAACAATATGTACCATACTACAGAAACTCCATTGTTATTTTTTAAAATACATAGTATTTGCTTGAGCTATTATCTGAGAAGCCTTAGAATCGTAGAATAGTTACAGCTGGAAGAGACCTTGAAGATCATCGAGTGCAGCCTTTGTCCTAGCCCTATCAACTTTCTAAACAATTCCACCTAACGCAACATCCACCCATCTCTTAAACACCTCCAGTGATGGTGACTCAACCACCACCCTGGGCAGCCTGTTCCAATGGCTGACAACCCTTTCAGTAAATAAATTCTTCCTAATATCTAACCTGAATCTCCTCTGGCGCAGTTTCCATCCATTTCCCCTCATCCTATCACTCTCCACTAGGGAGAACAGAGCAGTCCCTGCCTCTCTACAACCTCCCTTGAGGTAGTTACAGAGTGCGATGAGGTCTCCCCTCAGTCTTTGCTTTTCCAGGCTAAACAGGCCCAGATCCCTCAGTCTTTCCTCATAAGGCTTATGTTCTAAGCCCTTTACCAGCTTGGTAGCCCACCTCTGGACCCTCTCCAGCACCTCAATGTCACTCTTGTAGTGAGGGGCCCAAAACTGGACACAGTACTCGAGGTGAGGCCTCACCAATGCTGAGTAAAGGGGCATGATCACCTCCCTGCTCCTGCTGACAACACTGTTCCTGATACAGGCCAGGATGCCCTTGGCCTTCTTGGCCACCTAGGCACACTGCTGGCTCATGTTCAGCTGGCTGTCAATCAGCACCCCCAGGTCCTTCTCTGCTGGGGAGCTCTCCAGCCACCCCTCCCCTAGCCTGTAGCGCTGCTGGGGGTTATTATGGCCGAGGTTCAGCACCTGGCATTTGGCCTTGTTGAAACTCATGGCATTGACCCAGGAATCCAGCCTATCCAGATCCCTCTGTAGAGCCTCCCTACCCTCAAGCCGATCGACACTGCTACCCAGGCTGGTGTCATCTGCAAACTTACTAAGGGTGCACTGTATCCCCTGGTCCAAATTATTGATGAAGATATTAAACAGGAGTGGCCCCAGTACTGAGCCCTGTGGGACCCCACTCGTGACAGGCTGCCAACTGGAGTTAACTCCATTGATCACAACTCTCTGGACTCGGCCATCTATCCAGTTTTTAACCCATCGAAGCGTATGCCCATCCAAGCCAAGAACAGTTAATTTCTTTAGGAGAATGCTGTGGGCAACTGTATTAAATGCTTTACTGAAATCCAGATAAATAATGTCCACAGCCTTTCCTTCATCCAGCAGCGGGTCACCAAGTCATAGAAGGAGATCATGTTTGTTAAACAGGACCTGCCTTTTGTGAACCCATGCTGACTGGGTCTGATTACCTGATTGTCCTGCATGTGCTGCATGGAGCTCAGGATGACCTGCTCCATCAGCTTCCCCAGGATCGAAGTTTAATAACAGGCCTGTAATTTCCCAGATCCTCCTTCCTTCCTTTCTTATAGATGGGAGTTACATTTGCTTTTTTCCAATCAGCTGGGACCTCTCCAGCCAGCCAGGACTGTTGATAAATGATGGAGAGTAGCCTGGTGAGCACCCCAGCCAGCTCTCTCAGGATTCTAGGATGAATCCCATTTGGCCCCATAGATTTCAGGATGTCAATGTGGAGAAGTAGATCCCTGACTATCTCCTCATGAATTATGGGGGTGACATTTTGGTTCCATTCTCTTGGCTTGGAGGGCTGGCTTCCCTCAGTATAGGTGTTACTTTTATTAAAGACTGAGGCAAAGAAAGCATTAAGCACCTCAGCCTTATCCTTGTCTTTTGTTACTATATTTCCTTCTGGGTCTAACAGAGGATGTAGGCTCTCTTTGTTCTTTCTTTTGTTATGAATGTATTTATAAAAACTTTTCTTGCAATCTTTTACTTTCAAAGCCAGATTAATTTCTAGCTGGGCCTTGGACCTTCTAATAATCTCCCTACATGACCTAACAATATCCTAAACTCACTATGAGTGGCCTGCCCTCTTTTCCAGAGGCCATAAACTCTCTTTTTTTTTCCCTGATCTTCACCAGTATGTCCCTATTCAGCCTGGCTGGTCTTCTTTGCCGCCGGCTTGTCTTCAGGCACATAGGGATGGCCAGTTCCTGTGCCTTTAAGATTTGCTCCCTAAGTAATGTCCAGCCTTCCTGGACTCCTATGCCCTTCAAAACTGAATCCCAAGGGATTTTACTGAGTAACCTTCCAAACAAATCAGTCTGCCCTTCGGAAGTCCCAAGTAGTAGTTTTGCTCTTACTCTTCCTAAAGTTTGCAATAATAGAGAACTTGATAATTTCATGATTGCTGTTGCCCAGACGACCTCCAACTGCCACATCTTCCACAAGACCCTCTTTGTTCATGAACAGTAGGTCCAGCAGGGCATCTTCCCTGGTTGGTTCATTTACCAGCTGTGTGAGGAAGTTATCTTTCACACATTCCAGGAACCTCCTGGGTTGTTCCTTCTCTGCTGTGTTGTAGTTCCAGCAGATACCTGGGAGGTTAAAGTCTCCCACAAGAACAACTGCAAGGGACTGTGAGATTTCTCTTAATTGCTTAAAGAAAGTTTCATCTACCTCACTGCTCTGGTTCGGAGGTCTGTAACAGACCCCCACAGCAGTATCATCTTTGCTGACCCTTAACCCAATCCAAACACTTTCAACCTCATCATTACTATGCTCAAATTCAGAGCTTTCATAACATTCCTTAACATACAGGGCCACCCCACCACCTCTCCTTCCCTGCCTATCCTTCCAGAAGAGCTTGTAGCCATTGATTATGGCACTCCAGTCATGTAAGGCATCCCATCAAGTTTCTGTGATGGCCACTATGTCATAGTAATCCTGCTGCACCTCCAGCTCTTCCTGCTTATTGCCCATGCTACGTGCATTAGTGTAGATGCACTTGATTTGGGATATTGATTTCACCCCCATCCTTTGTCCTTTACTCCTAGTCTCATTACTGGTAGGCCAGGCTATATCTCTTTCCCCTTCCAATTCTAGTTTCCCGGCCATTTCCGTGCTTACTAACATATTAGTGACCCCTATGCTACTGTTGTTCACTGCACCACTGTTAATTACGTTGAGTACAACAGTAGACTGAAGGCTGTCCTTAGACTCATCTCTAGTGAGCCTGGTTTTATCCCCTTCCCCCTTCAAGCCTTCTTGCTCTTCTGTCTCAGCTTCACAGATAAAGGCAGCCAGGGTCAGACAAGTAATTGCAGCTCTTCTTTCTTTCTTCGTTCTTTCTGTCATAATGCATCATTCTTTCTTCTTTCTTGCTTTGTTCTTTCTGTCATGATGCATTACAGTACACCAGACCCATTACTGCACATTACTCATAACTTTTAGTCAATATAAGCAACTTCTTCCAAATACTTAAGCCATATCTTTTTTGCTCAGAAAAAGATGTGCTTGTAGTAGCTGTTACACCTTGGCTAATGCTTTAACACTTATGTATGGCTCAGTGGTGCTTATTGCATTTTTTTCTTGGCCATATTCTGTTTTAAGGGTACCTTTAGTATTTCTGAGATACATTCAAGACACTATTCTGCATTTCTGAAATACTTCAAAATCCTCACAACAGTGTTCATTGCAAGCCTTACTGTACACTTAAGTCACTATTGCCCTCTAGTTTCAACTACAATTCATGAAAGTGCTTCAGTGCCCATCTTCAGAAATTTTCATATTTATTTGACAGTAGCTTAACTTTTATAGTGTTAGAATATTGAGGCATTTGCAGTGTTGACCTTTTTATAGGTTGAATTTCTTTCTGACAGTACATCATTATTATAGTCTTGGTTTTGTTGCATCACTGCTTCAGAGTAGGAGAGTACCCAGTTTTGCTGGGAATATTAATGCTTAGCACCTAAGTATTTCTTTACTGCAGGCCTCTGCATGGACCCAGTAGTCCAGCACTTTTCTAGGTGCTTTTTTCTTACAGGCTTTTTCTGTCTCTCAAGACAGAAAGACCTCAGAAAAATTCCTTATGGTGTACTATTGGTGCTTCAAATCCATAAAGTTCAAGCCTTGGTTGTCTGAGAACATTTGTAATACTTGACCACAAGCACAGGCAAGGCATAAAGTGGCAGCCTAATCTGCAATGGGCCATATGGCAGAATCTAGGAGTTCTTGCAAATATTACCTACTTGGTAGATGGAAAATCACTGCTTTGTTATTGAATAAGATGGAGAATCTGTGAAAGCTGGAGGCTCACTGTGTGGGTAGCAGCTGCTTGAGACACATTTATTAAAAATACTAGACATTCTTTGTCAAATCTAACAATTTTACTCTCATTGCACTCTTCATGTTCCTGTTTTTGGTTAATCAAAGCTTAATCACAGTAGTGTTGCAGCACCTCTTGACACATCTTAATATTGCTGTCAAAAAAGGCCAGTATTAATAACATGCAATAGTCTGGTGTACATCAGTACTTCAAGCATTGAAGTGGACGCCTGCTCCTAAGTGGTTTATGAATCACTCATAACACAGTGATAGTTAAAAAGACCATTCTTGCCATATCTTTGGAAATATATTGAAGATGATTAGGTCTCTTATTTATATTGAGATTATCAGAAAGACTGATGATTTATTTCTATTTCAAAGGAAGCCACCACACTGATTTTTGTAAAGGAATTTTTTCTCCTTAGCTCAAGACTCAACAAAAGTTGTCCAGTGATGCTGCTTTTTTATTTAAAGAAGTTCAGAAATATAAAAAAAAGCTTTTCCAATCTCAGGAGTTAACTCAAAAATAAAGAGCAAAACATTATGATTTGGAGAGAGAGGAAAAATGATATGCTGTGGACCAAAAGGAATTGGTTGAACTTCTAGCCTGCCATTCTCTTTGACAGTTTTAAGCACCAGAGTGATTTAGTATTGTTAAGAATTTTTGCTGCTTTTATCCTAAGAAGCAAAGCTTAAGTGTGAATCTTGAAGACCTAGCTTCTGAGAAGAAGAGAGTTTTGGGTAAGTAACTTTCTCATATTGCCTTGTTACTTTTTGGCTAGTGGTATTCCTTTTTGTAATTATGCCACCAGAGATTTATAGCTGTAAATGAAGATTATTTTTCTTTTTCTTTAGGCATAGTCCATAATTTTTACATTTCCACATGGTGGTGCTCATGTGTGCAGCTCTGTGTTTCTAATTTAGAATTTTTTTCCATAGAATAAAATACATTTTTTTCCTATTTGACTATTTCTTCTCCTTCAGCATATCACCATACTCTTTGAAAGATAAACTAGAATAGAATCATTTAGGTTGGAAAGGATCTTTAAAATCATTGAGACCAACTATTAACCTAACGCTGCCAAGTCCAGCACAATCCTGAGTCCTTCTGCCTTGTGGTACTTGTGTGCATACATGACTATCATGTTTTAGATGAACAATTAATTTATATACCTTTAATTTAAGAAATAATTGATCCTTAGAATGTTGTACGATTGATAGCGTAACTCTTTAAATATCAGGAAAGATATAACCTTAGTTTGGAAAGGTAATGAACATTCCTGGCATAATAGTGAGCATGATCATCATCAAAGCACTTCTTAAAATAAGAGATGTAAAGCTTTATATAGGCTCAGGAAATACTCAAAGATTAAATAATTAAAACCCAGTATCTACTCAGTGATGTCAAGCTCCAATGGTTTTCAAGAGCACACACTCACTTGTCTAGAAAGACAGCTCTAGAAAATTTTGTTCTGGCACTAAGGCTCCTGTAAACAGTATTTTAAAAGCAGAGTCTGCTTTTAACGCCTCACTTTAAAAAGAATCATTATAGATTTAGTGAGAAAACCTGGCCCACCAGAGTAGAGGCCATTCTAAATGTTAATAAGCTTCTTTAAATGTATGGAATGTGTAAATAGCTTTAAAATATAAAGCCATGAAAATTAACATCCTACTGTCAATAAAGAATTATTATTGTATTCCAGTTTCTATTTACTCTGTTAGATAAAAGTTCATGAATAATACAAAAGGCCTGTTGGTACCACAGAATCATAGAATATTAGGAGTTGGAAGGGACCTCGAAAGATCATCTAGTCCAACCCCCCTGCCACAGCAGGATTCCCTGCAGCACCTCACACAGAAGCGTGTCCAGACGGGTTTTGAATACCTCCATAGAAGGAGACTCCACAGCCTCTCTGGGCAGTCTGTTCCAGTGCTCTGGCACTGTTACCTGGGTCCTCCTTCTTGCCCTTTTGGAAGACTGCAGTGACATTTGCCTTCCTCCAATCCCCAGGCACCTCTCCTGTTCCCCAGGACTTTCCCAAGATGGTGGAGAGTGCCATGGATGTCCAGATGGGTTAGCTGTTCCCTAACCCAGTCCTCATCAACTAAGGAAAACTCCTCCAGTATCCTAACACCATGTGGGGGCTCAGGGGTCTGAGGCTCCTCAGGACAGTCTCTATACAGTATAGACAGAGACAAAGGCGGCATTCAGTAACTCCACCTTCTTTGTATCATCCATCACCAAGGCACCCACCTCATTCAGCANAAGGGTTGTGATCCTACTAGTTATTCTGTTTCTACCACACAAGATCCTGAACTCCCCCATCTCGTGATGGCTGTAGCCAAGGTTGCCCTCAACCACTACCTTTTCAATCAGACCTTCCTTGTTAGTGAGTATCAGGTGCAGAAGCACTCCCCTCCTAGTGGGCTCATCCACCATTTGTAACAAGAAGTTATCCTCAATGAGTTGGAGGAACCTCCTGGACTGTGAATGGCTGGCTGAGTAGGCTTTCCAGCAAATATCTGGGGAGTTAAAATCCCCCATAAGAACCAGGGCCTGTGATTGAGAGCCCACTGTCAGCTGCTTGGAGAAAGCTTCATCAACTTCCTCATCCTGATCAGGTGGCCTGTAATAAACACCCACAACAGTATCACCCATTCTAGCCTGCCCCTTAATTTGCACGCATAAACTCTCAACTCTCCCCTCATCCACCCCTGGACAGAACTCAATACATTCCCAGCTGCTATCTGGGCTACACCAGCCAAGAGACTCTGAGTTCACTAGAAATACATTTTTGATCCCAGTTCATCTAGGGAATTGCCACCTGTCATTTGAGCATTTTCACAAGAAAGGCCCTTCCATGTTTCATGATGTATTTTTGCCATTCCTGCACTCATTTGTGTATTTTGTGTTGCTCTCAGCTGGATAAAAGGAGGAATTCAGGAAAGTCTGCTTTGAACTACCACCACTCAAATGATTTTTGCCTACCCTTTGCCTTATACAGTGACTGGGTTCTGGTCAAAGTGTGTTCTTCATCAATAAGCTAGACCAATCTTTAAATTGATCTTTAAACAAGCTCAAAGTATTTTTTTTCTGTTTGCATGGAGAAAAAGTAGTTTCACTAGTTCCACTATATTTCAAAGGGCGGCCTTGAGTTAATTCCATGGCAAAGATATATTCTAAATAATCAGTCTGCTAAAATGGAAAATGTATTTAATGGTCATAGAATGTGAGATTTTAGTGAGATGTTATTAGAATATTGTCTTGGAGCAGTATAAGATAAAAAGAGGTGAGTGAACTCAGTAATGTTACTGCTGGTTCAGAATGAGAAATGCTTTTGTGCTAATTGGTTTAATGTAGTATGCAGTATCACTGTTCAGAGGCTGGTACTTTGCTGTCTCATTCTTTCACTTATTTGGCAGTAACATACAGACATTCACATCTTATTTCCTTCCCATTCAGGGGGCTACTGTAACTTGCTTTTATACACAGTAAAAAAATTAAATTATTCAGAGCTGGAGTAAGCTATAACTCTGAAGAGTGGAAGACTGAATTTTAATACGTATTTAGCAGTTGGACTTGATGATCTTAAAGGTGTCTTCCAACCGAAACAATTCTATGTTTCTATGATTCTGCCTCTTATGGCCATCTAAAATTTGGCCATAATTTTTAACTTAGTTTGCTGAATATTTTTGGCTTCATACTCATGCGATTCAGTTTGAAAATGTTGCAATGTAATCACAATCTTGTGGACTTCAATAGAGAAAATTCTTATTTTCTTAGTGTAGTACATGAAATGCAAAACTTTAACATGACTTCTAACAAGGACAAAAGGGAAAGAATTAAAACAGCCATCCTGTTTCTAATAAGTACATGAGGCAGGCTTCACAGTGGTACTCTGATTTCTGTGGACTGAAAAAATAAAGTGTGATATGTTTACTATTTTGGTCTAGTACTCCTCAATCCTCTAGACTAGGGACTGGATGCTCCACTTAGTTGACTGGGAGTGGCCTTCTGCACAAATCCATGGTGGTGCTCTAATTCATAATTCTGAACTGTAACAAGGTCCAGTAATTATTTTATTTTAGAGCTTAGAATATGATTACTAATGCAGATTGTGTGTGTTTCTGAAGATAATAGTTAAATGTGATGTTAAAATATAGCAAACTGCCAAAACTTTGTCATATGGTTTCCTTCCTAGATACAATGTACTCTGTTTAACATTTTTTATGCCATTTTAGACCCACCTTGCCAAACAGAACTCGCCAACATTCAGAAGCAGCAAGGAGGAAAGAAGCTCCTAGGTGAGCCATAGATCATTCATTTGAAGGTTTTATTGCTTACATAAATAACCCTAGTGAAACAGCAACATAAAATCAATATTAACCCAACAAAGATAGACTACAGTAGACTCCAGCAGCAAAATTTATGAAATTTTTGAAAGCTATTAAACTTAGTTTTATTACCTTGCCTACCAAAAGATACTACTTCTCTTTTATTGCACTAATAGAATGTATGTTTTTTAACATTATAATGGGGACAGTCCAAGACAGTCTTAAATTATTATCTCTACTGGTCCTTTACCTGTAATATTCTTTAAGTAATTGAAATCTTTGTTGTGAATCAGTTCATACTGTATCAATATTGCTGAAATGTAAAATCTTCATTTTACCATTAGCCACTGTATAAATGCTGCAATAAAAGGCTTGGCCCAAAGCAGTCAAAACTGTACTTCTGCTGAGGAGAGTTTGTAATAACAGCTATACACTTCAAAATGCTTTCATGTGAAGGTTTTTTTCGTTGTGATTTGTCCACAGTTTATGTTTCTTCCAAAAACTCTCAATTATTTCCCAAGGAAAAACAGTGGATTATTCTGCCTTAGGCAAATCACTGCTTCATAAAATAAGTCCCTCATTGTGTCTCTCGTACTCCTGGTGGATAACTCTTTTGTCTTAGAGCCTAATTTGCCTAGGTACTTCACATATAAATACAAGTTGGGTTTTTTTTTTCTCCATTTGTTGTTGATAAAATTGGTGTTACACTGCATTTGTCTTCTGTGGTGGTGTAATTAAACATTAGTAGGTAACTAAATGGATTGTAAAATATTTATTAAATAAAAATTGCTCTTAAGCCTTGTAGCAGATAGTTTGTTAGTCCAGGAAGCCTAAACCTTATTAATCAGTCTTGTTTGTGCTCCACAAAGTACAGAACTTCCCATTCAGAGTTGTGTGCTACATTTAAGCCTTTTCTCCAGAATGAAGCAAAGATCTTGACAGAGATGTTCAGTGAGTAAAGAATATGTATCACAGGATCAATGAAAAATTTAAAGGACTGATCACTTTATTTCTTGAAATCAGTCCAAGACTGATACATGTTATTTTCCTTCCCACACTTGATGAATTCGGTCATTTTCTGCTTAATTGAGTTTAGTAATAGTAAACCAGTCAGTGTAGAGTATAGAATGAGGAAATAGCAAAAGGTATTTATTTCTGCTACAATTGTTATATTAGCCAAGAGGAGGTTTTCAATATTTTTCAATGTTTATATATTCCAGGGCAGTACATCCCCTTATGTGATGAAGATGGGTATTACAAACCAAGTCAGTGCCATGGAAGTGTAGGGCAGTGCTGGTGTGTTGACAGATATGGCAATGAGGTAACAGGATCCAGAACAAATGGTGCAGCAGAGTGCGGTAAGTTAAGGGCCTTTTGTGGCATTTGGTTTAGATGTATTATTCCCTTTGATTACTAAAAAAATTCAATTTCTACAGTAAGAACAGATGTGGGACCCAGCTACATGGAATTTGAAACAAAAAATAACAAATTATAATTTTTTATTGTTATTGCTTCATTACTTTTTGCAACTCCTATCACTGTGTCAGCTATTAGTAGATCTTATGTATGTGCTTGACCTAGTGTGTATAAAATTAGGGAAAATCAATTATCTAGAACAGCATTAGACAAGCCCCAAAATGCTTGATTTCCCCCTTTGGGTAATCAGCATGCTAGTGAATTCAATTTGACATTTTTTTTACTTTGCATTTGAGGGATTTGACAAAAGTTCCTAGTACACTAAATCTTCCTTTTTTTTTCCTTTCCCTGCAGAACTGTGCAAGTTATTTAAAGAATTCCTATGTCACCTTTATTTGATGTCCCAGATACAAAAAAAAATGGCAATAAAATATTTCTTTTTTCTTTAAAAAGAAAGTCTTAAATTAATTTTTTGCAACAGAAGAACATAGCCGGAAACAGAGGGTATATTTAACACAGTTTGACATACAAGCTCAGGCTTGTTGTCCATCTAATCCAGAATCCCCTTTAGATACATAAATAGTTCTAGAATCACAGAATCACAGAATCATTACGGTTGGAAAGGACCCTCAAGATCATCTAGTCCAACCGTTAGCCCTACACTACTCTTACTCCTAAATCATCCCCTGAAGAAACACATCTATCCTCTTCTTAAAAACCTCCAGGGATGGTGACTCCACCACCTCCCTGGGCAGCCTATTCCAATACCTAACCACTCTTTCAGTAAAGAAATTCTTCCTAACATCCAATCTAAACCTACCCTGGCTCAGCTTAAGCCCATTCCCTCTAGTCCTGTCACTAGTCACAAGGGAGAAGAGGACAACACCCGCCTCCTTAGAATGTCCTTTCATGTAGCTGAAGAGAGTGATAAGGTCTCCCCNCGTCAGTCAGCACCCCCAGGTCCTTCTCTGCTGGGGAGCTCTCCAGCCACACCTTCCCAAGCCTGTAGCACTGCTGGGGGTTGTTACGCCCAAAATGCAGGACTTTACATTTAGCCTTATTAAAACTCATCCCATTGGTCTCTGCCCATCTATCCAGCCTATCTAGGTCCCTCTGCAGAGCCTGCCTACCCTCAAGCAGATCGACACTCCCACCCAGCTTAGTGTCATCTGCAAACTTACTAAGGGTGCAATTCAGGATAGTATATAAGGACTGAACAATAGACACTGTATACTATCAGTAGTTTTTATTATCGTCTGTAAGGTGGACTTAAATCTCTTTCAGTTGTTCTTGGTACTCATTATAGTTCTACAAATCCTTGTTAACACTGAAAAATTCATCCCTATTAAAGGGGTTTTCTTTTAAGACAAAATAATTTTTATGTTATTCATGTTTTATTACTATGTCACACTCTGTAGTTTAAAATAAGTAGTTGTCCTGAAACTAAATTTTCTGGTGTGCCTTCTGTATGTTTGCCAGTATCGCACTACAAATATGCAGTGTCTCTTAAGTGTCTTTTCTATAACTATCACTTTTTTTAGCTCTTGAGTTAGAGACTTCAGGTGATTTTGCCTCTGGTGATTTCCATGAATGGACAGATGCTGAAGATGCTGAAGATGAAATAATGAATGATGAAGATGAAATTGAAGATGATGATGAAGATGAAGGAGATGATGATATTGATGACGACGATGATCATGATGGATATATTTGATGATATTGGGTTGTCCATAAATTGTACATTTCTAAAATTCACAAGATGACATTTCATAAAATCCCTTTGCTCTGCACGATCAAAAGGATTCCAACAAACATGTATATTTTGTATGATTATTTCAAAAATTGCAGCTGGAGTCTTTTTTTTTAAATTTGTTTAAATAAGAATAATTATATTACATGCTGTTGAGTTTTTAAATGCCTCTGCACTGAAGAAAACACATTGGAAGTCTAGCCTGAAGAAAGAAATGTTATGTGCTACTGGAAATGTAAATGTACAAAACACAATATAAAGACAACCAGTCTCTTTAAAACTCCAATGAAAATATATTTGCCCTTACATGGAACTGTGCACATTCTCTTCAGAACAGATACTGTAGCTTAACTTTAATTCTGTCAGTGTCTTAGGCCCTGGAGGCATTGCAAATTGTACGCTTAATAAATTGAAAATGTATTACAGAAGAAAAACTTTGGTGCACAAATAGTATCTTGCTATCTTTAATTAACCAAAGGTATGGAGAAAAAATATCAGGAGAGAAAAATAAAGCAAAGACCTCCTTTGCGTTTGCATTTTTAGTTATGTTTTTATTAGGAAATGGCTAGGTTATTGAAAGGATTTTTCAAAAGCAGTAGCATGGACAAACACCAATTCTGTAATTCTAAAGTTTTCTTGTCCTCCCTTTTTTTTATTTCTTTCATGTTAAGGTCATATAGGATTTATTGTTATTTATTCAAACATTGCTTCATCCTTTGTTGTTTCTCTGTATATCTCTCTAATAAGGTTAGTGTAAAATATTTTACATGGGGAAAAAAGATTTGCTTAAAATTATATTATCTTTATACATGACTATATTTCAGAGTATTGGCACTTGTCCCAAGGTAGTTTCTAATAAATGTATGATTCTCTTTATTTTACTACTTCAGGAAATAGTTTTACATTTTTACCTTAATTCATGTTTTCTGTTAGTAGTGCAGAAACTTAGAACGTATCGTAAAGGTGCCTTGCAAAATAGAAATTGAGAGGTTTTAGCATGCGTACCAGTATAGGATGTTAGGCAATAGCTAAGCACAACCAATTAACAAAGTAATACTAATATAGGAACTGCTGCTGGAATGAAGAAAATGGGTTATTTTAATTTTTTTCCTATTGTTATGTAATTACCATGTGGACTAGATTATAATTATTGTGTACAGTAGCACTTAAAATTTGAATGTAGAGAAAAATACTTTAACCACTGTATTTATGTTAGCATGTTAATTAGTTGTGTAGACATTTTGGGACTCCACTATCTTCATTCATATCATATATATTGCTTTCTGCCCATGATAAAATTGACATGTAATGTAATACTGCAGGCTGTATAATTTTAAAATTGGATCACTGGTTTCCCAGCATTAATTAAAAGAAAAATCAGTTTCTTATATGAATTATTTTCTACACATTAAAAACTAAATTTAATGTTTATCCTATGTAATATTGAAAAGTATTACACATTTTCTTTTTTACTGTTTTATGTAGAGTTTGCAAAATACAGACTCTTGTGACAAACCTTTGGCCAGTATATGCCAGCAATTTGACTTTTTGCATAGCCTGTAATTTTGAAACAAGAATTCATGTTTGAGATATATTTCACCTATTAAAATATGTATTTATTTGTATAAATCCATTTATTAATATTTTATTCCCAGTAAGGAATTTTTAACTAATATAAAACCCATAGTGAGCTTTTCTTTTTCTGTATTTTTTCCTGAATTCTCTATGGCTTTGTTATCTACTTTCATGACATTGTCTTCATTACATAGTAAAGAAAGAGATACTTCCTTTCAAACTCTGTTATAATCTGTGGGGCATAGTTGTATTATTTTCTTAAATAAAAGTAGGTAAAGTTTGCCATTCCAGTGTAGTGGAATTTTATGAAAGAATAGTTTCTTATGGATGAAATTAACTGATATATAAATTGATTTTAAATAAAGAAGCTGAATTTAAAATGTTGTCATTATTGGCTGATGTAGCAAGTACTGTTTGGGGATTTTTTTCTGATGTGACAAATGGTCATGAGATGAGAAGACCAAGTGCAGGGTCCTGCATCTGGGGTGGAATAATCCTCACTATTGTGATGGTTTGGACCTGGCTCCCTGCCAAATGCCCAAACTCACAGTGAAATCCTTCCCCCACCTTTCTCTCTCAGAGTTTAAGGAAAAAAACTACAAGAGAAACTAAAGAGCCCCAAACAACCCGAACTACATCAAAAGTATTTATATTTCTATATATAGCAGTTATATACAATTAAAATACTATGTACACAGTAGAGGGAACCCCCCAAGGGAAAGGGAAAAGGGAAGGAAAAAGGGAAAAAAGGGGAAAAAGGGAAAAAAGGGAAAAGGGAAACTAAAACAGGTATGTACACTCGAAACCCAGGATAGAACTAAAAAACCAGAATCTTGCTACTCTCCTTAAGATAGCAGAGTCGCACTGACCAATGCCAGCAACAGCTGCCTCCCAAGGCCT
>VWZX01000711.1:783654-804674 GCA_013399015.1 Galbula dea
CCACTGTACTCCGCTCTGGTGATACCTCATCTGGAGTACTGTGTTCAGCTCTGGAGCCCTCAACACAGGAAGGACATGGACCTGCTGCAGCGTGTCCAAAGGAGGGCTACAAAAATGATCAGGGGGCTGGAACACCTCCCCTATGAGGATAGGCTGAGAGAGCTGGGATTGTTCAGCCTTCGAGAAGAGAAGGCTTCGGGGGGACCTAATAGTCACCTTCCAGTACCTGAACAGGTCATATAGGAAGGCTGGGGAGGGCCTGTTTACAAAGGCCTGTAGTGATAGGACAAGGGGTAATGGATTTAAATTAGGGAAGAGTAGGTTTAGATTAGATATT
Source organism: Galbula dea (assembly GCA_013399015.1). NCBI lineage: Eukaryota > Metazoa > Chordata > Aves > Piciformes > Galbulidae > Galbula > Galbula dea. The sequence continues at coordinate 783,992 of VWZX01000711.1, forward strand.
AGGAAAAAGTTCCTTACCATGAGGGTAGTGGAACATTGGAACAGGTTGCCCAGGGAGGTGGTTGAGGCCTCGTCCCTGGAGGTGTTCAAGGTGAGGCTGGACAGGGCGCTCGGCAACCTGATTTAGTTGGAGATTGCCTACTCACGGTAGGGGGGTTGGACTAGATGACCTCTGAGGTCCCTTCCAACCCTGATAATTCTATGATTCTATGACAAATGAGAAATGTATGTTATTAAAACTTGTGATATTAACAGAATTAAAGAATGGAAAGAAAATTCATAATGTGTTAAGCCTAATGGGACTACAGTATGAAGACCATTCTAAAATGACCTGTCATGCAGAAGAGCATGAAAGATGTTTATATTCTTTCTTCCCTGAGAATTGCCCACTGCACTAGAAAAGGAGGCATTAAACATGGATTTTACTCCCTGAGTATCAAAGCTACTCATCATAAAGTCAGAAGTAAGTCAAGATGGCTAAATTTACTACAGAACATTGACAATGGAGATTCAAGGTCATTTTGGAGAATTGTTGTGGTCCAGAAATAAAATCACAGCAGCAAACTCTTGAATTGTTTCTAGTTCATGAGGAAAAGCCAGAGAAGAGTTCACTGCTCTCCAACAGGTCAGTCCCCAACCTATACTCATACATGGGGTTGGTCTTTCCCACGTGCAAGACTCAACACTTGCCCTTGTTGAATTTCATTCAATTTCTCCCTGCTCAACTCTCCAGCCTGTCTAAGTCTTGATGAATGGCAGCACAACCCTCCAGTGTGTCAGCCACTCCACCCAGTTTAGTGTCATCAACAAACTTGCTGACAGCACACTCTGTTCCCTCATCCAGGTCGTTAATGAATAGATTGAAAAGTACTGGTCCCAGGACCAGCCTCTGAGGGACTCCACTAGACACAGGCCTCCAACTAGACTCCATCCCAACAACCACAACTCTCTGACTTCTGTCCTTCCACCAGTTCACGATCCATCTCACTACTCAATCAGCCAGACCACTCTTCATCAGTTTAGTTTCAAGTATGCTGTGGGAGACAATGTCAAACTCTTTACCGAAATCAAGATAAATCACATCCACTGATCTACCACCATCTATCTGCCTGGTAATGTTCTCATAAAAGGCTATCTGGGTGGTCAAACGTGACTTCCCCTTGGTAAACCCATGATGACTGCTCCCAATGACCCCCTTACCCTTGATATGCCTAGAAACAGTTGAGGATAAAGTGTTCCATCATTTTTCGAGGGATGGAGGTGAGGCTGACCGGTCTATAGTTACCCGGCTCCTCCTTCTTGCCCTTTTGGAAGACTGCAGTGACATTTGCCTTCCTCCAATCCCCAGGTACCTCTCCTGTCCCCCAGGACTTTCCCAAGATGATGGAGAGGGGCCTGGCAATGACTTCTGCCAGCTCCCTCAACATCTGTGGGTGCCTCTAATCAGGTGCCATGGATTTATGGATGTCCAGATGGCTTAGCTGCTCCCTAACCCAGTCCTCATCAACTAAGGAGAACTCCAGTATCCTAACATCATGTGGGGTCTCAGGGGTCTGAGGCTCCTGAGCACAGTCTCTAAGAGTATAGACAGAGAGAAAGAAGGCATTGAGCAACTCCACCTTCTTTGTATCATCTGTCACCAAGGCACCCACCTCATTCAGCAGGTGGCCTACATTGCCTCTGGTATTCATTTTTTGGGCAATGTGTTTGAAGAAGCCAAGAGATGGGATGTACCCGACCAGGTGGTATAAGAATGTTCTGGGGAGCAAGCTCGCTGGACTTAACAACAGAGCTTTAAGCTAGATTTATCAAGGGGAGGGAATGTACTTCAGGGGGCCTGGAAAGGTAGAAGGAATGCCAAGACTTAAGGAGGCAAGAAGTAAATGCCTTCAAATCATCCCAAATAAACTCGAGAGGGCTGTATGGAAATGGCTATGACATGTAGGAATGGGATCAGGAAAGCTATGTCACAGATAGAAGAGAACATCGCAAGGGATGTGAATAACAGTAAAAAAATGGTTTTATAAGCACATTAATCAGAAAAGATTGATCAGGGAGAGCGTCCCCCCTCTGATAAGCAAGGAAGGAGAACATGTGACATAGGATATGGAGAAGGCTGAGCTACTAAAGAGTTTTATATTTCAGTCTTCAATGGCAGCCAAGCTTCCAGCACCTACCAAGTATCAATTGCTCTAGGTGAGTGCTGGAGAGGTGAAGGCCCTCCCACTGTAAGTGAAGTGCAAGACCATCTGGTGATAAAAAAAAAATGAAAAAAGTCTACAAGACCCAACGACATGCATCCCAAAGTCCTGAGGGAACTAGCAGATGTAATTGCAACACCACTCTTCATCATAGTTGAAAAATCATTTTGGTCAGGTGGAGTTCCTTGTGACAAGAAAAAGGGTAACATAAGCCCCATTTTTAAAAAGGGCAGAAAGGAGGACTCAGAGAACTACAGACCAGTGATCCTCAACTCTGTGCCTGGTAAGATCATGGAACAGATCATCAGGCAAGCAATTATTAAGGCAAATGCAAGACAAAGAGGTAATGCTAGAAAGTCAGTATGGATTGACTAAGGACAAGTTGTGCCTGGTCAATTTAGTGGCCTTCTATGATGGAGTGACAACAACTGTTGGCGAAGGAAGATCAACAGCTATAGTCCATGGAACTCCACCTGGGGAAGGATGATGACCTGGTTGAGAGCTTATGGGTTAGGATTAAAGGGAGGACAGGTGAAGGGGATGTTACAGCTGGGGTCTGCTACAGGCCACCTGACCAGCAGGGCCAAGTAGATGAGGCCCTCCATAGGCAGGTAGAAGTGGCTTCACACTCAAAGGCCCTGGTCCTCATGGGGGATTTCAATCATCCTGACATCTGCAGGAGAGACAATACAGCTACGCACCAGCAATCCAGGATGTTCCTCGAGTGCTGTCCTGGTTTGGGTTAGAATGTCCTGGTTTGGGTTAGAACGGAATTAATTCTGTTCAGTGATTTTATTTCCTAAAAAGTATTCCATCCCATGTACATCATATTCAGTCGTCCCTCTCCCCCTACCTTGCCACAAGTGTGGGAATTTTACCTACGATGTCCTCTACCTGGGTACCAGGGAGACAGCAGACTTCACTATGAAGTGGGTTTAGTCTCCATATTGGGCTCTCTGCTCTGCTCAGCAGGAAGTCACCTACTACAATGACCCATCAATTTTTGTTTTCATTGCCAGTTTTTATGGCTGGCCTGAGGTGAGTTGGCCTTGGGGCATGTCTGGCCTTTGTGAGCCCTCGTCTTTGCTCACAACCTGTTCCTCCTCTAGAGCCCTATATCTATTCTTCAAGGGCACGGTAAGCTGCGCGCTTCTTAAAGGAACACACTTGTTCAATTTTTTTTCTTGGGCAGATACCTGGTCCCATTGACCCTGTTCCATCACTACAGGAAGGCTGGGAGTCTTGCTGATGAGAGGTTATGAAAATAAGAAGGAGTTTTCTTACCAATCATCCACAACATCTACAGAAGTTAAACTCTCTGGTATAATTTCTGATAGTGTGAATTTTTTTAAAAAGATACCACTTTCCATCCCTGGAAAGGTGAGAGAACACTTAATCCTTGACTCTGTCTCAAGGTATATCAAGGATAAGGGGGTCATTTGGAGCAGTCAGCATGGGTTTACCAAGGGGAACACATTTTTGACCAACCTGATAGCCTTTGATGAGGACATAACCAGGCAGATAGATGAGGGTAGGGCAGTGGATGTGGTTTATCTTGGTTTACTTGTGAAGTAAAAGTAAGAGTAAAAATAATTTCAGTAAAAGTATGTGATGAGTGGATGTCAGGAGGATGGGGTCAGGCTCTTCTCGGTGAGGCCCAGTGACAGGACAAGAGGCAATCGTTATAAGCTGAAGCATAGGAGATTCCGTGTGAATACACTCAGAAACTTTTCCACAGTGAGGGTGACAGAGCACTGGAACAGTCTGCCCAGAGAGTTTGTGGAGTCTCCTTCTCTGGAGGCATTCAAAACCCTTCTGGATGCGCTTCTGTGTGACCTGGTCTAGGGAATCCTGCTGTGGCAGGGGGATTGGACTAGATGATCTTTCAAGGTCCTTTCCAACTCCTAACATTCTGTGATTTGGAAATATGGGAATATCTTTATTTCTAGCAAAATAAAAGAAATAGTATGAAACAAAATTGTTAGCTTTTTATAATGAGTGTTTTAAATGGATTCTGCAAGAAAGGCTAAGCGTTTATTTTCATTTACAAATAGCAAGCACCGGATTCTAATTATTTACAATTATTATGAAGACTTTCTAAAATAAGACACAGTCGTTTAGTATAGCAGTTTAAAGAGCTGCTTGATGCTTTGAAATGAAAAATGAGAGCATGAAAAATACATATTATTACTTCCTGCTGCCTCAGGGACTTGGGGCACTATGTTTCCAGGGAAAAAATGTTGCAAATAAAGTAACTCACAGAGCAATTTTATGGTGGATATTTTCCCTTGATGGATATAGCAATTTGACAACTTCTTCCATATATATGCATGCTGTACTGCAGTACATTTGAATGTCATTTAGTAAAGGAAATGAAGAATTACAAGAAAGGGCAGAGTCTCAGCGGATGTTAGAGTATTGCAGTGCAGAAGAGGAAGCAATTATTTACTTGCAGTAAGTGGGGAGTGCAATCTTCAATGGAAAGATTGCATACTTCCATTCACGAGTGGCCAATAAGATATTTCTGCTATTACAGTGCTACAATTATAGATCTAGCTTATTTAAACCATAATAAAGTTGGAGACTGAATAGCTTGAAATGTATAAATAATTTCTGGTCCCCTGGGGCCTCCAGAGCTTTCCCAAATATTATAGAGGAATAGCCCCCCTCCCCCAAAAAATTGCTATTTCTACATTGTTTGGGGACTGCAGTTTCTTCCTTAGCTGCACAAAGTTATGCATGGGCTTAAAAGTCAAAGACATAACTTCTGCACAGAATTGCTGCATTTTCTTCCAAAACATCACTTCAAGTCTTGCTGCCTAGTCCAGGGAGTAACACAGCAGTTGTAGAATTATAGAATCATTATGGTTGGAAAAGACACAAGAGATCATTGAGTCCAACCGTCCACCCAACACTACCATGCTTACCGCTAAACCATGTCCCCAAGCACTGCATCTACACATATTTTCAACACTTTCAGGGATGATGATTCCACCACTTATCTGTATAGCCTGTTCCAACATCTGATAATCCTCTTGGTGAAAAAATTCTTCCTAATATCTAACCTGAACCTCCCCTGGTACAACTTGAAGCCATTTCCTCTTGTCATGGGAGATGGGAACTTTTCTTGACATATTGTCTTGAATTACACCATCAGTGAATTATAGCCTTTTCCTCAATATATTTCATGGTGATACCAGCAACTAGTGAGTCTCATAGGCAGAAGATGCTTTTAATGCTGCCATCATGTTGTCATTCTAGCTCTCCTGCTCTGCCATCTAACCCAGGTTCTAGTGATTCCAAGTCTTTGTGAGAAAGTCAGCTCAAATTTTATTTTGAACATTATAAATTTAATGAAAAGGTGGTTTTGTACACAGTAGAGAGAACCTTTAACTTAAACCCTGGCAAAGAAATGCAAACGTTGTTCTGATATTACCATTTTCTATCATGTTGTTGTCTCTCTCAACTGGAGCCATAATAATACAGCACAACAAAAACATTAAACATAATAGATGTAAGAACAACACGACTAATTTGAAAAGAAACTTACAGAAATCAATTACACAGCAATAAGAACAATATCAATTAAGTAAAAATGATTTTTAAAAGCTAAAATTTGGCACCAGATTTGAGCGCAGGATGCAGAAAGCAACTTTACTGCATAACTTTCTGTCCCATAAATTTCTTAAGATTTTGTATCTGAACCATGGAAATAATATGGGGTTTATCTTCTTTGATGAAGAAAAACCAAGCATAGTTATTAAGTCATGCAGTCATTTTTCTTACTGTTGGTATTGACTCGTGATGTCATAATTTATATAACTTGTCTTTTACTATGAAGAATTGTGTTTTGCTCAGGAAAATGCTATTTCTTATAGTTCCAGTTATTTCTTGGTGATTTCCTGTTTCTCAGTGATAGAGTAAGCCCATCTACACATTTGATAATGTCACTGAACCTACTATTTAAGAGCCTCTTAGAAATTTCATCAAAATTATGTCAGAAATGGATAAAGTGATTGATACAAGATAACAATAGTAAATTTGTGTCCTAGTTTTGTATTCTGCAATTTGTAGATCTTTGAAAACAATCTTAAGTTTTTGTAACTATTTATGCCTGAAAATAAACAGAAGCACAATGAAGAAAGCTAACTTTGTATAATTTTTAATGTATCTAGAACTAGAATTTCATGGGTCTGTCATTTTGATCTAATTTCAGGCTTCGCTCATTTACAGATTTTAACAGATTTGGTATATATCTTAAAATAAATGGGACATGGATTAGTGTTTGTAGGTCTTGTCACATATATTTGCAAGATTAAATTGCTGTCAGAAGATTATTACAACAACTTCTGAGAAACTGTAGAAACTCTTCTAGGAAATTGTCATTTCTATATACTCCACTTAAGGGCCACAGTTACTGAATGTGATTTTTATACACGCATTGTAAGCAATTGCAAAACTGAATGTAGTACTCACTATGCGGCCTCACCAGTGTTGAATACAAGGGGACAATCACTTCCTTAGTCCTGCTGGCCACGCTGTTTCTAACACAAGCCCACATACTTTTGGCCTTCTTGGTTCCCTAGGTACGTTGCTAGCTCATATTCAGCCAGGCATCAAGCAATACCTCCATGTCTTTTTCCACTGGGCAACTTTCCAGAAATCTTGCCCAAGCCTGTAGCATTGCATGTGGTTGTTGTGACCCAAGTGCAGCACTCAGCGCTTCGCCTTGTTGAACCTCATTCCATCGGTCTTGATCAATTGATCTAACTTGTCCAGATCCTTGGATTTGCTGAATATGTTTCAAGAAGAATCCTTATGACACAGTTAACTGTCTAAGCAAACAGGGATGTAGTGATTCCCCATCAGGGATGTAGTGATTCCCCATTGTCTTGTCTTTGGTTTTACGTAAACAAGTGAATTTTTATTTTATTTATTATTTATAAGTGCAGCATATTCTCAAAAAACTCTCTATTTCCATGGGCAGATTTCATACAGTATTCTTTAATTTTTGGCAATTATTCTTTCTGTAACTCTTTTGGAGTGCTTGGCTATTTTTTGTGAGAGGTGGTGAATATCCCAGTGAATGATGGCGGTTGCTCATTAACTTGCCCTTGTGAGTCTGAGAATTATTTAAATTCAAGCAGTTCAGGACTGACTATATTTGATTAACTCTTCAGTTCATCTTTTCCTAGAGATTTTTTTCCTAGAGGATTGTTATGTCTCTACCCTGAAAGGACATGAAGCTTAGAAGATACACATTTTGCATATTATGCACTTACGCTACAGAAAAATTATGTGACTGAAATGGGAACACTGTTCATCTGCAGTTTGGCATTTAATTGAGGTGCTAAAAAATGCATTTTTTTCTTCATAAAGGTGAGGTTCATTTGATGATTCCCAGTTTAAATGATGGCACAGTAAAGTTCATAGCTCCTAAATAACCAAGCAGAACGGATCCTGCAAATATGCTTGTTCATTGTGAATGAACGCTGCTCCTGGGAAACATGCAGATTCAGACAAAGACAGTCAACCCCCACTCACCACCCAAAACCTGGGACATCTGGACTAAGTGTTTCCTTTGGAAAACACATTAAAGATGACTGGCATCAGTTTAAAGAATTTAACTGAGTGAAGCACTATCTGAACATTTTTGGTTTTGAGATCAAGACATGTATGTCCTGGTTTGAGCTAGAATGGAACTGATTCTGTTCAACAACCTTGTTTTCCAGCCAAAGATCCTTTCAGTGACTGCATTTCTGAAGCTGGCAGTATGTTTTTCAGAAACACTGCCTGCTTCCAGGAGTGATTAGACCTAATGTTTGGGTTTACTGCTGAGGAAATTGTATGCAATTGTATGTAAACCAGGGCCACCGCTGAATTGTGTTTGTTGGTTGGTTGTTTTTTTGTGGGTTTTTTTGTTGGGTTTTTTTTTTGAGACTAGTACTGGGGAGTGCAGAGTACAAGTCTGCACCTAAAGGAAGGAGCAGACAGGACAGGTACCCTAAATTGACCAACTAAGTATTCTGTTCCATACATGTCATGCTTGATATAAGGCTGAAGGGCAGTTCCCTCTGCTCTATCTCACTTCCTGCTCTTCTGCTTTTCAAGGGCCCATCTTTCCTGCTTTTTTCTGCCTTTCACTCCTGAACCCAGCTGCAAGATCCAGCCCCTGAGTCCATTGCCCCTCTGCTGCTGGAAGCCTCCTTTTGCAGTATTAGGGGGAACGGTGAGATAGTTACCACTAAGGGGGGGGTTGAGTTTTCGTGCTGGCTCTATATACATTCACATATATTATCTATTGTTACTATTTTCATTAAAGTTGTTGTAGTTGTTTTGTTTTCCAATCCATGAATCTCTCTCTCTCTCTCATTTCCCTTCTCCCTCCCACGTTAGGGGGAGGGAAGAGAGGAGTAGTGGAGAGTGTCTGTTGCGGGGTTGTAGGCAATCCAGGCTTAACCCTCAAATGGTAATGATGTAGTACAGAAATGAACATGTAATTTCTCCATTGGTACTAAATAAACAACCTTCAGATGCAGGAAATTTTTTCTGCAGAAAATTAAATTCTGTATACATTTTGGTAGAAGATTTAGAAAACTTGCACAGTTTGTTCAGAACACAAATGCCATTGTTGTATTATTCTCACACTGAACAGTAAACCATAGATATATCAGATGTTTAGATGACTGAATGCCAGAAAGTGCTGTAAGAAAGAAGCATGAGTAAATAATAATAATAACAATGCAACTAGTTATGAATCATGTAACTAGTAGAAAATTTCAGTCTCTTTCGTGTATGCATTCCTTACAACACTTATAAAGGATATCAGTGTTAAAAGTGCATCTTCTTAGTTTTCTTTAAAAGGAAGCAGTTTCCCTAAACCAGTTTTGCTAATGTAAATTTTTAACACACCTCTGTGAGTTTGTTTTTCACTTTGAGATGTGAAGAAGCATTTTTCATATTGAACAGGGTGTGTTTTTCTCTTCAGTAGCAGAGGAATCATTGTAAAAAAAAATTATTCAGGCTCTTATACAGATACAGTTCATTTATACAATAGCAGAGCTAACAACAAAATAAAAAGACGAGGGAAATCTTTGTTAGAGTTATGAAGAAAAAAACCTCTCTAGTTCCTCCAGATTGTTACACTGATGCTACTCTTACAAAAATCTATGAGGTTCTCCTAGTCTAATAAAGATGAAAATGTCATTCATTGTAAAAAAATCTGTTTAGATTTTGTCATATTTTAGGGGGAGAAAGATCCCTGTGGATTTTTATTATTCTTAGCAATGTAGTTTAAGGTTTTTTTCTGGACAACCCAGAACTGTCCAATAAAAATAAAATATTTCCAGGAATTATTTGTTTGAAAAACAAGTCTCACACTTATATTAACAAAATGAAAATCTCAGAGAACAATGGAAATGAAAAAAAAAAAGTTAAAATTGCTTTCTGTATAGGGCTTTCTACAGGACAGGTTGTGCAATAAGTCTGCAATGGATCATGAACACAGTGTTTACCAAATGAAAATGCATTATGAAATTAGGCAATGAAGTAATTTTCTTGATATTAAAATAGAAATTAAATAAACAAGAACTTTCCAAACCCAAGAAATATGTTGAATATTCACAGAGCATGGAAAAAATTCATAGTGCTTTGATGATTTCCATTTCTTGAATAGGAAAAGAGAAGACATACAAAGATGTTTGTGTCATACCTTTTCTGACTGAAATAAGTAAAATACTTGCACCATCTTGAAAACTGAGACTACTTCACTGCTTTTTAGCAGAATGCAAGCTACTGTCATAGATGAGAAAGATGATACACTTAACATTTGGGTAACAGGTGGCATAGCAAAATTTCAGGAAGAAAAATATCCAGGAGGCATCTGGAAAAAAAAATTGGAGAGCATAATGTGTCTTTCTAATTGGGTATACAGCAGGTGCATTCCACTTGTAGAATGGAGAGATGAAGAAGCAGCTTATCAAGGTTAAATTCTTTAATTCTCCTCTCCCTTACACACATTTTACATTTCCATGATTCCTTTTATTTCTGTGAAATTTTTCAATTTGTGGTCATGTAAAAAAGGAAAACCAGACCTGTTTTGTCTCCATAGTTGGATGTGGAGAAAATCAGTTTATCCTCTATCTTAATGATACTGGCTCTGTCACCAAGCTAAACAGAGAAATGTTTACTTCGGGTTTCATTCTCAGAGAATTTCAGTTGAGGAGTTCTTCCTAGAAATGTCTTACTAGAGAGGCATGAGACATGATATTTGTTTACCCCAGCTATCTCAGCATTTCAGAACCATCTCAATATCACTCATTTTCTCAAATACAAAATGCACAGGGCTACTGCTGTAAGATTTGATCCAGCTTCTACTGATTCCAAAGACAAAATTTCAAAACCAATGTGACAAGTACTATTTTATTATACAGTAGCCAAAAGCCCGAGTTGTGCTATGATATAGCACTTAGTAGCCTTCCACACACTGCAAGAATAGCTAATCCTGGGAACCACTTTAGATATTATTACAAGGATTAGACAGCCTGTGCACTTGTTATTGCTTTCACTCTGCTTTTTCACACTGTTTCTTATTGAGAAAACAAAACAAAACAAAAAACACAAAACAGCAAATAAAAATTTTCAGTCCATAATGTAATAAAAATGCTTGTACAAGCTCAAGTAGCAAGATAAACTGATTATTTTGTCTTTCAGCTCAAGTGTCTTTCTGTTTTCAGCTGCTGTCAAACACTTTCTGACAACAGATGCCCATTATAAATGTTACATGATGAAATATTTCAGTATATAAAAGACAAGGTGCATAATTTTCTCATACTTACATTTGAAATTACTGAAGAACTTTTCATGATAGTTATGTTTGCTTACACACACTGCAGTTCACTTTAAAGTTCCCCTTATCTTTTTTTCTCATGCTCCTGTGTGTACATTTCAAAGTTATGACATCTGTAAGAGTAATAAATCTTTAAGCCATGTTTTTTCTGTGCTCATTTTCACTGGCTCTCTATTTTGTTACATAAATTTACTCCAACGACTAAAAAACTGCAACATCCTTAATGTTGTACGCTCATTACACAAAGAAAACCTTTTCTTCACTTTTTGTGATTTCTTTACATGTCTCAAGCTTGCTTAAATATAAATACAGAATGCAATTGTGCTGATTGCCTCAACAAAAAATGACTCCTTTAGTCTGGGTCATTGTGAAATCGTTCTTACAGATTCTCCTTTCTTTCCACCCCCTAACCTCCAATTTTTAACCCATATTTCCTTATTGTTTCATGAAACATAATGCAATAGCTCACAGCTTTTGCTGTCTATTATTCAAAGGCTAGTTTTGGACCAAATCACTAAAAGAACTCTTAGTTTTACCCTTAGTTTTACCTCAGTTTTACCTTAGTTTTACCGTAAATACTGTTAAAAGGACAAGAATTTTTATTTGGCTAAGTATGCAATATTTTGCCTGTACAGATTATCTCTTCTGTCAACTGTAGAAACTTTTTATAAGCCTGTTTTAATAAAATCTATAGTTTATATTGGATTTGAAAGTATTTCTAGATATGCAACTGTGTGTTTTAAGCTACAGACTCAGTTTGGCTTTTTATTTACTGGGGCAAAGAAATGGCATCAATCTGAGACAAATCCATGCTGAACTTGCGTGTACATTTCTGAGTGAGCCCTCAGCTAGGCTGCTGTGGATGATGTGCATGCCTTCTGTTCTGTCAGTGGAATTTAATGGAAAATGTATGGCTCAGCAAGCAGCTGAGGTCAAGCAAGCAGCCAAACATGACATTGGCTGCAGTCAAGATGACCTGTTCATTTGGCCACAGAAGAAAAGCTCTGTTGCATAGACAAGAACTTTGAAATACCTGCACCAGGCACAGCTTTTGGTGGATTGCTAAACACAATAAGCAAAGGCCCTCACATATTAGAAAACCCAGACAAACCAGACAAATGCAACTAATACCCATTGGCATTCTTTATCAGATGTCACTTTGGCAGATTTCAGCAGTGTAGAAGGAAGCCATTGCTTGAAATCCACTATTACAGACTGGTAAAGTGACTTCTTTTTAGTTTTTCCTTATAATGCAGTCTAAAGGACATCTGATAGAAATAAATGTATGTGTGAAGGAAGTTTTTTCTGAATATAACATATGAATGCAGGGACATTCAACAGAGAAAATAAGCTCTTACTCAATGTTAATTGATTTATTTTTATGTATGGTTAGCACTGGATACTCATTCAACAGAGCAGCTGTTACTAGATACTGACAAACATGACTCACATGATGATTTTGATCCATTTTAATTGTGTATACTTTGCAAGACAGAAAAGAGTTTTCTGACTGTTTTAATTTCATCTAGCCTTAATGAATTTTAGTCTGAAAAGGAAAGTAAAATACTGAAATACAATCTTAAAAGAATTCACCTGAGGCTTTTTTAGAAAATATATTTTCTAATTCTGAAATGTTAGGACATCATAAAGGTTTTTCTCCAAGGTAAAATGAATGCAGTGCAGAGGGTCAGAATAAACTCTTACTTACGTTTAAACAGTGGAGAAACCTTTGGCTGGCTCTGCCTACATTTAAATTTCATCCTAGGTACAAACATCTGTTACTCCATTAAACAGGGTGTTGGCCCATTCTCAGAAGTCCCAGAGACACAGTGAAACACAGATGAATTCAGGAGAGAACAGTCTTTATGAAAACTAATGACGCATTGTTTCTTTCAAGCCAAAGTACAAGCCAAATAGTTTCATGAAACCTACTTCTACAGATTTTCCCAATAAGAGCATTGTGAGGTTATTTAGTATTTTTACTTCATAACAATGGAAAAAAGTCTCTCTTAGATTCAGACTGTACACTGCTTCAAATGATATGGCTTATTCTAACTGTAACACATATCTTTTGGGTAGAAGTAGGGCTTGTACTTTGGCCTGAAAGAAACAACCCATCTGAGTGAATTGCTTTCATTTGGTTTCTATTTCTATCATCAAATAAATACTAAATAACATAAACATAAGAAGATGACTGGGTTGTAAAATTGACCTGATTTTATTGTAGCATCTGGAAGAGAAATACAACTTGACTATAATATAATATAATTCCTATATAGTGATCAAGTAGTTGCAGCAATGCCAACTACATGAAGAAACATTGCTAATAAATAGAAAGTAGTTTCATTAAAATGTAATATATGTTTTATGTTTATTAGCAGATAAAAGTTAAACACTAAAAACTGAAATTATTTAATTTCAGAATTGAGGAGGCCTCATACATTCAGTTAGACAGATCATGATAAGACCTTTTTCATCTTTAAGAATAAATGTACTAACATTTCTTGACATATAACATTTAAATTTTGACTTCTGTCAAAAGGTACAGTAGGAGAAATGTACAAAGTGGTCTACAATTCCCTGATAACAAACAAATTCCTTTTGAGTATTTTTTAACTTTTGATGTCAAAGCATTTGACATTACATTTTTCACATGACTGCAAAAGTGCAGCAATCTTTCTGATAGATGCCTGTGATTTGCAACACACTTCATTTGAGAAGGATGGGGAAGAAGTTGTTGATTATTCAAGTACTGTATAAATTATTTTGAACCACATAATTATTTAACATTCTAAGAATAACATAATTAATTTAATGTCAGGATAATTTGAATTTATTTCAGCTGAAGTATGTGGAACTGATATTGTTCCACGTATTTCTGTTTTGTATGGTACAAGCATTAAAAACATACTTAGCAGCATTATAAAGTCGTAGTTATATTAGTTTCAAGATGTCATTGAGAGTCACTGTATGTCAGAAAAGGAGAATATTTCAAGAAACTTTCTTTTTTTTTTCTTTTTTTTGTTGTTTTAGTTTAGTTTGGGGGTTTTTTTCCTGAAAAGTATGTGTTATCTATTATTATAACATTAATAATAGTTTATGTATATACTTCTATCACAACAGTATACACTAGATTTTAATTTCATTTTGTGTCAACTTTCAATACAGTGTATTATACAGTAAAAATACTCTCTAGAATATTTTTCAGTGACATCACTGTTTCAGGATCATCAGTTCACAAAAAGACCTACAGGAGCAATAGAAATAAAATTCTCCTTCTCTAGGAACCAATATTTTATAGAACAGAAAAGCACTCATTTTCTGTGGGGCCATGGAGGACAAGAGCTGTCCTGTTTTACTCTGCTGAGTTGTGTATCAATAATTAAACAGTCATTCAAACATGGAGAAATGGAACTTAGAGTCAAGCAAGGTGCTCAGTTCTCTAAGTTCACATCATTACATACTTTGACTTTTTAGCTGCCTGCCAGTCACAGACCATTTTCTCAAGCTAAATTACATTCCCTAGATCTTTGTATCAAAATGAGGTCCTTGTGAAAGGGTTTTATAATTGGACAGAAGCAATTAGGAAAGCACAGTAATTTACCATAAAGCCATACCCTGGGGTGTGGAGGAAGCGTATCTCCCTGTGTGTAACATCCCATATCTGCACATTGGAGACATAAGTTATTTTTTAAAAAACCCAAAACCCAAGGCATTTTCTGTTCAATCTTTCAAAAGACACCAAGAACATCTCTTCATTAACCTCTGAGTCCAAAATTAAAATTCCATTGCGATATATGGAACTTGTACACAATTACTGCTCCATCTTGAGTCCATATGTTACAGGTGTGTCCCATGCATCAGCTCAAAGATCCTGTTTTGGTGTTTTAATGCAAAGTATTTACCATAAATGATAATATAATGTGAGTAAAACTTTGCAGAGCCTGAAAGGACTCAGTCAGGAAATAGTCACTGAATTATCCAGCTCAGTCAAGAATAGAGATCTTCCTCAGTTTTCCAAGAAGCAGAATTGTTGGGAGGAGAGAGCTTTTCAACATGGAAGTCATTAATCACGTTAGACAGGTAAGTTTTACATTTGTCCCTTAAAGCTTCATCCCCAAATATTATACTTTTTCTCAGTAAGCCATTCAATTTCTCACTAATTAGAATTAGTGATGGAGGAGTTTGAAAAGGAGTTCGGCCAGAGCTGACTATTTAATAAAAAAAAACCAAAAAGCCTTAGAAGTAGATAGTTGATCTTAATGGCTATGTCTGTTTTGAAATTCAAATTTCTTCCAAAAATGCCCTTTTTTCAGCAGCTTTTGTTTTGCAGTCATATATAGTAGTTATAAGTCTCTCCTACTAAACACAACATAATTGTACATTGCAAAGAGATATTAAGACAAAGAATCCATTGGAGACAAGGTGAAAAGAAGTGAACTTAAAAAAAAAAAAGACAAGAGCTAAAAAACTTTATTTGTAGTTCCTCAAGTTTCTGCAAGGTCCTTCTGTTGTTATCATGCAATTCACATGGTGATTGAATTATTTGGTTGATTTTAGTGCCTGTTTTTGTCAAAGCTTTGATGAAAGACTCAGTTCTTTCCAGGGGGCTCCTTAGTGCATACTAAATCTTGGTGATTATGACATGAGATTTTTACAATTACTGTTACAGTTTTATGGACACTTTTGCCTCATGTTAAGGTGCTAGCAAAACATCTTCTCAAGTTTTCAGCTCCCTGTCCTTAAATTACAAAGCCACAGTGATTAGAGACACTGTGTTACTGTGCCTCACTCATTGCGCATAAAGACTGGATGATGTCAAGATTATTTCTAAGAGCTAGTGCAGTTCTCTAATGTAAAGCACAAGCTAATGTGAGATTGCAAGTGTCAAATATGATCTATCCAACTCAGTTAGCAAAAGCTGTGAAGCTGCTGTATCATGGTTTCAGAAGCCAAGAAAAATACAATTATGGAGAAGAAATTCTCTTTACAGGTTCTTTGTTACCCAGCCTAGACTAAGACTAGCTTGGTTATCCTTGCATGCACTGGGTGTAGATTGTCTTGTCAAAGTATGTGTACAATCTGTTTCTCTAAACCAGCATTACATAAACTAAGAAACTGCATGCATATAACCTATGGTGACAACCTTGATTGATAGATGCCTAATCAGGAAGCCATGACATTATACTTCTGAAAGGTTTCAGAAGTTATTGAACGAATCAGTGAAACCAGTTCTGTGTCTCCAATTTCAAAAGGATGCTGGTAAACTTAAAAAGATTCAGAAGACTAAGTTGAAGTCTGCTGGGTGATATGTCTATTAAATACTAATTAAATTTAATTTATTTAATTTACCATAAGACAATTAGAGGATAACTTGTTCACAGTGTATCAGTGCATACAAGGGAAGATAGCAGAATAGTTACAAGGGAATCACAGAATATTAGGAGTTGGAAGGGACCTCAAAAGATCAACTTGTCCAACCCCCCTGCCACAGCAGGATTCCCTAGACCAGGTCACACAGAAGCACGTCCAGGTGGCTTTTGAATATCTCCATAGAAGGAGACTCCACAACCTCTCTGGGCAGTCTGTTCCAGTGCTCTGGGACCCTCACTGGGAAAAAATTTCAGCATGTATTCACACGGAACCTCCTATGCTTCAGCTTACAGCCATTGCCTCTTGTCCTGTCACTGGGCTCCACTGAGAAGAGCCTGACCACATCCTCCCGACACCCACCCTTCACATACTTAAAAGTATAGATGAGGTCACCCCATAGCCTCCTCTTCTCCAAGCTAAAGAGACCCAGCTCCCTCAGCCTTTCCTCATAAGGAAGATGTTCCAGCCCCTTCATCATCTTTGTGGCTCTGTGCTGGACTCTCTCCAGCAGTTCCCTATCCTTCTTCAACTGAGGGGCCTCTATGACATTTATGCTGTCAGTGGGTAGAAGGAGAGAAATGATTCCCTAAAGGAATCTTTCTACTGATTATCAAGAACTCCCAAAGAGATTTCTTAAAAGCTGGGTCAGTTCTCCAGAGGGGGTCATTACAAGAGGCTCTCCAATGTTTTACTTTTCTTACGTTGAAGGAGCCCTGTTGTCAAGGGGTAGAGGTTGGACTGACCACCAACCCACAGACAGACATTCTCTATTACCTCCTCTCTTCGCCCGACAGCAGGAAGGGATAGGGGATAAGAGAGGCAGAGAGACTTGTGAATTGGAAAATAAAACTAAGACTACTTTAATAATAATAACAATGTTAAATGAAATATATACAAATATATATAGAACCCAATACTGAACCCAACCCCCCTTTCAATGATAACTACATCACCACTGAAGCTCCAGCAGTCTCCTGCAACAGGCTCCAGCATATCAGTCCCAGTACCAGATGAATCTGGCTCCCCTGGGTGCAGGGTCCTGGTACCAGATGCCGGAACTTAAGAATCAGGAATCTCTGGTCTTAAAAGGGAAGTCTAGCAGGGGACTCTAGCAAGGGGGGACTGATCCCCAGTTTCTATATCGATTATGATGTATATGGGATGGAATACTTTTAGAAAGTAAAATCACTGAGCAGATTTAGGTCTGCTCTAACTCAAACCAGGACACCCGTCAATTACGTGTAGCAAAACACTCATTCAGCTAACAGGTTGCCCAGAGAGGTTGTGGAAGCCTCATCCCTGGAAGGTTTTAGGACAAGGCTTGATGGGGCCCTGGGTAACCTAATCTAGTGGATGGTGTCCCTGCCAGGAAGAGGGGGTTGGAACTAGATGATCTTTGAGGTCCCTTCCAACTCTGACAATCCTATAATCCTAACACTGTGTCATCTGAAAGTATTTAAAGATAACTTCAGGCTTTCTGTATCATGGTCTCTTTATCGCACAGTGCCTCGGCTGCAATCTTGCTGGTTTAGTCTGATATAGTTTATTTGCAGCTTGAAATGAAATGCCAAATAAAAACTACATTTGATCTTTAAATTTCATTTTTAAGGTAGTTTAGGATGAAAATCATTAATAAGGGCTAAATTAGGAGCCAAGGACTCTTAATTCTTCTTTTTGCTATGAAGTTTTCCCTGACTCCTGACTCAATGACAATCAACTTCCAGCTGTCCTATCTATAAACAATCTCTCTATTTACAAAACAGTCTATCACTAGCTATATAATGCATTTGATGACGATCTGTATGGTACTAAAAACATCATTGCTGTGCACCCCTCTGGGAAAGTGACTGTTGTGAGGTATAGTACAGTCCTTGTTACACAAAGTGGTTTCCCCCCCAAAAATAGTGTTGTTGCTTGAATTAAAAATACTGTCCAGTCTTTGCAAATAAGGTGGACCTCCTGTAGTTGTATCTTAATGAAGTATGCATTTCCCCATTAGAAAACCTTCAGATTACTTTGACTGTACATTTCTCCATAAATCTTCAGTATATTGTGTAGTGTGTTCCTTTGCACAATAACAGAAAAAATTGTTTTCACGGGACAGAAGACAACCTTCTTCAACTGCAATACTGAACAAAGTTAGAGGTGTTATAAAAAGGCAAAATTTTCCTCATCTCTGATGTTTTCAGACATATCTTTCATATCACAGTTCTATTAGCACAGCCTAGGTTAAAATCTGCTCTCTGTGTAGTAATATTACATTGTTGGATGATACTAATTATCTGCAAATATACCATAATTTTCTCTTGTGGTAATACTGCTTCACTAGCTTGTCATTCTGAAGGTGAGTTACCTAATAAGTGTTTGATTTTCCAAATATTTCTGAATTTCATCTTGTTCTAAGTCCAGGCCAAGGTTTTTACAATGAGCTTCCAAATTGCTAAAAAGCTCTAAAATCTAAGCAGAGCTGCTTATCTGTATTCTGAATAGAATCCATGCCTTTATGAATCCCTGTGACATTGTTCTTGAGGTATCAGGCTGCTTTGTCAGGGTGCTCTTGATAACTGGCCTTTCAGTATTTCTGCTCAATAGTGCAGTGATTCTATGCTTGTTTTTTCATACTGTCATGGAGGAAAGTAGCATAACCTTTGGAAGTCAGAGTAGTTCATATTGTTGTGCCTCATTATTCTAATCCCTACATCCCCAGTGATTATTCTGTCAAACGGAAACATCCAATTCTCAGTTATTTTCTTGTTTTGATCAAATTATTGTCCTTTCAAATTCTTTTTCTACTCAGAGTTGTTGTGCTAAGAATAATTTCCAGCAATTTATCTCTTTAGTAATAATAGATACCTATAGTGCAAAATGCAATCCATGCCAATCCCAGAAATCTCTCTTCATAATATTTGTTTTCCATCAACACACTAGAGAGGTGCTGTCATCTGCTGAAATAAAATGGTTTTTTTTAATAGCAGGAGTCTTCATATATGCAGAGCTGGAAGTTAAGATCAGTCACGTTGTCCAAACCCATGTAGGCTGTGCAATACTGACAGCTGCAGTGGAGCTCCTCCTGTTTTACAACAGGGAGCTATTTCTGACTGCTACGAATATTGAGTATTAATTGGAATCACAGAATATTAGGAGTTGGAAGGGACCTCGAAAGGTCATCTAGTCCAACCCCCCCTGCCACAGCAGGATTCCCTAGACCAGGTCACACAGAAGCACCTCCAGACGGGTTTTGAATATCTCCATAGAAGGAGACTCCACAACCCCTCTGAGCAGTCTGTTCCAGTGCTCTGGCACCCTCACTGGGAAAAAATTTTTCCCTGTATTCACACGGAACCTCCTATGCTTCAGCTTACAACCAGTCTTGTCACTGGGCTCCACTGAGAAGAGCCTGACCACATCCTTCTGACACCCACCTTTCACAGATTTAAAAGCATAGATGAGGTCATCCCTTAGTCTCCTCTTCTCAAACCTAAAGAGACCCAGCTCCCTCAGCCTTTCCTCATAAGAAAGATGTTCCTGCCCCTTCATCATCTTTGTGGCTCTGCGCTGGACTCTCTCTAGCAGTTCCCTATCCTTCTTAAACTGAGGGGCCCAGAACCAGACACAATATTCCAGATGTGGCCTCACCAGGGTAAAGAGGAACAAGAACCTCTCTTGACCTACTAACCACACCCCTTCTAATTCNAAAAGCATAGATGAGGTGACCCCTTAGTCTCCTCTTCTCCAAGCTAAAGAGACCCAGCTCCCTCAGCCTTTCCTCATAAAGGAAAGGTTCCACCCCCTAAATCATTTTTGTGGCTCTGCCCTGGACTCTTTAAAGCAGTTCTCTGAAATCAAGAAAAAACCACATCCACTGATCTACCATCATCTATCCACCTAGTTATGTCTTCATAAAAGGCTATCAGGTTGGTCAAACATAACTTCCCCTTGGTAAACCAATGCTGACTGCTCCCAATGACCCCCTTATCCTTGATGTGCCTAGACAAAGAGTCGAGGATAATGTGGTCCATCACCTTTCCAGGGATGGAGGTGAAGCTGACTGGTCTAGAGTTACCTGGCTCCTCCTCCTTGCCCTTTTGGAAGACTGCAGTGACTTTTGCCTTCCTCCAATCTCCAGGCACCTCTCCTGTTCCCCAGGACTTACCAAAGATGATGGAGAGTGGCCTGGCAATGACTGCTGCCAGCACCTTCCACACCCATGGGTGTCTCTCATCAGGTCCCATGGATTTATGGACGTCCAGATGGCTTAACTG
>VWZX01000713.1:15807-41028 GCA_013399015.1 Galbula dea
ATCAGGAGAGGAATGACCAGCAGGCCAAGGGAGGTGATTCTACCTACCCCTTTACTCTGCCCTCATGAGATCCCACCTGGAATACTGCATCCAGTTCTGGGGTCTTCAGCATAAGAAAGATGTGGATCTGTTAGTGTGGGTCCAGGGGAAGGCCACGAAGATTATCAGAGGGCTGGAGCACCTCCCCTGGGAGGACAGGCTGAGAGGGTTGGGGTTGTTCAGCTTGGGGGGAACCTTATAGAGGCCTTCGAATACCTAAGGAAGGCCTATAAAAGGGGAGGAGAGAGACTTTTTACCTGTGTAGAAAGCAATAGGCCAAGGGGGAATGGCTTCAAACTGACGGATGGAAGATTTAGATTGGATGTTAGGAAGAAACTCTACCCAGAGTGTGGTTAGGCACTGGAACAGGTTGCCCAGAGAGGCTGTGGGTGCCCCATCCGTGGCAGTGTTCAAGGCTAGGTTGGTTGTGGCCTTGGGCAACCTGGTCTAGTGTGTGGCATCCCTGCCCATGACAGGGGGATTGGAGCTAGACGATCTTTAAGGTCCCTTCCAACGCAAGCAATTCTATGATTCTATGGTTCTAATTATTTTATTAACACTTCTGTTATTGTCACTGTTTAACATCAGAACTCTGTTGTTAAAAGATAACACTCTTTTTGCTTTAATCACTTAAAACCTTATTGAAAACATAGGGGTTTTGTCTTCATTGCTTACAAAATGTGATTTTACTTTAAAATAAGAAGGTTGAAGAGCTGATGGATGTCTTGTCTCTGTAGCTATGCGAAATAATTTCTAGGAGAGAAGATAGCATTGAACTCCTTATACTGTTTTTAAACTTTTTCCTGTATAGGGCTTTTACGAAGACAGCACTAAGTATTACATTACCTTTTCAGGAAATAATAGTGCAGCTTTTGTTAATATGGTCTGTACTTCCCTGTGTAAGAAACCTTTAATCTTCTGCTACATCTGCCTTTCCTGCTGGTGGTCACATAATGGCCAGATAAGTTTCAAATAAACTGGAGGTTTGACTCTAAGAAATCTATCTGCTACCAAAAAAAGTACCAAAGTTTATGTTTGCTGTCCTGGTTTGGGCTAGAACAGAACTAATTCTGTTCAGTGATTTTACTTTTTAGTTGAAGTTCCTCTAAGAAACTGCACTTTCTGAAACTAGCAGCATGTTTTCACAGACACTGCCAGCTTCTAGCAGTGATAAGGCCTAATGTTTAGATTTACTACCAGCGATTGGTATGCAAAGCAAGGTCAGTGCTAAATCTTGTGTCTCATGTTGGGGGGTGCAGGGTAAAGGCTGCATCTTCAGGGAGGAGCAGACAGGACAGGTGACCCCAAACTGACCAACTAAAAGTATTACATCCCATATACGTCATATTCGATATATAAACTGGGGGTCAGTTCCCCCTTGCTAGTTTTTCCCATTCTTGATTTCTGGATTGCTAGATTGTTCTCCTGCACTTCGGTGATCCCTAAGTTCCTGCATCCAGCACAGGGATCCAGCCTTTGAACCTGACTCTCATCTGCTGCTGAGGCCTACTGCTGCAGTATCAGCGGTGATGTAGTTACCATCAAGGGGAAGTTTGGGTTTGGTATTGGGTTCTGTACATATTTGTATATATTTCATTTAACATTATTATTATTATTATTAACTTAGTTTTAGTTTTATTTTCCAATCCACAAGTTTCTCTGTCTCTCTTTTATCCCCTTTCCCTTCCCGTTGAGGGGGGAGGGGGTAACAGGGAGCATCTGTCATTGGGTTGGTGGTCAGCCCAGCCTCGACCCTTGACATTTGCTCACTTTCAGTGGTTTACAGGGAAGGTACAAAGGATTTACAGTTTTACCCATTATGTTACAACTACAGTTTTGCAGTCTTGTGGTAGCAGCAGAGACATACATCTTGAGCATTAAAACAGTAGGATGGATGACACTGTGTTATATGGTGCTTTCTTCTTCTCACTGTATTTTGAAGATCTCTGTTCATATACTTGAAATCAAGGTAAAAGATTTATTTTTCTGAATGCTAGCTTACCATATTTATCTCTGATACTTTTAGATACATTGAACTTTGCACAAACAGAGTAACTGTACTATTTAATTCCAATGGCTTTGTCTTCCAGTGTGTTTCTTCATTCTGGAAATTCTTGGCTATTCTTTGTTAATCTTAATAGGAACAGAGATGGAGAAGGTTTTTTTTCCTAATTAGAAAAAAAAAATCTTTTGAAAATTTCACTAAAGCTTTTCTGCCTTTCTCCCTTTGCCACATGATTTGCACTTTATCACTCCATTTGTTTTCCATCCAGTTGAGGATACAGAAATCAGTAAAATCCAAAATGCCCTAAAGAATCTAATCTGAATTTATTACTGTTTGATTTTGAAGCAAATTTGATATACATCTTACAGAGATGCAATCTTGTTTCATAACCCACTGAGGTTTTTTAAGTATAGACTATGAATCTGATCCTGCGATCTAGTAGTAACATAAATAGATGTTATGTAATAGTTCACAAAGTCACCAGGAAGCATCAGGTTCTTATTAGGAAACTGCTGAAGCAAAGCCTGTATAATAGCACTTGGTTGCTGGGATCTTTTTCCAAGAAAATAGGAAACCTTGATTGTTTTTTCTGGCCACACTTAGTAAGTGTGACTTCTCGTAAAGTATGTTGTAGTCTTTTTAAAAGTAATATATGCACTGAAGATGCAATATGCAAAATTAACTCAGAAAAGTAATCTGAAACTTCTGCTGAAATTTCAGCTGAATCAGGCTGCCAAACAGGAGCTTATGCTCAGAGATATGTAGGGCTGAAATCACAAGATACAGGGTGGAATACTTGAATTAGAACTGCTAGAAATTACTTGGAAAAAAGAAGTTACAAAATCTAAGACAAATCTGTATTGTGAAATTTTTTTTTTCTCAGCTTGTGGAGCCAAAGGTTGAGAAGAGGGTAAATATTCCCAGCCTACCTCATCAGTGAAGAAGGAATAGGCAACTACAGGCCTACCAACTTGCAAAACATAGCTTTAGTGACACAATGTCAAAAGGTACATGAATGTCTGTGTATGTGTACAAAGGCTTATATTTGTAATGAAATGTATATTGAATACTGTATATTTATCACTATATTGGAAGGCTTAACACTGAAAAAACCTTGAAAGCCAGCAGAACAAAGAAAACTTCAATTTCCTTCTTAAGTACTATGATCTAGTAGTCCAATTGTGAACAATTTTCCATAAAAAATAAGGAGGGGAGAGTACAGCTACCTCTCAATTGTGTATCTTGAGTCCATTTTGGTTTTCGTGCTGGAGGTCATGTCCTGTATGTTCTTCCGTAGAAGATTTGAGTAGACCCTTCTCCTGAAGTACACCAGTATATAACTTCTGGATTACGGCTTTTATTTTCATAAGCAATAGCAGAAAAAGTGCTTTGAGTGCAAGTGGACCACAGAGGCTGGAAATTCATTCCTTTTCCCATGCAGGTTCCTTTTCCTCTTGTGTTTGATTAGGATAAAAATAACAAGAGGTACAATACTACCTGGTTCTTACGCAAAACTAATAGTAATGAACAACAAATTACATTGAGTGTATGGTAGAGTTGTTCGGCATCTTAAGTAGCTATACTACATATTCTGTTGCAATAATGTAAGCTTTAGATAAGAAATTGCTTTCCGCTTCTCATTTGTTTTATAAACAACATTTTTGTTTAAGTCCTGTTGCCTAAGATGCATGCAGGTACTGTGACATAGGGGAAATCCCTGCTTTTGTGAGTACTGTGGGAAAGCGTAAATGCTTTGAGTAGGTGTGGCTTACAGAAAACAAATACTTCTAGAATGATCACTTTTTAATTAATCCAGAGGTATTGATTGGTTTACAAAAAATACACATACATAACACAGATGAAATACACAAATGAGATGCAAGTATTTAAGGGTTTAAGTTTTGCTTGTACAGAGCTTTGAGAAGCATCTGCTACTCAGAAGGAAGGATTCCCTAAAAGTGGAACAGAGCTGCAGAGAACAGATGCAAATACCATAGTAGCAGGGGTGGTTGCAGTGACCTGCGTTACCTGGACTTTTTTTTTCTGGAGCTACCCACCGCAGTGAGCTTTGCCTTTACAGACAAGAACGAGAAACCGACCCTATTTCTGCAACAAGAGTCCTACGGTAGGAGTGTGATGTGGCTGTAGATGAGGAACAGAGGACAACGGAGGAAGGAGAGAGACGACCGACCGCACACTTGCAGCCGCCTCCCGAAATCCGCTCTCTACAGCGCCTGGGCCTCATGGCCGGCGACTACGACTCCCAAGAGCCTCCGCATATCCCGCGCATGGGCACTCCTGGTCGTCTCGCCTCAAGAGAGGCTGTGGCGGCGAGTGTGTTCTGCTGTTGTCGCGGCAGGGGGCGCGGCCAGAGGCAGGACCACAACACCCAGCGGCCCCTTCGCACATCCCGCGCGTGCGGACAGCGGCGGCCCGGCCCCGACTTCGCCGTTGTCGCCGTAGGTGGGTGGGAGGGGGGAAGGGAGCGAGCGCGGTGGNTGGCCCCGACCGCCGCTGCCGCCGCCTTTTCGTTGTCGTCGCCACAGTGCCCAGCCGGCTGGGAGAAGATGCCAAAATGGCCACCGGCAACTACTTTGGATTCACCCATAGCGGGGCTGCTGCCCAGTATAGGTAAGCACCGCGACCGCTCCCTGCCCCGCCCCGCTCCTCCCCTCCCTCCGTCCTGGCCCGCAGTCCGCTCTCCCCGATTTGCCTCCGGTCCCGTGTCCCTGACCGGAATCTCCCCGCCCCCTCGGGTTGAGGGCTCGGGGCAGCCCTCATCTCGCGCTTCATGCGGGACCGTCTTCTCCACCCTCCTCCTCCGGTATGGTAGTGCCCGTTACCCTTCTGCTTGTTCGCCTCGCCCGCGGGTTTTCCTATGTTCTGGCCTCCCTGTATCCCCAGTGCTGTGAGGTTGGGGAGGTGAAGTGAGTTACTGCGGATGAGGAGGAGGAGAATCAGCGACAGCATCAGGTCCCAAGGCCCTTAAATTAAAATGGCCACTTGCAGTTAACACCACCAGCCAGTTACTGGCTGCCACCCCCGGGGCCCATCTCCTCTTTCAGCTTCAGGGAAAATGAGGCTTGCTCCCTGGGTTTTTGCCTCCACTTATGTCGGTGTGAGAAGGTAGAATCCGTTTTAACATAGGTTAGAATCCAACCTGTGGCAAACCGGATGGATGAGGGAATTGCTGAAGCTCCAGAAAATACAGAAGACTTCATTCCATTGCAACAATGCTACAGTTAGTGTCTTTAAATAGAGATCATACTTTCAGGGCCATGCACCTTTTCAAAAGCTGTCCTGCTTTGATACCTAAGATCAGGAGCAGGTCTTCTCATGGAACTCCGTAACCTGTAACTGTACATCTCGTAGAGATACACTGCCATAAATCTTTGTGTCTTTGTAGGTTTTGTGTGGTGAAATTACAGAGTGCTAGAAAGTAATTGATAGCATCTATTAGCTCATGCTTTTTGAAAACATATAACTAAATTTCGCAAAAATTTGATAAAATCAGGAACATCTTCACATTTTTGGCTTCAGTTAAAGTGGCACCTTCAAGCCCACACTGGACTCTATTACTTGGTTTGTAACTCTGTAATACAAAGACCTTTCTTGACATTAAAGTCCTGTTTAATAGGAAAAACAGAATAATAAGCAAATTATGAGACATTACTAACAAATAAATGCGGATGTTACTACTGTTAACTAGCTAATAAAAATTGCATACCTAACATTTTCAGGAATATACAGTTCTATGGAGGTCTTGGAATGACTCCCAGTCTATTCTTTTATCTGTTTTTCCCTAGAACCTGATATAAAGTACATCAAATTTCATTTACTCCAGTGTTTAATAGTTAAAATTGAGAGGATTAAACTTAGCAGGTCTTCTAGTTCCTTTCAGATTATATGCTAACAGTATGTTGATGTTTTCCTTGACAATTATAGTGAAATATGAAACTCTGTTGTTACAGGGTATGAAGGAGATTCTAAACAGGATTTTCTCTTTTTTTTTTTTTTCTCTCTAAGTCAACAAATTATCTTGAAGTGAATGATAAACTGGCATACCTGCGTCTGCAGCTTTTAAATGGAAATAATTTTTTAAAATTATTATTCCTTTTATTGTGGAGATAAGGTGGTCTCTAGACTTATGAACCTGAACAATTTGTTTGAAATTTCCTTTGGAATTGCTATATAAAAATACATAACTTGGAATAACTTTCAAGTTCACAGCTTGTTTTCGTGGTTAATTGTAAAGGTATTTCTAAAGAAAATGGGAAACTGACCAAAAAAAGCTTCCCTTATTACTACAAGTGCAAGATACTATTTCATTTGCTATCAGTAAAAGATCTACATGCTATGAATTCTTAGTATATTTACCATATCTGAAAGGGAGAAGACACAACATCAGTTTTGAAGCAGTCCTTTTATAAGAATGACTTTAATATTTTGAGCAGAAAACACAGGACTCCTTTAAAATCCTTACTTTCATGAAGCAGACCTGGCAGTTCCTTAGTAGTTTGTATGGAGTATTACAAAATGTGTATTCTGCTCCAGTGTATTTGAGAAGGAGACGCTGTTGGCAGGGAAAGGTGGTAATAGGTTTAGTATTGCAACAGGTCCTCTAAGATTATGACCAGTATTTGAAGTAGCAGTTTAATGAATAATAAGTCTTGCATTCTTGGAAACCAGGACGATAATGGATGTTTTATCTGTGTAGATAATACATAATATCTACCAAAAAAAAAAAAATCTGTAGCCACAGGATTACTCCATGGATTTTTTTCAAAGTTGCTCAAAATAGCAAGTTGTTTTAGGAGGGCAAATAAGACACTTGCAATTGAAGATCTTAGTTATTTGATTTATGCCATTTAGAAGTCCTGGTGCTGTAGTTTTTATACCAAGTAGCAGAAGTTTTCGTAATAAAGAGATTATTGGTCATGATTTGGGGGGATTCTCTCTTCACAACATGCCTCCAAAAATTCTGATGTGTTGAGGGAACTTTAGGCAGCAACTTTAAAGGAATCTCAATCAGTGCTCCCTAATGATGATACATTTTTGATTTCAGCACTTCTGTCATCTAAGTGCAAAAAATCTGTGCAGTCCTTTTCAGGATACGTGCCTTTCTTGGAATAGCTCAAAGTATGAAACTAACTAAACAACTATAATAAATAATATGATAAATCTTCAGCTAACACAGGAAAAAACCCACAAAAAACCTTCTGCATGAGAAAGAAGAGAGTCTAAATAATTTCTGATTAATTTTGGAGAACAGAATAGACTGCTTCAGTTCGAAGTGACCTCCAGTGCCCATCTAGACCAACTGCCTGAGCGGTTTAGGAGAGACCAAAAGTTAAAGCATCTTAACGAGGACATCGTCCAAATGCCTCTTAAACGCTCGACAGGCTTGCTTGGGGCATCAGCCACCTCTCTGTTCCAGTGTTTGAGCACCCTGTTGATACAGAAGTGTTTCCTACTGTGCAGCCTAAACCTTCTCTGGCACAGCTTTAAACCATTCCCATGCATCCTGTCATTGGATTCCAGGGACAAGATATGAGCACCTTCCTCTCCACTTTCCTTCTTCAGGAAGCTGTAGTCAGCAATGGGGTCACCCACAGCCTCCTTCTTTCCAAAGTTCACAGCCACCTATCATAAGACATGCCTTCCAGCCCTTTCACCAGCTTTCTTGCCCTCCTCAGGACACATTCAATTCCCATCACATCCTTCTTAAGTTGTGGGTCCCAGGACTCCACACAGTGCTCTAGGTGAGGCTGCATCAATGCTGAATACAGCAGAATAATCTGCTTTTATGACTGGCTGGTTATGCTGTTTCTGGTGCGCCCCAGGATGCATTTTGCCCTATTGACTGTCAGGGCACACCGCTGACTGCTATTAATCCTGCCATTGACCAGTATTCCCAGATCTCTTTCTGCAGGGCTGCTCTTCAGCCCCTCCACTTCCAATTTAGACTTGTGCCCAATATTACTCCATGCCAGATGCAGAACTGGCATTTGTTCGTGCTTAATTTCATCCCATTAATCATTGCCCAATGCTCCAATCTATCTGGATCCTTCTTCAGGGTCTCCTGTCTCTCAAGAGAGTCGATAGTACCTTGCAGTTACCATCAGCAAATTTGCTAATGGTGCATTCCACTCCTGCATCCAGATTGTTGGTAAATCTATTTAACAGAACTGATGCTAGAATTGAGCCCTTAAAAGAGCACTGCTCGTGACTGGTTGCTAGCCAGATGAAGCCCCATTCACTACAGCTCTTTAAGACCTGCTGTTCAGCCATTTCTTCACCCATGGCACTCTGAACCTGCTCATCCCACAGTTGAACAACTGGTCCAGAAGGCTGCTGTGAGGGACAGTATGGAAAGCCTTACTAAAATCTACAGAAAAAGACTACATCCACTGCCATCCCTTCATCCAGTAGGTGCATGACCTTATGATAGGAAGATAACAAATTAGTTAAACAGGACTTTCCCTTTGTGAGCCCATATTGACTGTGCCTTGTTCTTTAGGTGCCGTTAAGTAGCACCAACTTTGATCTCTACATCATTTTCCAGGAAGTGAGGTTAGACTAACAGATTTGTAGTTTCTTAGATTTTTCCCTCATGATGTTTTTGTAAGTTGGAATAACACTGGCCAGCTTCCAGTCACCAGGCACTCCCAAGACCTTTAGTGGATGATTAAGAGGGGTCCGGCTATAACATCCACTTGCTCCGTCAGTACTCTGAGATGAATCCCATCAGGTCCCATGGACTTGTGAACATTTAGTTAATACAGTTTGGTCCCTTAGAATTTTATGTCCGCAAATGGCAAATAACTGTTCCTGCAGTCACGGTCCTCTCACTCAGAGGACTGAAAAGGAGAAAATCTGCTGTACTAAGTGATATTTGGAAGGTGCTTGTTTAATTCTAGACTTGTTGGAGACCAGTACAAACACTGCTGGAATTCCAGTTTCTCAAAATGACAATATTCTAATGTACATTAATAGTAAGGAACAGCTTGTTAGGAAGTAGTTTCTTTAATCACAAGTGAAAAGAGGACAAAGCTATTAATGGTGTAGAAATCACTGTCTCCCTGTGATTTAGTTTGTTTGGCCATAGTGGACCATTTAAATAATCTACCATCCTTCACACAAAGGATAAATTAAAATTTGTCCAATGAGCAGAGTCTTAACATTAAGTACTGGTATTTGAAGCAGTTATAAAGCTGAGTTTGATAGCTGCTCAGATGTTAGGTCTTGGTCTGGGGAAATTCTGGAGTTGTATGTGCAGGAGTTGATAATGCATTTGTTGTAACGGTGTAAGCGGTATAGTTCCTTGGATTGACTAGATAAGAAAGAGAATGTATGTCTTTCTTTTTTTAGTTCATAAATACTACTTTGCATAAAAAAAAAATTGAAATCTTAACTCATTTTATATTTAATCAAAGGCAGCAAAAGAGCTAGATGTGCTTTAAGCCTGTAAATAATGTATTTGAAGCATTTGTATTTCATTGTTGTCACTGCATAAAATTTCCTGCTGACCCTCTCATTCAAAATTCTTTGTGTGCACTACCTGATAATAATATAATGACTTAATCATAGAAGCAATATGTTATTCAAATAGAGGAAATTTAACTGAATGCTGCAATATCTTTATGATTTGTGCATTCTGTAGTATTTGAGGCTTCGAGTTTATAAATACGCATGTAATGCAAACTTCATCTCTAATCTGTTTAACTATATTAATCTATCCACTTAGGAGTCTGAAATCAATGTGGATTTGTGTGATACTAGTCCACTTTTCTTCAAGCGTGTGTGCTCTATATGGTGGAGTTACTGAATGCCTTCTTTGTCTCTGTCTATACTCTTAGAGACTGTCCTCAGGAGCATCAGACCTCTGAGCTCCCTGATGATGTTAGGATAATGGAGGAGTTTTCCTTAGTTGAGGAGGGCTGGGTGAGGGAGCAATTAAGCCACCTGGACATCCATAAATCCATGGGACCTGATGGGATGCACCCACTGGTGTTGAGGGAGCTGGCAAAAGTCATTGCCAGGCCACTCTCCTTCATCTTTGGTAAGTCCTGGGGAACAAGAAAGGTGCCTGGGGATTGAAGGAAGGCAAATGTCACTCCAGTCTTCCAGAAGGGCAAGAAGGAGGAGCCAGGTAACTCTAGACCGGTCAGCTGCACCTCCATCTCTGGAAAGGTGATGGAACACTTTATCTTCAACTCTTTTTCTAGGCATATCAAGGATAAGGGAGTCATTAGGAGCAGTCAGCATGGGTTTACCAAGGGGAAGTCATACCTGACCAACCTGATAGCCCTTGATGAGGACATAAGCGGGTGGATAGATGATGATAGAACAGTGGATGTGGTTTATCTTGATTTAAATAAAGTATTTGACACTGTCTCCCACAGCATCCTTGCAGCTAAACTGAGCAAGTGTGGTCTGGACGATTGGGTAGTGAGATGGATTGTGAACTGGTTGAAGGACGGAAGTCAGAGAGTTGTGGTCAATGGGAAGGAGTCTAGTTGGAGGCCTGTGTCTGGTGGTGTCCCTAGACAGGGGTTGGTACTGGGACAAGTACTTTTCAATCTATTCATTNGGTGTATTAGAAGGGGTCTGTGGTCATTAGGTGAAGAGAGGTTGTTCTCCACCTTTACCCTGGTGGGGCTGCATCTGGAATATTGTGTCCAGTTCTGGGCCCCTCAGTTGAAGAAGGATAGGGATCTGCTTGAAAGAGTCCAGCAGAGAGCCACCAAGGTAATGAAGGGGCTGGAACATCTTCCTTCTGAGGAAAGGCTGAGGGAGCTGGGTCTCTAGCTTGGAGAAGAGGGACTAAGGGGTGACCTCATTTATGCTTATAAATATGTGAAGGGTGCACGTCAGGAAGATGGGGTCAGGCTGTTCTCGGTGAAGCCCAGTGACAGGACAAGGGGCAATGGTTGTATTCTGAAGCAAAGGAGTTTCTGTGTGAACACACGTAGAAATTTTTTCCCAGTGAGGGTGCCAGAGCCCTGGAACAGACTGCCCAGAGAGGTTGTGGAGTCTTCTTCTCTGGAGATAATCAAAACCTGTTTGGATGCACTTCTGTGCAAACTGGTCTAGGGTATCCTGCTGTGGCAGGGGGGTTGGACTAGATGATATTTCGAGGTCCTTTCCAACTCCTAACATTCTGTGAACCTCTCTGTCTGCTCAGTTTGGAATAACCTAATATTGTCTTTAGTGTGAGTAAAGTATTTACATTGTTGATTCATTGCTGAAGAAAAGCATAGTTACGCTCTTATTCAAAAGCTGGCTGACTGAAATGTGGAATCAACACATACTGGAGGAGAGGTGGGGCACTGGAAAACGTTTGGACAAAAAAGCGTGCAAATCTAGTAGTCTCAATTAAATAACCTTGTGTTAAGATGCTGATTTCTGTTAAGGTAATTGTCTGAGTTCAGTCTAAGTGAGGTTCTTCAGTACTTACGTGTGAACTCTGGATTAGCTTCAAGTAGAATGAGTTTTACTAAATGTGGTGAACCTTCAGAGATAAAGGCAATTCTAGCAGTTCAAATCCATAGCAGACTATAGAGCCTGTGAGTTTAGATTAAGATGCAGTCTTCTAAGCAACCATATGAAGTGAACTCTTGCAATTACAGCTGCTTTGGAATTCAGGTGCAGTGTACGATGTTACAGGATTTTGGAGGCTGGTGCAGAACAGCAGAGTAAGGGGAAATGCTCTGGATGGGTTAGTTGGCTGTTAAGAATTGGTTGGGGCTGGAGTGTTTTTTTTCATATTTGCTAGTACTTCTAATTTACCTTTGTCTTTGTGTCTGTCCCAGTTACCTCTTCTTCAACTATATACTGGTTTCAAAAGTATTCAATCTTTTAGAGACATTGGGACTGTATTTCTCAGACCTATGTCCTGGTTTTGACTGGGGTTATTTTCTTCCTGGTGGCCAATACAGTGCTGTGTTTTGAATTTAGTTTGAGAATATTGCTGCTACACAGTCATGGTTTTGTTTTTGCTAAGTAATGCTTATCCTAAGCTATGTTTTTTTCCATTTCTCATGCTCTGCGAGCAGGTGCATCAGAAGTCAAGAGGGAGCATGGCCAGGAGAGCTGAATTAATTGGCAGGGGAGGTGGGATGGATCACTGCTCAGGTGTTTGTCTATGTATCATAGTATAAAAAATCCAAATGCTTGTTTTCCGTAAATTTTAAGCCCATGCTATCTTGAGTTGCATCACATCTTAAAGTGTATGCATTTTTAGCAAAAGAGAATTCACTGAAGGCAGTGGAGCTCTGTGTTGCTGGTTGTCTTTTGTTCCACCAGTATCAGTCTTATGTTGTCTGTCATAAATATGCTGTTCTAGCTTGCTTACTGTACACAAAAATCCTTCAGTAAGCTACTGCTGTTTATAAAAAGATTTTGGTAGACTTACTTTAAAATCGGTGAGGTCCCGCTCTCAACATATGCCAATGTTACAAAGGAAGTAAGGGGCTCTGGGCTTGTTAACATGGGACTGTGTCAGTATTGTGGTTGACAAGTGATTGGGAGATAGAGGAAGTGGTGATCATTGGGGAGGAAAGGTGCCTCACTAATCTGAGGAGCCTTTGTAATTTCTAGAGGGAAGTCTGACAACCAGTTGAAATTTGCAGAAGTTTTAAGTCTTCAGAAACTGAGCACTTGGGGAAGCTTTTCTGTTAATGGTCTAGCTACATTTTTTATAATTGTACTCTCAAAAAGGATTGATGTTTGTAGCTTAAGAGGTGTTAAATTATGTATAAAATGTTATCTGCTACTAAAATGTAACAGTGGTAGCTTAAAGTGTAGTTGCGTTATTTGTACTAGAAAAGCAAAGTACTAGCTTAATACAGGAAATACAGAATGTTTTAAGAATTGGATCTCATCTTTCATACTATATATATTATAGAGAAGTGCCAATTTTAACATTTTTTTTAAACTTATTCATTAATGATCTGAATGGTGGAGTAGAGTGTACCCTTCTACCTTCAACAAGGTGGCTGGAAAAAAAAACCTGGGAAGAGTGTGGCTGATACGCCAGAAGGTTGCACTAACATCCAGAGGGACCTCAGTGATCTGGAGAAATGGGCTGAATCTCATGAAGTTCAACAAGGAAAAGTGCAAAGTCCTGTACTCTGGGAGGAACAACCCCAGGCACCAGTATATGCTGGGGATTACCCAGCTGGAAAGCAGCTTGGCAGAAAAGAACCCGGTGGTCATGGTAGACGCCCAAGTTGAACTTGAGCCAGCTATGTGCTCTTGCAGCAAAGAAAGCCAAAGGAGTCCTGAGCTACATTAGACAAAGTACTGCCAGCAGGTTGAGGGAGGTGATCCTTCCCTTCTAACTAAATCACTGGTGAGGCCACAACTGGAGTCTTGTGTCCAGTTCTAGGCTCCCAGTACAAAAGAGACATCACCATACTAGAGAGAGTTCAGCAAAGGGCCCACAAAGATGGTGAAGGGACTGCAGCATCTCTCCTGTGATAAAAGGCTGGGACATCTGGGACTGCCTAGCCTAGAGAAGTGAAGACTGACGGGGGGGGTCTTCTTAGTGTATGTAAGTACCTGCAGGGAGTGTGCAGAGAGGAGAGAACCAGTCTCTTCTCAGTGGTGCCTAGTGACAGGACGTGAGGCAATGAACACAAACTGAAACAGGGGAGGTTTCCTCTGATCATCAGGAAGCACTTTTTACTTTGAAGGTGACTGAGCCCTGACACTGGTTGACCAAGGAAGTTGTGGATTCTCTGTCCTCAGAGATATTCAAAAGCTTTCTGGCCACAGTCCTCAGTGGCTTGGTGTAGGTGGCCCTGCTTGAGTGGGATTAGACCTCCAGATCACTTCCAGAGGTCCCTTCCGACCTCAGCCATTCTTTGATTCTGTCATTTTGGCAGGGAATGATAATAGTTGGTGATTTTACAGGCAGACATAGCATGTCAAGTTCAGTTCTTTGGTTTGCGTGTTATCATTGTGGATGTGGTTACTGACTACAATTGAATAAAATCAGTGTTTTGATAATGAAGAAAACAGTACAGGCAATGAGCTGTCCATTGTGTGCAACAAAGGAAGGTAGATACAGACCACGTATTGCATCACTGTTACAGACGTTTGCAGTTATGTTGTGATGTACAGTGAGGAAAACATTACAGAATTTGATTGGATTTAAATCAGGTTGTGAGACTACATAGGATCATTAACAAAACAGTAAGGGTGTAAAATGTGGGGATATTTGCAGGAAATTACTGATAGTATATGGTTTAGCTATGTAGTAGCAATCAGTATTTTTTTTGTAATGGAATGATGCAAGGATGTTTTTAGAAACAAGGAAGAGGAAGGGAAACAAAATTGCTGCAGCGAACTGTCTTTTCTAGGGCTTATGTAGTTAAACCATAGAATATGTTACTAGAAGGTGCTGAAATTTAACAGAATTGAGGAGGGAATTGCACATTTTCATGCCTTCTGTCCTCTCTTTGGATCATTAATTGACTTAGAAACAATATTTACAAAATTGTTATAATAGGAAATAATATTTTTTCATTCAAGTTCTAGAAAGATTTTGGTTTTACTTTACTCTACCCAGCTTCCATTAACACAGCTGAAACTTCTATCTGACAACTTATTCAGCAGTGCCTCTCCGTAGGTTAGGATCTGAAGAAACAACAGATTGCAGTGCTTCTTTTAGATTTTTTTAGTTAGGTAGTACTTGTTTCAGTCTTCACATACATGAAGGAAGAAATGCAAAACTGTTTTTTTTTATATTCTGCTACTAACAAAATAATCTATGAAACTTTGAGAAATCTGGCAGTTAGGCCTCAACAAATACTGTTTCCTTAATGCTAAAATGGTCAAATGTTCTTGAAAGTTAGAATTCAAGAAATAAGTCTGAATTAGTGGGGTTTTTTTAGTTTAAGATTTGTATTTTAAGAATTACGTTAATAGGAGCTTAAATGTTGTGCCAAGCTAGCCTGAAAATTGCTACTTTAAATAATAGTAATTCTAATACTACTACTAAAAATAATAATAATCAACCAACTAACCAAAAAAATGCCCTGCAAGAAATACGTTTTAGAAGTTGAAATTTTTCAGGCAGCTTGTAGTTTGGGTGGAGTCAAAAGTGGTTTTAGTCCTGATCTTAAATCTGTGTCAAAATAGCACTTCAGAAAACTAAAACTAAAGGAAAAAGAAGTGTCCCACTATTTTCCTAGAGACAAAGAACATCTTAATTTTTTTCAGCACCCTAAACAAAGCTGGAGTAGCAGTAGTATTACTGTGTGTGTTGGTTGCTAGTACAGAGATGCACTGAAGGTCTGGGTTTTTGTTTTTATTTGGCTTAGGTGCATGAGTTATAATATTTTTTTTTTAGCTTGAAGTCAGATCTGCTAATGTGATGAAAAGCAAGGCTTACAGAGAACCTTTTTGTGTTTCCTTTATATATATGTTTTGCATGCTAGGTATCTTATATGAAAATCAACTGCATTTTCCTGAAAATGTATTCCTCTGACAAAAATTGCTGCAGATACCTGTTGAAATTTCTTAACACATGACTTCACAAATACCTTAATGTGTTAGTAAAACACCTTGCAATCTTAAGTCATCTAAAGTTACTACCAGGCAAAATAGCTAGCATTATGTCAGTGTTTTATTTTCTTGGTATTGTTAACATGCTAAAAATAAATAAAGCTTTCTGCTTTAAATTTACTTTTTTTACAAAAACAGCTTCAACACTTTTTTTGCTAGAAAAGGCCGATAGCTGGCAATGAAGAGGGACATAAGCCACTTCTTCTGTAGAAGAGAATTCAGTATTTGTTTCTTAATTGCTCTTCATTATCTTGTCATCCTTGGGATGATACATCACAGGATATCCAGACCTTCTATAAGTGTTACTACATAGAAGTAAGTAGCAAGTGAGGGTTTTACTGTATTAGATCTAATAGTTATAACACAGGTTCTCATCTAAGCATTTTTTTTTTTTTTGGTGAAAGAATGATGCTCATTTAAAAACCTACATTTTATAGCTGTTTAAATTAGATAGACCTGTGTGGTTTTGGAACTGGATGACAGTGCTTTGCAAAGTGGATACCAGTACTTCATTAGTTGGTATTGATCAGCAGTTTTCTGCCTCCTAGCCAGCCTCTGACAATGATTTTAAGTGTGCTGCCAGCTTTTTTATCACTTTGGATGTCCATATTTATTTTTCTGTGTCGAAAACACTGTAACAGTTTCCTTGTTGAAGGTCTTTGGCAGTTCAGAAAAGTTTTTATAATTGTGCCTTCAATATTCTGGGTTTTCAAAAAGGGAATAAAAATTGCCAGCAAAATTATGAAGTTAATCTAATTATTTTAGTGACCAATACGGAGTAGTGATGGCTAACTACTTCTCTTTTAAGAGCTTATTCTCAGGATGCGTATTTTTTGTTGTAATTTGGCCAAATGTAAGCATTCAGGCACATGTTTTCCTCACTAGGTATCTACCTAGAGTTACACTTTTCTTTAAAGCTATACTAATTGATTAATTGTAAATTAAATTGAGTTGTGGTGTAGAATCAGACAGGATATGTTTGTAACTCTTTGGGGCCTCAGTGTTTTGGAATGGAGACTTTGCAAATGAGAAAGTTTTACCTGTTAACGCTGTTTCAGAATCACTGTTCTAAGCATTTGCGGCAATATCAAATATTGATACTATGAAGGCAGCTGCAGACTTGGTATTACCTCCAGCTTGCAAAGTAGCAGGGCAAAATATGCAACTGTTTGGGAAAACAATTTCACTTAGAGAAAGGCGATTCATACACCAGATAGCAATGTGGGCAAGGCCAGTTTTTATTGTGGCCTTACCTCTGGAATGAATTCTGTGAGATTATGAGCCACTGTGGCCCCAGGCCCCCTAGAAAATCAGAGTGACATGGAATTGGAGTTTAATGTGGAGAAAGATAACATAGTCACAGCTCACGGCAGTCTTACCTGCAGTCAGTCTTATCTAGCAGGCTTAATATCGTTGTGGTGTTTCGTATTACTATATGGCACTTGTTCCTGTATTAATGCATCAGAAAATTAGCACTCCTTGTCATTACTGTCAATAGAAATTAGGTATTATTCAAAGATTTGAGTCAAAGGTGTTTTACAAGAAATACTTTTCTCATGTGCTGTGATACAAAAATTGTGAATAAAGTAATCTTGAGATTACTTAAGTAGTAGAATATGGAAGGTGAGAGCAAACTAGGTATACACTGGGGTATAAAACTTCTGAATAGAAGCAAGCTTATTTGGGATGAGGAAGCAAAGAACATGGGTAAGTAACTATGCAAGGAGCAGTTTAAAGCAGGTAGGGAAAGACAAAACACATAGGTAAGGTGCTAGAAATCACTTCCTGTAGTTGACTGAAGCATGCATCCTCACAACCTGGAGCAAAACAGTTGAGTGTTACTTGTGAGTTACACTCTAGCTCGGATGAGTAAAAAGGCAGTGAAAAAGAAATCTGAGTTGGGAGATAAGCTTGAAGAATGTGTTTGCCTAGAAAGTAGGAATTAAAGTCACCTTGGTGGGAAGCACTGTTATTACTGTAGTCAGCTAAATAAATAGGTGAGGTATGATTGAAATACATTCTTTTTGAATTAAAACAGCTAGTGGAAGAGGTAATGTAATAGCAATTCTGTACAGAGTATGATTTGAAGCTGCAAAGTCCTTCCACCCGTAAGTTCTTAAGTCAATTAATTATGTTTATTTTGATAATAAATTAAAATACTGTAAGAATTATAATGTGAAATTTCATTGTATTGAATGGTCACAAACTGGGCTTGCCTTCCCTAAATGTTGGTGTAGAGCTCATTTGCTTTTGAAACTGAAGCTTTTGTAGAGTAATGAAAACACTTGACAGTGAAGGTGCTCAAACACTGAACAGGTGGTCTGGAGCAGTCTTACGATCTCCATTCTTGGAGATGATCAGAACTTGACTGGATGAAGCCCTGAGAATTCTAATGTAACTTTATTAATCAGCTGTGCTTTGAGCACAGGGTTAGAACAGATGACATGTGAATCTTTGTTTCAGCCTAAATTATTCTCTGATTTTTAAGCTTCACCTAGTTAATAAATCAAATTGAAGTGAGTATCTTTTCATATGAAGAGAACTGGAATTCTTTGAACTCAGAGATGCTAATAAGAATATTAGAATTTATTTTGAGGAAGAATTGACCTAAAAAGAAAACTGCCAAAGTTACCATGTGAGCAAGTTAGCTTATCTATCTATCTGAAGTACCTGTTTGCATGTCCTTAGTGAATAGAACAAACAGTTCTAATTTGGTTCAAGGTTTTCCAGCTGTCAGGGAGTTAAGATAAACTAAATTACTTTCTTTGTTCTGGTGAAGAACACGCATGTGGTTTGTAAGCATAGCTCAGCTGACACACTGTATTTTGTTGTTGCTCTAATAACTTGATCATGGGCCTAAATCTTGTAGAATCTTATTTATTAGGACTAAGTTGAAATACTTGATGTGGTGGAAAATTATTACTTACGGTTGAGATTAGTAAAAGTATTTTAGAGAAGGAGCTGATAGAGATGGCTAGTAGAATTAAGAGAGTGATTTTCAAATAGGAATAATTGCAGTAGAGTTTCCCAGGGGTTGATTCTGAGTCTTACGTAGCACTTACATTAGTATGGTGTGTTGTAATACCTGATGCAGGGAAAATAATGTCAATACACAAGTAGATCTACACAAAGCTGCTCTGAGAAAGCTAGACTGTTAAGAAGGAAAGCACCATTTGGAGCAGAGCAGGTAGCACAGAGTAAACATCGTCTGAAATGATGCATATGAGTCTTGCCATCTCTAGTCAAGTATAGGCGCACAGATGAGCTACAAGAAACATCAGTGAAATAGGGAATATGGCAAAATAATCAAGGAGGAGATTCATGTCAGCAAATATGACGATGCAGTAATCACTAAACAATGATAAAAGCTCTTGTAAGTGGAATGAAGAACTTCGCACAAGAATCTTTTTGTGTAAATTAATTGCATAAAAATGTCCGGTCATCTTAATGTTGAAAGGTTTTCAGTAAGACTATGAGGAGAGAAAGTAGTGTCATAAATTTTGAAAAGGTGTCACCATGAATTTGTGTAACATAACTTTTAAAAAGGAAGAAGCAAACTGTTCTATAACATCTTTCTTCCAGTCTTGCAAACTCGATCACTAGCTCTGCATGTTGTTGCAGAAGCAAGGGGAACAGGTTTGCTAGAGTAAACATGGTCATAGAACTATAAACAGTCTTAGAAATTGAACTATTTGGGCTGTCAATTCTATACCATGATAAGGAATTCCGATACAAATGTAGCACAAAAGAAATAAAGCTGTCTGTACCAGAATCTTCTGAATAGTCCTGCTGATTGTAATGTCTTTAGAGATTGTAATCTCTTCAGAAGAGATGGTAATCTCTTCACAATTTTAAATACTGGAAACTGACATCTAGCTTCAACCATATGTATTCTGAAAACATTTTTCTTTTCTGAAAGCATTTTCTTTGATAAACTGACAGGCACAGTTACTTCGTAGTATGTTATGAGCATGGTATTTTATTTTGTGATGGTAATTTAAGCACAATTTATTGTCTAAAGAGCAAAGGTCCCTGTTCTTTCTTCTCCTGTCATTTTTTTCTCCTGTTTCCCTATGTAATTTACATGTGGTCTGGCAGTCAGCAGACTGGTTTTATAAACTCTAATGTTTCTAACATTTCTAGTATGCTAGAAAATAAGCCCAGTAAAAAAAACCTCATTGTTTTCTGCTAGAGTAATGAGTTAAAGCACTGAATATCTTGACAAGTAGCAGAATTAGCACAGGGGATAGTATAGGATGACATAGGCAGGTTTGGTGTGTGGTAGGAAGGAAGAAGGAGAGTGTGGATAGGGTGGAGTAAGTCTTTCCTTGTTGGCAATGTTGGACTGATGATGATTGCACTACAGTGCAAGTTAAAACATTCTGCTTTCTGTTTTCTCTGCCTAATGCTGTTTTAGTAGATGTGTATGATAATTATGTCAGAATTTGTGATATTTTACATTTCATTACTGTTAATTCTGTAGATAATGCAGCCTAATTTTATAGATTATCGTTCATTTTTACCAGCATAAAACAGTCTTCTTGAATTTTGTGGTGAGTCTGATTTCTCACTTTAAAATGACAAAACAGAGAATCTTCCTATGTAGATCAGTTAGGAGGAATTGTATCAAGCAGTGATGGGAGCTACAACAAAATGTTTTAGATCTTGCACTTCTACTGTTACACTAAGAATTTCAAATTAAAATGAAATATAATTGTGAGTACAACTCATAATTACATTTGGAAGGAATACAAGTGGTCTTTTAAGCAATCTAGGGACTATGATGGGAGCAAGGTGGAGTCCAGGCATAGAAGTCTAGTAGAAATGAAATTTTCTATGTTTCTGCTGTAAGAATGTTGGGGGGATTTTCAGTTGGTTGGATAGTTGGTTGGGTTTTTTTACTATAATGAAGTTAATTAGATTTCCTGAAAATAAATAAAGGGGTAAAAGTTACTAAACACAAGAGAAAAACAGAAATGTCTTTTGCAAAAATAATGGTATGTGTAGTTAAAAGTGCTTTGTTTCTGGTAGTTATATCACAGAGAATATTGAAGAATTCAGGAAAAAAAATACTGTAACATTCCTTTTGGTTTTGAGCATAACCATACTGGAATTCCATTGTGCCACTGAATATGTTTGCTTCAAGAGAGATTTAGTTTTTCTATTTTATTCTGAAAAAATAGAAGACTCTTCCTCTTTAATAGGCATGGAGTTATTTTTTAACTGTCTTTTAGGAGTGCTATTGACATGTCAAACCCTTTTTATATTGTGTTGCCGAAACCTGTGTACAGTACTTCAGGTGAGGCCACACCAGCGCAGAGTAGAGTGGGACTGTCACCTCCCTTGACCGGCTAGGAATGCAGAGCTTGGTTCACCCCAGGACGTGGTTGGCCCTTTTGGCTTCACACTGTTGACCAGAACCCCCAGATCCCTTTCTGTTGGTCTGCTTTCCAGCCTCTCATTCCCCAATCTGTATGTACGTCCAGGGTTGCACCTTCACAGGTGCAAAACCTGGCACTTGCACATGTTAAACTTCATTTATTTTTAAATTTATTTTTAAGAGTTGGTGATTACCCAGCCCTCCAGTCTGTCAAGATCTCTTTTCAGAGCCTCCTTACCTTTGATCAAGTCAACAGCTCCTCCAAATCTAATGTCACTGGCAAACTTACTTTAAAAACCTTCTAGTCCTGTATCCAAGTCATTAATGAAGTTAGAAATGGAGCCCTGTGGAACCTCACTAATGACCAGCCATCAACCTGATGTAGCCCCATTTATAAAATCATAGAATTGTCAGATTTGGAAGGGACCTTAAAGATCATCTGTTTTCCTGCTGTGTCCAGAGATCTTAAACTTGACTACTTCATGGTTGCTATGGCCAAGACAGCCACCTGTTGCCACTTCACGCAAGATGCAATCTGTTAACAAGCAACAAATAAAGGAGAGCACCTTGCCTGGTCAGCACCCTTAGTACCTGTACCATCAAGGCATTTTAGGAATCTTCTGGACCTCTTTGTACTGTCTTTGTGGTATTCCAACATCTGGCAAGCT
This sequence comes from Galbula dea, assembly GCA_013399015.1. Lineage (NCBI taxonomy): Eukaryota > Metazoa > Chordata > Aves > Piciformes > Galbulidae > Galbula > Galbula dea. The sequence continues at coordinate 37,475 of VWZX01000713.1, forward strand.
GTAGTCCTGCATACTAACTAGAATTCTACTAGGATAAAGGCAGTTGATTTAGAGGCATCCTTTAGTTCCTTAAAGAATAATTCAGCAGTGTTGTCATCCTGGCTGAGTGACCTATAGTAGACTCCCTCAGTGACATCTGCTTTTTTTGTTTGTCCCTTAATCTTTATCCAGAGACTCTCAACCTTACAAGCTGTCTGCGTTCCAGCCTCTCCATTACATACATCACCATCCCGCACCTTGCCTGCCTTGCCGATTGCTTCTGCAGAACCTGTAACTCTCCATCATGGCACACAGTCATGAGGTTGACCGTACAGTATCAGTGTTGTCATGTACCTGGGACTGGGCCAAGGCCTCTAGCTCCTCTTGCATGTTCCTCACTCTGTGCATATTGGTGTAGAAACGTTCCAAGTGGTTTATTGTACCCATCGCATTGTGAAGCAGGCTGAAAGATCTCTCTAGCACTCAGCCCCTCAGACTGTATAGGGTGCCGTCCTGTTACTTGTCACTGGCAGGCCTGTTTTTGTCTCTTTCTCCCTTCCAATCTAGTTTAAAGCTCTGTCAGTCAGCCCTGTTAACTGCAGTGCAAAGACCCGTTTACTGCTTTGAGAAAGGTGCATTCTATCAGGTAATGGTAGACCTGGTGATGTATAGAACATCCCACCATCAAAGAACCCAAAATCCCACCAGTGACCCCAGCCTCATATCCATGTGTTTAGTTTGGCCTACTTGTTCCTTTCAGTGTTCTGCTCTGCTACTGAAAGAATCAGGGAAAATACTACCTGTATTCTTAATCCTTCAACCAATTGTCCCAAGGCCCTGAAACCTCTTTTGATGGCTCTTGGACTGCTCTTTGCTCCCACATCACTTGAAGAACCAGTAGTGGATAGGAATCTGAGGGCTGTACCAGACTATGGAATTTTCAAGTAATGTCTTTTACCTATGCCCCAGGGAGCCAGTAGATGTGCCTGTGAGTTGGGTCCACTTGCCATATTGGACCCTCTGTTCCTCTCAGAATGGAGTCACCCATGGCAGCTACTCTTCTTTTTTAGTTAACGTAAGTGGTTGTAATGCAGAGATTAAGCTGTCTTGCAAGTCGTGTGTCCATCTGATTCCAGGGCCTCATACCTGTTGTATAATGGCACCTATGAAGATGAAGCACGCTGGGAGGGGGTATGCCTTGACACCCTGACCAGTAACCTGCTTCCATTCTCTTCTTTCACCTAGGTCTTTGCCTTCTGCCTGGTGGCAAGAATGTAGGGCATCCTTTGTATTAGTTGTTGTTCAATAATGTAACCTTTGAAGCCACACTTTTTTATGTATTTATCTACTATTTAGTTATTCTTATAAATAGACACATGTTAATATCCTATCTTCAAATTTAGAGAGGCAGATTGGTCTCAGCATATGACTTAAGATTGCCAGAGCTCTGGTTGCAGTCTCCTCGCTCGATTTGACTCTGTTCTTTCGATGCTTCATGTTGTGAGGCAGTAGACTTCTGTCCATGTGAGTGAGTGAGGCCAGCTTTTATAATTCTGAATTTTTATGGGAGGGGTCTCCTAGCAGAGGTGTGTATTTAAAGTGTCTCTGCATGAAAACTTAAGAGTTCTGAGCTGGTTTTCATGGAAGTCTTAAATCTCATTATTCAGTATGGTTTATTGAAAAACATCACTGAACTGCAGGTCAGTAGTGAGCTTTTACAGAAAAGTATTATTTTCTTTACTTGGCAGGTAGGTCTGTTTTGTTGAAGAGCTACTAAAGCATTTTAAAACTTCTTTGTTGTTAAAAAATAACAGTTTAAGGCTTCAGTATTACTTTGAATGAAAGGCTTGTGTTCCACTGCTTGGAAAAAAAAAAACCCCACACAAATGCCCCCCTTGCTAAGAACATTGTCATCTGAGTGATAATGTGTACATCCACAGAAACTTCAGAATGGTACAGTCTTTTTAATGGGAGTCATTAAAGCGTATGCATAGATAGATAGCTGCTTTGGGTCTGTTTGTAGAACAGACAAATATTAATCAAATCAGGGATTTTGAAATGTGTAGGCATTAGCTTAATAAGTTGTTTTAATCTAATTATTTACTTACTGTCTTTTTCCAATATAGCCAGCAGCCAGCTTCGGGTGTAGCCTATTCCCATCCAACTACAGTTGCTAGCTACACTGTCCACCAGGCACCAGTTGCTGCGCACACCGTTACTGCAGCCTATGCTCCAGCAGCAGCTACAGTTGCAGTAGCCAGGCCTGCTCCAGTAGCTGTTGCAGCTGCTGCAACAGCTGCTGCTTATGGAGGCTATCCTACAGCACACACAGCTACAGATTATGGTTATACACAGAGGCAACAAGAAGCTCCACCACCACCACCTCCTGTCACTACACAGAATTACCAGGTGAGGTCTAAAAAATAATTCTTCTGTTACAGGATTTTTAAATGACATGTTGAAAGGAGGAGGCCTCTTTAGATAAGAAAATGTGATGATGTTAGTATTTTTTCCTTCTTGCTCACAGTTTGAGTACAACTCAACTTAGAAGCAAAAACTGATAATGTGTGAATGGACTGCAGTCTCATATGGCCCATGTATAGTAGTATCAGCACTAGTATTGCAGGAGGTAAGATTTAGACATTCACACTAAGGTCAGGAGGGACGCTTTCAAGGGCATATAGTGGTAGGACAAGGGCCAGTGGCTTTAAACTGACAGAGGGGAGTCTTAGATTAGGTATAAGGATGAAATTCATTACTGTACGGGTGGTAAGATACTAGAACAGGTTGCCTAGAGAAATTGTGGATACGTCATAGAATCATAGAGTTGTGAGAGTTGGAAGGGACCTTAAAGATCATCTAGTTCCAACCCCCCTGCCTGGCAGGGACACCTCCCACTAGATTAGGTTGCCCAGAGCCCAGTCTAGCCTGGCCTTAAGAAAATTCTAGGCATGGGTCTTCCACAACCTCTCTGGGCAACCTGTTCCACTGTCTCACCATCCTAACAGTGAAGAATTTCCTCCTAATATCCAGTCTAAACCTACCCTGCTCTAGTGTGCATCCATTCCCCCTAGTCCTATCACTACCTGACCTAAAAAGTCCCTCACCAGCTTTCTTGTAGGCCCCCTTTGGATACTGGAAGGCCACAATAAGGTCTCCTTGGAGCCCTCTCTTCTCCAGACTGAGTAACTCCAGCTCTCTCAGTCTGTCCTCATAAGAGAGGTGCTCCAGTCCTCTGATCCTTCTTGTGGCCCTTCTCTGGACACACTCCAGCATGTCCATATCCCTCTTGTATTAGGGGCTCCAGAACAGGACGCAATGTTCCAGGTGGGGTCTCAGGAGAGCAGAGTAGAGGGGGAGAATCACTTCCCTTGACTTGCTGGCCATGCTTCTTGATGCAGCCCAGGATATGGTTGGCACTCTGGGCTGCAAGCGCACACTGGCAGCTCATGTTGAGTTTCTCATCCACCAACACCCACAAGTCCCTTTCCTCAGGGCTGCTTTCAAGCCAGTGCCTGCCCAGCCAGTATTGGTGCTTGGGATTGCCCTAACCCAGATCTAGGACCTTGCACTTG
>VWZX01000713.1:41123-108101 GCA_013399015.1 Galbula dea
CTCTTCATTGTCCTTCTGCCTCAGCAGTCCCTCCAGGAAGATCTGCTCCATGATCTTAGCAGGCACAGAGGTGAGACTGACTGGCCTGTAGTTCGCTGGTTCATCCTTCTTTCCCTTTTTAAAAATGGGGGTTACGTTTCCCCTTTTCCAGTCAGCAGGGACTTCACCAGACTGCCATGACTTTTGGAATATAATTGAGAGTGGATTATCAACCTCATTTGCCAGTTCCCTCAGTACCTGTGGGTGTATCCCCTTGGGTCCCATGAACTTGTGAACTTGCAGGTTTTACCTGATCTTCACTTACTTGCTTGCTTCAGGGCAACAAGTTGAGAGCTCTTACTAGTACTCCATCCCTTAGCCCCTGGTGTGCTGCCCCACTGTTTGTTACAGGAAAGCGTGAGATTCTTAACCCTTTCCCCCTTCAAATCTAGTTTAAAGCCCTATCAGTGAGCCCTGCCAACTCCTGCCCCAGAATCCTTTTCCCCCTCTGGGACAAGTGCATCCTATTAGATGTTTGCAGCTCTGGTGCCTTGTATACCAAGCCGTGATCATAAAACCCAAAGCCCTGTCGACGACACCAGTCCTGGAGCCATGAATTAACCTATCGACTCTTCCTGTATATTCCTGCATTCATTGCTGATGTCAGGGGGATGGAGGAGAACACAACTTGAGCTCCTGATCACTTTACCACTTGCCCCAAGGCCTTGAAATCTCTTTTAATTGTGAGCCTCTCAGTGCTACATCATCACTACCCACCTGAAAGATCAGGAGTCGGTAATAATCTGCAGGACTCACAAGGGTGGGAATTTTACCTGCGATGTCCTTTACCTCGGCACCAGGGAGACAGCAGACCTCCCTATGAAGTGTGTAAGTGTTCAAGGTCAGGCTAGATGGAGCTTTGAGCAACCTGGTCTGGTGGAAGGTGTCCCTTCCAATGGCAAGGGGGTAGAACTACATGATTTTTAAGGTCCCTTCCAGCCCAATTTATTCTGTGATTGTTATAAGCAATGAACTGATGTTTACCTCCAAGTAATTCTGTGAAACTGCTTCTGAAAAGAGTCGTCCTGTCTTGTCTCAGCTAGCTTAAGTGTTTGAGTGGTGTGCAGTAAGCTGGGTTGTGTAACTGATGTAAGTGGAAAAAAAAAAGTTCCAATAAAAATTTTCAGTGGAGTTAGAAATAGTTCTCTTACCAGGTTCCTGGGTGCCCTAGTACCAAGCATATGAGTATAGAAGATTGCCCTAGGAGAGAAACTACTCCTAGGGTAGTTTTTGGGTACCCTTTGTGAGATCACTGCCTAATCTCATGTGGCTACAGGCTTCTACAAAATGGAGCAGTTTGTCTCTTTTCATCTTGGATGTTGAAATGGTATGTCTCTTGTAATAATTTTTTAGCTTTTTAGCCCTAAACTTACCAAGGTTTTATCTAGATTATGACTAGTATTTTGGTTTGTTTCAAAGGACTATACTATTGCTGTATGTTTTCAGTTCTCTTGTACTGCTTTTGTAATTTGTTACTTAACGGTGACAAATCATAACATAGGAGGCTTTCCAGTAGCACATGTGTGCATAATTATGGGGTCAGTTTTTAGATGCATTTGAACAGAGAAGAGTCCACAAAACTAAAGTAATTCCAGTTTACACAACTTGGATGGAAAAGAGATAGTGTTATTTCTTGGAAATAAAAATAATTTTTAGGCATTAGTACCTTTCAGCTGTGGTAGTTCATGCGTTTTTACCCCTCAGTTGGTCAGCTCTTTCTGCTTTAACGTAAATATGGTGAGGAGGAAGAAAAATATAAGTAGATACGTGCAGCAGCTTGCAGGCCATTGTAAGCTCACTAGTCATCTCTTAAGTTCTAGAGGTGTCAAATGGGCTACTTGTCTCACCATTATAAACTAGATATGGGCTCCTTAATGGACTAATTGATGCACTAAAATGTAAATAAGACTTTAAAAGTATCACTTTCAGACTCTAAAAAAACATAACCAAGAAAAGTATTGTTAATGGTGGAATTTTTAAAGCCAATATAGGGACATATTTGTGAACTTGTGAATTTGTTGTGGTTTTTAGAAATACACATTTTGTGGAGGTCTCTAGAGGTCTTTCATTACCAATTTTACAGAAACGTAATCTCATGCAGTCTTTCTTTATGAAAAACCAGTGAGAGTAATTGCTTTTCAGTAAGGAAAAGTGATTTAATAGCATGATGTTAATTCCCACATTTAAGTCTGAAAAAGCTATCAGGTTGTTCTCAGGCCTGTAGTATCTGTAAACATAACTTGAATTTCTTTAATACATTTATTTTTCTATACTGTATCTGTAAATGTTTTTTTAAATCTACTTTAGTAGACTTAGTAGAAGAAAATACATTGTTTCTTTGACTCTGCTGATGCCTTTTATTATTAAGATATATATTTAAAGGAGAAATTACTGGTTTATATTTTTTTAATTTTAGGATTCCTATTCTTATGTTCGATCCACTGCCCCAGCTGTAGCTTATGACAGCAAACAATACTATCAACAGCCAACAGCGACTGCAGCAGCTGTAGCTGCTGCTGCCCAGCCTCAGCCTTCAGTAGCTGAATCGTACTACCAGACAGGTCAGTGGTGTGATTCAGACTACTGTCTGTATATAGTATGTGTACTAAAATTGCAAATAGTTTTTGAATATTTTACATTATCTAGATACTTTTTTATCATGTAATCTCTGTCAGTGCATAGAAAAGTTTGCTGCACATAGAACTTGAATGTTATTACGATACTGCCATAAGAAGCTATCTCTGAGGTTTGGATTGTTATTAAATGCACTGAAAACATACTTCTGGGAAACTTCTTGTTGAAGTAGCTTCATAGACAGTGGTGGGTTCAGATGATAAGTTGGTGAGAGATTTCTTTTTTTGATTGTTTAATTACTTAATGTATGTAGTTCTTTAATTATTGGTATCATGTTTGCTACAAAGCATAAATCCTATTTTCTTTTTTACTTCAGTTAAAAATAATACAAAATTTTACATGTATTTTAGTACACTCTAGTAAAACAGTTATTCGAAAACATGGCAGCATAGTTAGAAATAAATAAATAAATTTGAGGCTTGCTAGTGATAGTACATACTGTGTAACCATGACTAGGAAAAAAAGACACCACAACAAAAAAACCCAAATCAAACAAACCAAACCCCATTTATTATACATTTATTCCCCAGCATATTGTTAAGTATCACTTAATACGGTTTGCATTTCATTGAACTAAAACATGTCAATGTTTGTAAACTTTTATTTTCTATCCTAATTAGCTCCAAAAGCAGGATATAGCCAAGGTGCAACTCAGTATACCCAAGCCCAGCAAACACGGCAAGTGACAGCAATAAAACCTGCAACTCCAAGTCCAGCAACAACTACATTTTCTATTTACCCGGTGTCTTCTACTGTGCAGCCGGTAGCAGCTGCAGCTACTGTGGTTCCATCCTATACTCAAAGTGCAACGTACAGTACAACAGCAGTTACTTACTCTGGTAAGAATTTTGCATATTGTATTTCTGGGATTTTTGCAGTGGCTACAGGAGAGACTTTTTAAATACTCAGAATTTTAGGAGTTCATGTTTAATTGCACCCTAGTCTACTGAGAAGTAGCAAACAGTTCAGTCAGAATGGCAGAGTATTTTGCTGTATCTTTAAAAAAGATGTGGTGTTTTTATGTGCCTGTTTCATGATGTGTGAGAAGGTGTTGGCATTGTTACATGCACAGTGTTTTGTAACTTATTGTAAGGTTTGAAGGAAAAGATGTGAGATAATAAAAATAAGGAAACATCTCCACACAAGTGTATTACCCAGAGAAATTGGAAAAGAGCGTGCTGCCATCAAACAGCAGTTACACAGAAAGGGAAGAGCAGTCCAGTTTAGTCTTTATAGCTTTGGCTTATCTTGACCCAAGATGGCAGGAGAATGGTTGCTGAAGAAAATACTTTTCTTCAAACATTAGAAATCCAAAAAGTAGTTAAAGATGAAAAGATGTTGACTTTATGGCCAGATGGTAACCAACTGGTGGCACACTATAGGTACCTTGAACTTTTGGGGGTTTCTTTCTGTTTAAGAAGGGATTTTTAGACTTTCTTGAGGCAGAGCCTGGTCAGAGGATTGAAATAGTTGAACCAGTAGATGTACAAAGTTAAAAGGAGAACTAGCTCAAAGGTATGAAAGCCTAGTTCCCTTGATTTGTTCATCTTTGACAGAAGAAATCAAGAACTGCATAGTCAGGTTTTAGGAGGCAAGCAGCTTCTCTGCACTAAACCAACTTGAATCATTGAAATAGAATGTAATACCACTAGCCATTCTGCCTTTATCATCTTTTTTCCCCCCCCATTCTTTACGTAATGTCTCTCCTCCTTGCCATTTGGAAACTTGAACAGATCTGGTTCTCGAAGACTGCTCACTTCAAGTGGTCCTTGTTAAGTCTTTTAATAAAATTCTTGTTACATCATACTCCATCTTACCAGATGCACTAGGAAATTTAACAGTCTTTTGGTTCACTTTGAGGTACCTAGCATAACTGTCTATCTGCAAAGATGTGTCTAAAATCAAGTATATTCCTTATACAGTTGGTAACTATGTATTTGTGTACTGTGAAACAGCAACAAAAATTCAGACTGCATAGAAAGACCTCAGTAAATCATTTTATGTACTGCTCTGCACCTCCAACTCTTGCTATGCAACGTGTTTTGAGTTAGTGTATTCTGTGATTGATACATGATGTGCAGTGATGTAACATTTATTTCATTTTGATCTTTGAGGTACCTCTTATTCTGGCTATGAAGCTGCGGTATATTCAGCTGCATCATCCTATTACCAGCAGCAGCAGCAGCAACAGAAACAGGCAGCGGCAGCAGCAGCAGCTGCTGCCGCAACAGCTGCTTGGACAGGGACCACCTTTACTAAAAAGGCACCATTCCAAAATAAGCAACTGAAACCAAAACAACCTCCCAAACCACCCCAGATCCACTACTGTGATGTGTGTAAGATCAGCTGTGCTGGACCACAGGTACCTGTATTATGTAATATTCTGCTCTACACTTTAGTCATAATTTCTTAAGCTAAACAAAAATGACCCCTTTAAGAAAATTTGTAAATTTTTTAAGACCTGGTGCTGTATTTCTACAAGAGGAATAATTAAATAATGTGCACTATTACAAAAAGAGTTCCTATGAGAAGACAGAGATGCATCCCCTGAGCTTGTATAGACAGGCTTCAGCTGTGCTTTGGACCTCAGAAATACTTTCAACTTGATTTCCTTTTTTTAGCACAGCCACCTTCTTAGAAAATACTTTTTTTCAGAACTGTGGAATTACATAAATTTTTGTGAATGGCAAACCTGGAAGTTTATTCTTCATTGTATTCTGGCATTCCAGTTAAATTGCACAGAAGATATAAGTATGTGGAAAGTAGATCCCAGTTCATGCAGAATGTATATGTGTCTGTCTGGCTAAACAGTTCTTACTCTTTAGATAAACTTGTCATTATTTCCCACCCTGTTTGTTCTCCAAATTACCTGCATTGGTTCAGGAACTTCTGCATTTCATTTTCAGCACAGGTTTATTTATGCAGTACCTTCTTTTGAACTGATTTTTGTGGATCTCTAGAGACACTTGATCACTGTGGTCTTGAAGTCTGAGGAAAATTCAAAATCAAGAATAATTGCGCAATGCAGGAAACAGCAGTTTTCTGATCATACCAGGTTTTCAATGTAGTATCTGTTAACCAGTACTTGACTGAGGAAGTAAGAAATTAGAGGAGGAAAGCCAATATTGTATTACCTAAAAGCAGAATCCTGGTGGTGGACAGGAAAATTTCTTGGTCTTTGAAATGGCCTGCTAGTGGCTTCAGAGTATGTCATATGGAAGAAATGTTTAGTGTAGGAAGTATTTCTTATAAAAAGCATGTGTTTTACGCCAAGTTCTATATAACATTCACATGAATGATGAACAGGCAATACAAAGAGTTTTTATTGTGTGTATGCTGTTTATTTAAACAGACTTATAAAGAACACTTAGAAGGACAGAAACACAAAAAGAAAGAAGCGGCATTAAAAGCTTCCCAGAACACCAATAACAGCAACACTTCTGCTCGTGGAACTCAGAATCAGTTGCGCTGTGAGCTTTGTGATGTGTCTTGTACAGGGGCGGATGCTTATGCTGCCCATATTCGTGGAGCCAAGCACCAGAAAGTAAGAGGTTTCTCTTTTTCTTACTGTTTAAGTGTCCTGATTTCAGCTGGGATGATTTTCTTCTTAGTTGCTGGTACAGTGCTGTGTTTTGGATTTAATATAAGAGTAATGCTGATAGGATAGGGAACTGCTTGAAAGAGTCCAGCACAGAGACACAAACGCGCTTAAGGGGGTGGCTCATCTTCCTTCTGACGAAAGGCTGAGGGAGCTGGGTCTGTTTAGCTTGGAGGAGACTAAGGGGTGACCTCATTTATGCTTTTAAATATGTGAAGGGTGAGTGTCAGGAGGATGGGGTCAGGCTCTTCTCAGTGAAGTCCAATGACAAGACAAGGGTCAGTGGTTGTAAGCTAAAGCATAGAAGGTTCCATGTGAATACAAGAAAAATTTTTTTCCCAGTGGGGGTGCCAGAGCACTGGAACAGACTGCCCAGAGGGGTTGTGGAGTCTTCTTCTCTGGAGGTATTCAAGACCCATCTATCTGGATGCGCTTCTGTGTGACCTGGTCTAGGGAACCCTGCTGTGACAGGGGGGTTGGACTAGATGATCTTCTGAGGTCCCTTGCAACTCCTAATATTCTGTGTGATTCTGTGTGATAACACACTGATGTTTTTGTTGTTACTAAGCAGTGCATACCCTAAGTTAAGAGCTTCTAAGGTTTCTGTGCCCTGCCAGCAAGCAGGTGCATCAGAAGCTGGAAGGGAACATGGCCAGGACAGCTGACTTGAACTAGCCAAAGGGCTATTCCATACCATAGAACAAAGCTCAGTACATAAACAGGGGGCGGTTGGCTGGGAGGGGCAGATTGCTGCTTTAGCATTGGTCATTAGATGGTTAGCAATTGCTTCTTAGAATATACATGCCCATCTTTCAGGTTTTGGCTATTTGGTTTTTGCTGAGATCATTTTTTGTAAAGAAGGAATAGCTAATTTTTTAGTTACATTGATGTTTGCGTTATGTCATTTTATAGTTATCCCATGGAGGTGATGATACAAATTTTTCTTCATTTTTGCAGGTAGTAAAGTTGCACACAAAACTTGGAAAACCCATTCCTTCAACTGAACCAAATGTGGTTACTCAAACTACTTCCTCAACATCCACATCTGCTTCCAAACCAACTGCCTCTGCTTCAAGTATAGCAACTAGCAGCAGTACTGTGAACTCCTCTGTTGCATCCTCTGCAGTGAAAATTCTTACTCCCACAGCAAACACACCACTTAACACTGCGTCAAACAACAAAACATCTTCAGCTACTGCTAACATAGCTGTAAAGAAAATATCTACACCGAAAATAAACTTTGTTGGCAAGTACAGAAGTCAGTCTTTATTTTGAAACCTAACCTATTTTATTTTTAATCCTTAGTTAACATTATGGATGAGTAACTCTGGTGTTTAAGAGAATTACCAATTGGTGAAAATAAGAATATGTATAAAAATTTTGCTTCAAAATGTACGGTGTTTTCTGCCCAGTTTTCTCCACCTGACCTCTGGCTTTTCCCACTTTCATAAGAAGCCTTCCAGCTTTGGTTTCTTGTTTAGTAACTGCTGGAATATTGCCGTTTATAGTCTGTTTGGTCTTAATTTCAGTTTACAGCCTGTACTGTTATGGCAACCTGCAACTAGGCAATTGAAACATCCTTGTGACAGTGGAAATCTAACAGTGGAAACTTGGAATGTAACAGATATTAAGAGTCAGGAAGTAGCTGTTCCACAATAAGCTATCCTGCTCTTGAAGGAAATACCTATGCAGTTGCAACACTAAGAATATGCTACCTTTGTTAGTACGAGCTGTATAAGCTTTTGAAGTACTCTTTTTGGTCACTTAAAAAAAAATAATCCAATGACAAAAAAGGGATTATTAAAATATATTTGGGGATCTGTTGCCATTCAGTCCTGTCTCTTTTGAAAAATGGTGAAAATTAATGATGAAAATTGTAGTTATATAGAGACTTTTTCTTGCTAAAATAAAAACCTTCAAAAACTTAAGTGCTTAAATAACTTGTATTTTTTTAAATGTATTTAAAAAAAATCTTCACTTGTTTAATTTTAAACTAATTGTAAAAGACTGTAATGCTTTGGCCAGAAAATTGATATATGCAAATAGTTTTCAGTTTGCACTTCATGTTTAATCACATTCTCATTTTATGAAAGTTAATGATTCACCTTTCTTGATTTGTAGGTGGCAATAAGCTTCAGACAACAGGAAGTAAACTGGAAGAAATGAAATCAGCTGAAAGTGTTAAAACAACTCCTGCTGCTACAGTACCAACACAGGAAGTAAAACCAGACACAGCAGCTGAACCAGTGACTCCCACAACACTTGCTGCCTTGCAAAGTGATGTCCAGCCAGTGGGCCATGACTATGTGGAGGAGGTATTGATATGAAAATATATATAATTTAACTATTTTAGTGAAAAGTTGTTAAATATGAGACGGAATCAGAGAGTGGTTGACACTGGCAGTGACCTCTGGAGGTCTTCTGATTCAACCCTATGCTGGGTTAAGGCCGTCTTGAGCCATTACCCAGGACAGTGTCCAGACAGCATTTGAGTATTTCTGAGGATAGACAACTTCCTTGGTCAACCAGTGCCAGGGCTCAGTCACCTTCAAAGAAAAAAGTGCTTCCTTATGATTAGAGGAAACCTCCCCTGTTTCAGTTTGTGTCCATTGCCTCACGTCCTGTCACTAGGCACCACTGAGAAGAGACTGGTTCTCTCCTCTCTGCACACTCCCTGCAGGTACTTACATACACTAAGAAGACCCCCCCCGTCAGTCTTCACTTCTCTAGGCTAGGCAGTCCCAGATGTCCCAGCCTTTTATCACAGGAGAGATGCTGCAGTCCCTTCACCATCTTTGTGGGCCCTTTGCTGAACTCTCTCTAGTATGGTGATGTCTCTTTTGTACTGGGAGCCTAGAACTGGACACAGTTGTGGCCTCACCAGTGGTTTAGTTAGAAGGGAAGGATCACCTCCCTCAACCTGCTGGCAGTACTTTGTCTAATGTAGCTCAGGACTCCTTTGGCTTTCTTTGCTGCAAGAGCACATAGCTGGCTCAAGTTCAACTTGGGCGTCTACCATGACCACCGGGTTCTTTTCTGCCAAGCTGCTTTCCAGCTGGGTAATCCCCAGCATATACTGGTGCCTGGGGTTGTTCCTCCCAGAGTACAGGACTTTGCACTTTTCCTTGTTGAACTTCATGAGATTCAGCCCATTTCTCCAGATCACTGAGGTCCCTCTGGATGTTAGTGCAACCCTCTGGCGTATCAGTTACTCTTCCCAGTTTTGTGTCATCAGTGGAGTTTACACCCTGCTCCACCATCTAGATCATTAATGATATTCAAGAGGGCTGGACTCAGTGTTGACCTTTTATGTACACTGCTAATTATTAGCCCCTAATTAGGCTTCATTCTTTAGATCACCACCCTCTGGGCCCTGCCATTCAGCCAGTTTTCAGTGCACCTCACTGTATGCTAATCCAGCCCATACATCAGCAACATGTATATGAGTATATCATGGTGAGACTGTGTCAAAGGCCTTACTGAAACAGACACAGACAATATCCCAGAATCGCAGAATAGTATGGGTTGGAAGGAACCTCGGGAGATCATCTAGTCCAACCGCCACTAAAGCAGGTTCCTTTACATCAGTTTGCACAGGAATGCAACCAGGTAGGTTTTGAAAGTCCCCAGAGAAGGGATATTCCACAGCCTCCGTGTGCAGCCTGTTTCAGTGCTCCGTCACCGTCAAATGAAAGAAGTTTTTCCTTACATTTAGGTGAAACTACCTGTATTCCAGTTTGTGCCCATTGTCCCTTGTCCTATCACTGGGCATCACTAAAAAGACTCTTGTTCCATCCCTTTGATGCCCACCCTCTAGCTTTTGATAAGCACTGACTGCTTATGACTGTTCTCCCCTCATCTATCAGGCTGGTCATTTCACTGCAGAAGTTTATCAAGTTGATCAAGCATGACTTCCACTTGGTAAAACCATGCTGGTGATTACTCATGATTTTCTTGCCTGTAATGTGCCTGGAAGTAGTTTCCAGGACTAGTTGCTCTGTCACTTTCCGAGGGAGCAAGGTGATGCAGGCTGTCCTGTAATCTCCTGGGTCCTCCTTGAAGATAAGAACGACAAGGCACTGAATCGGCAAAGGCTTGTCCATATGTCTACATTTTTGTATTTTGCATGTTTCTTTTATGCTCAATGGGGCATTCTGGAGGTAGGTGGCATGAGATGAGAAGATAAAATATGATGTAAATTTTTCATGATTTTTAAGTTCCTAATTATTCAGCTCCATAAACTCAGGATCAAGTTTAAAGCTGTGTGCTCTTGGAATGGAAGAACTTTGTTCTTTGTTGTTTACAAAGCACAGTAGTGTGCCTGTCAGAAGTTCTAATCTGCCTTCTTTCACTTATTGTGTGAACTTTTTAGCAGGTAGATGTTTGAGACAGGTAGAAGTTATCCAGTGTCCCCGAATTAGATTAATTTTTATATGACCTGTGTTATTATTTTTTTAATAATAAAAGTCAAATGTGTTATAATGTTATTTTCCAGGTAAGAAATGATGAAGGAAAGGTGATCCGCTTTCACTGTAAACTTTGTGAATGCAGTTTTAATGATCCTAATGCAAAGGAGATGCACTTAAAAGGGAGGCGGCACAGACTTCAGTATAAGGTTAGTAGAAATGCTAATCCTCCTGTCTGAAAAGCCGCCAGTTGTCAGATGACTGATTACACTTTCTTTCTTTGAAAGACTAGACCAAAGTCAGTACTGTGCATAAACAGCTGTGACCATTTGAGGGTTAAGGCTGAACTGACCACCACCCAGCAACAGGCACTCCCCACTACTTCCCTCTTCCCCACCACAACCTCTCCTGCCACAGGAGGGGAAAGGGAAATGAGAGAGACAGAAGGAGACTTGTGGGTTGGAAAACAAAACAACTACAATTAATTTAATCAAAATAGTAACAATAGATAATATATGCAAGTATATGTAGAACCAGCACCAAAACCCAACCCCCCCTTGATAACTGTCACCATCCCCACTGATACTGCAACAGGAGGCCTCCAGCAGCAGATGGAAGTTGGACTCAGGGGGAGGGATCCTCAAGCTGGATTCAGGAGCAAAAGGCTGAAAGAAGCAGCAAAGATTGGCCCTTGAAAAGTAGAAGAGCAGGGAGAGAGAGAGAGAGAGTGCAGACGGATCTGCCCCTCAGCTTTATATTGAGAATGATGCGTATGAAATGGAATACTCAGTTGGTCAGTTTGGGGTCACCTGTCCTGTTCACTCCTTCCTGTAGGTGCAGACTTTTACTCTGCACCCTGCCCAGTATGAGTCACAGAAAAAAATAAATTCAGCAGTGGCCCTGGTTTAGATACCAATCCTCAGCAGTAAGCCCAAGCATTAGGCCTAGTCACTGCTGAAAGCAGGCACTGTTTCTAAAAAACATACTGCCAGCTTCAGAAATGCAGTTGCTGAAAGGAGCTGCAGGTGGAAAACAAGGCTGTTGAACAGAATCAGTTCCGTTCTAGCTCAGATCAGGACAACAGCATATAAAAAAAGTTAAGAGACGTGTTTTGTTGGGAATATAGTCTTTAAAGAAGTAAAGCAGATTCTGAAACTGTATTTTGGTTTGGTTTTATTTTAAATGTTTTGAACCTTCAGGCAACCTTTGCAACGTTAAAGTATTGTACAATATATGCGAGCAACAGTAGGTTATTTATGATGTTTACCATAAATTTCAAATGCTGTAAAATGACAGCGTTTAATGGTTTTGGCAGGATAAACCACGTAAACCCTTTGTGGAGACAAACAGAAACAAATGTTGCATCTTTTTTAGTCATGAATGGAGAGACACCTGTACTGACTTAGGGTGTGCATTTTGGTTATGATAAGATTGTATTGGAAGAATCTGCTGGTCACAGGAGATACAGTGTACCTGCATAATTCTGAAAGGGATGAAAGAAAACTAAAAATAGGCCAGAACATTTTGTTCAGTAACTAATAATTATGCACACACATCAGGAAGGACGCTGTAGTTAAGGTGAAATGTTTTTCTCAGGCTATTAGTAGTTATCCTGCTACAGAATAAACAGCAAATCACTTAGTATTTTATGCAGTATTTTAATCTTAAATTGCTTTGATCTCATATAAGTGAAGAAGGAATTTATGCTATTTGTAATATGTTGCTAATTCTTTCCTTTAAAGTACTGGACACAGATTTTTCTTCAACTACTTGTTCAATGCAGTTCTAAAACTGCATTTTACTCCGCTTAATTTTATGGTAGAGCAGTAGTTGTGTATTAAATTTGTCAGAAGTCATCTGTAACCTTAAGATGAGAAGAGGAAAAACAACATTTTGTTCATTATTTTTCTGAACTAGAAAAAAGTAAACCCAGACTTACAAGTAGAGGTAAAGCCCAGTATTCGAGCAAGAAAAATTCAAGAAGAAAAGATGAGGAAGCAGATGCAGAAAGAAGAATACTGGAGAAGGCGAGAAGAGGAAGAACGCTGGAGGATGGAAATGAGGTAATTCAGTCTATTTTATCAATGCATGAGACAAAGCTGCAGTCAGATTACCTAAAACCAACTCTACTTTTATAGTTATTTGTTTTGAATCATTGTTTTGATAACTTAAATTACGTTGTCATTATCCCTCTGGGGTTTCTGTTTGTTAGTGTTCAGTCCATCTGAGGAATGCAGATTTACTAGAATTATCTTGCTATAAATTCAGACCCATCTTCAAAATAACCGTTCATTTTAGTTACCATCTGAACTTCACTGGTATTGCATATTGCTACAAGAAATGAGTTATGAAACACAAGAATTTACATAGAATAGTTGCAAGTTTTAACTGCTGTATAAAAAGAACATTGATTGATGCACTTCAGGCGATATGAAGAGGACATGTACTGGAGGAGAATGGAGGAAGAGCAGCATCACTGGGATGACCGTCGCAGAATACCAGATGGAGGATATCCTCATGGTCCTCCAGGCCCTCTAGGCCTGCTGGGAGTTAGACCAGGAATGCCTCCTCAGCCCCAAGGACCAGCTGTAAGTTTCTTAACTTTAGGAAAAAAACTGCAATCATACTTAAAAGAAGGCACAGTGAAGAACTGCAAATTATTAATTGCTTCTTCAGTTGTTTCCAGTGTTTCTTAATGGATCTGGAAAAGTGAAGAATTATATGTTAATGAAACTGGATGCCTTAAAGGCAAATACTGTTTCCTCTGAAATACGAGTCACTCTGGACTTGTGTACTACTTTTCATTTTATTTAATTGCATTATGAAGATGTGTGGGTAAAAAGTAATTGGATCGTCAGTCTCAGGGTAATGGTTAGTAGTGGGCCATATGCTGTCTCGAGGTTGGTAACATGTGCAGGTTTAAACACAGGTTTATTCTGGTATTTCTTTCATTAGCACCCTGTCTATGATCTGAAAAGTAATGGATGGAGTGTAGATTCAAAAGGTTTGCAGCTGACATGAAACTGAATCAGTTTTGCTGTAGGAGAATAATTGATACCTTTGAGGGCATGGCTGCCATGCGGAGGAACCTGGGCAGACTGGAGGGATGGACAAATGGGAACTTTGTGCAATTCTGGAAGGACATAGTCCTCATTCTACACTTGGGAAAGGATAGCCCCTTGCACTGAGGAGCTGGGGAGCGACAAGTTGGATAACAGCCCTCCTGAAAGGGATATGAGGATCTTGGGAGATAGCAAGCTGAATGTGAGTCAACAGTGTGCACTGACAGCAGTGAAGGCCAACAGGATCCTGGGTTGTATTACAGGAGCATAATTAGTAGAAGGGAAGTGATCAGCTTTCATTAGACCCGGATTGCAATACCACACTCAGTTTTGAGCTTTTCAGTTCAAGAAATATACTATAAACTATAGCAGGTTCAGTGGGGGGCTACTGGGATGGTCAGGGCCTGAAATGTATGCCCCAGGAGGAGAAACTGAGGAATCTGGGCTTGTTCATTTGTCAAGAAGAGAGAGCTTCAGTGGCACTTAATCGTCTTCTAATACTTGTGCATTATAAAGACAGTGTGGCCAGGCTCTTAACAGTCTTGAGAGGATGAGATACAGCCAGCCTCATCTGAGATAAGAGATTCTGATTGAATACAGGAAATAATTTTTTTCACATAAATGTTGTACAGCCTCCGTCATGGAGCTGATTCAAGAATCAGCTGGATAAAGCCCTGAGAAACCACATATCATCTTACAGCTAACCATGGTTTGCATAGGAGGTTGGACTGGATGGCCTCCTGAGATCCCTTTGTATTTGAATTATGTGATTCTATGAAAGTAATCATGGATACTTTATTTTGCAGCAATATGCATATATCTCCTAGTTGATAGAAAGACAGTGTTTATGTTGGGGAGATACTTTTGGTCCTGGGATTTCATAATTTGTTTAATTTTGGTACATTTCAAATTTTTTTAGACATGATTGATTGTGATCAGTGTAAGTTGTTAAGGGACACTTCAGTTCATGTTTTGCTACATTTCAGCAGTTTGAGGTTTGAATATTGATTTGTTTAGCCAACAAATATTGATTTGTTTGGTCACTTATCATTTGGTCACTTATCATTTGGTCACTTATCATTTGGTCACTTATCATTTGGTCACTTATCATTTGGTCACTTATCATTTGGTCACTTATCATTTGGTCACTTATCATTTGGTCACTTATCATTTGGTCACTTATCATTTGGTCACTTATCATTTGGTCACTTATCATTTGGTCACTTATCATTTGGTCACTTATCATTTGGTCACTTATCATTTGGTCACTTATCATTTGGTCACTTATCATTTGGTCACTTATCATTTGGTCACTTATCATTTGGTCACTTATCATTTGGTCACTTATCATTTGGTCACTTATCATTTGGTCACTTATCATTTGGTCACTTATCATTTGGTCACTTATCATTTGGTCACTTATCATTTGGTCACTTATCATTTGGTCACTTATCATTTGGTCACTTATCATTTGGTCACTTATCATTTGGTCACTTATCATTTGGTCACTTATCATTTGGTCACTTATCATTTGGTCACTTATCATTTGGTCACTTATCATTTGGTCACTTATCATTTGGTCACTTATCATTTGGTCACTTATCATTTGGTCACTTATCATTTGGTCACTTATCATTTGGTCACTTATCATTTGGTCACTTATCATTTGGTCACTTATCATTTGGTCACTTATCATTTGGTCACTTATCATTTGGTCACTTATCATTTGAACTTGGAAGTGAACCTAAATTTTAGAAATGCACTTTTTTATCTGTTTAGCCTCTACGCCGCCCTGACTCCTCTGATGACCGCTATGTGATGACCAAGCATGCTGCTATATATCCAACAGAGGAGGAACTTCAAGCAGTCCAAAAAATTGTTTCTATTACTGAGCGTGCTTTGAAACTTGTTTCTGACAGCATGACTGATCAGGAAAAAAGCAAGAACAAAGAGGGAGATGACAAAAAAGATAGCAGTAAAGACAGGTATTTTTTTAATTAGTTTTTAAGAATTCCATTGTTTGTTTCTGAAGTTTCTCCTTACACTGTTTTCAGTGCTTCCAGGAATTCTTATCTCTTTGGGTTTTGATACAGTATATGTTGCTATGGTCTCGAGGTGTGTGGAATACTATTTTGTTTCACTTTTCTATCTTCAGGATTAGCTTTAATGTTTTTACATTATTTTAAATGCAACTTTCAACTATATTTCACAGAGCCTTGAAGGGAGTTTTACGGGTAGGCGTTTTGGCTAAAGGTTTGCTACTCCGTGGAGACCGAAATGTCAGTCTTGTTTTGTTATGTGCTGAGAAGCCTTCAAAGACGTTACTCAGCCGTATTGCTGAAAATCTTCCCAAACAACTTGCAGTAAGTAGAATTTAGATTTTGGATTTGAATATTTGTAAAAATACTGTAAAATTCTGCCCTCGGTTCACATGTCTGCAAGGCTCCCTGTGCCATCTTTCTCAGGTCAGGTTCAGTTTCTTTCCATTTCTGAGTGTTGCCATCTGAATTCAGGGGCTAATGCTGCATGTTTTACTTTCTGTGTATTGTATCCGTAGAAGTGTCTAGGTGGTTTTGCTGGTAATATAGTATCAATCATAATTTAATAGATTTAATTTAATTGTGAAATAGAAGTGAACAGAAGAAAGGCTATTTTCCAGTTGCAGCAGCAATAGAGGTTATTTGTGCAGTATTACAGGAAACTTGCTGCGTGAAGGACAAAGTTCTCCATTAATGCAAGTCTGTTTGTACTTAAATCTTGTTTCCAGTTTGTATATATGTCACTGCTCTGTACCACAATTAATTAACTAAGTCTTGTGCATTGTTGTTTTTTTCAGTTTGGCGTTTAAAAAAAAAAATTACATGCAGTCTTAGATGATTTGGTGGAATTCATATAAACCATTTGTTGTATTTCCACAAGAAATGAAAGTATGGAATAAATTCTCTGCTGTCTGCTGAACAAAGACTGTCCACCATCGTTCTAGAATGCTTGTCACAGGATTAGTATTTCAGTACTGTCTGGTAAAATATTTGGCAGGCAGAACCAGTGGCATGGTAGAAGCTTTAGCAAGATCAGATTAATTAGAAAATTGTTCTGAGTTTCCTGTTGTTTGATGTAACAGAACAGAAAAAAAATTGGTCTTGATCTGGCTTTGTTTAGAAGTCACTTCCAGGTTGCAGAATAAGGTGACAGAGGCACCTACAACTTCCTTTTGATGAGAGTTTTGAATTACTAAATCTAGCTGCAAGAAGTGATTCAGAATAACTACCTTGTTAGTTCTCTTATGTTTTTTCCCTGATGTTTGTCTTGCCCTTACCATGTTGTGACAGTCATGTAGAGAATGTACCTAGCAGTACTTGCCCTCTAACTGCAAGCTTGAGGAGCAATCACTGCATGTGTGTACTTTAAAAAAGAGCTCCTATATTCTGGTGAAAAACAAATCCAGCTGACACTTTTAAGTGGCACTGAGGCTTTTCTTTATCTCAAACACTGTGAAGGTTGTTTTTTTTTATAACTGGCTTGTGTATGGATTTCACTTCTGGGTAGGTTTTTTCATGCTTGGTGATGACAGTGTATTTTCATTAGCGGTTTGAAAACGGTTTGCAAGTCTACATTATATCTTAAATGTGTATACTGCAATTTGTTTGAATACAAATCTGCTTCATATAATTAAATTGTGATTCTATCTTTCTGTTAAAAAGACTACATTGAAATCCCCTTTTCTTTCCTATACTTTCCTTGGCCACATGCTGACAGAAATTTCTGTTTCTTGATATTTAGGTAATAAGTCCTGAGAAGTATGATATAAAGTGTGCAGTCCCAGAAGCGGCAATAATTTTAAATTCATGTGTGGAACCCAAAATGCAAGTTACTATCACGCTGACATCTCCAGTCATTCGAGAGGAGAACATGAGGGATGGAGGTTGGGAAGCTGTTAAAGATACTATTTTTTTCTCACCCATTTTTTTTTTATGTTAATCTATTCTGCTTAAGATGGCATTAAGGTCCTGGAAGGCAACATGCTGGCACATGTGTTTGTTCAAAACCTTGTTTTTCAACAACCAGTCTCAGTAGAGAACAGTTGCATAAAATAAATGCTTGTATGATGCATTTATTTAATTTTTAAAATTTCTAACTTTTTGTCCAACCTCAGCTTTCTGGAAAAGGTACAAACTTCACTATTTTTTCCTCTCTTATAGACTTATGTGGAAAACTAAGTATTTTATAGCAAGTGGCTATAAACGGGCTTTCTAGAGCATTCTTGCCTTAAGAGAAAGATTGGTTTTTGGGATTAAACTGATCAGTATTACCATCTCTTACACATTCCAAATAGCAGCACTACTTAAAATGCACTTATATAATACTTTTGATGGTAACAGTGCTTCTAACTTTGAAAGGTGATGCGATTTTTTCCAGCTTTCTGAGGTTGCTTTTTGGTCTGGAGTGCTTTTTGAGTATATCTAGGCTCCTGGTATTACAATCAGTCTTCTGTCTAACTGGCAAACCTACACTAGTACAATAACTAATGGCTTTGTTGTTGAGCTGAAGCAGAAGGTGGAGCTGGTAAATCAATTTACATTTCTGAAGTCCACAGTTCATCTGGTGCCAGCAGTGTTGCTTTGGGGTCTCCTCTGTAGCCCTTTCATAGCTCCAAAAGCTTTTAAGCCAACGAGCATGGTTAATGTCTGCAGTACATAGGTTCTTTTTATTTATGGGTCAGATAAAATTAACTTTTGTTTCCTTTTAATCCTGTATTTTCATTATTGAAAGATATCATGGCAAACAGGGTTCTGGTGTTTGACAGTGAACCTACAAACAGGAAATCTGAGGCTATTTTAAGACTTCTCATATGCAGGTTATAAAAAATTGTATGTGTGTATGTATACATGTGCTTGTGTATATACGTATTTATATAAGCCACGGAGGTTTGTTTATTTTATCGTATCATTACGTGTCCTCTAAAATACTTGAGGCTTTTATACTGTATTAGTAGATGTCCTGTAGCTATGACTAGTGCCTTGTAAGCAAGCTATGTTAACAAAGTCGTCCTGCATAATCAGAAGGAAAAATTTCAAGATGCGTCCTCTGGCTTGGATGACTTCTTAGTAGTCTTTAGAGTGCTTTGTGCATGATATTTAAGCTGTGCATATTATTCCCAGCTATAAAGACTTTGTACATGTACTGTCACACCCAACCTATTTTACGGGGGTCTTTTGTGATCTAAGTGTAACATGCCTCTTAGTTTGTCTGTGCTGAATTCAACTTTGTGTATTATTTAAGTTTACTTACAAGTAAACTTACTTAAACTTTATTTAAGAATACTTCAACTTAAAAGATTTGATTATTAAACTAGATTAACCATTAAATGAAGTTATCCTTAAACATTATGTTTATTTCTTCATTTACTATGCCAAAGTCTAGTACTTAATTTCAATTAGGATTTCTGGCCTAAATTTCTATGATGTGAACTAGTAATAAAATAAATTTCAAATTACTACCATTAATCCCTTAATTTATGCCACCTAAAGGAAACAAATCTGTATTTTTGTCTGACCCACACTGGAGTTAAAATGATCATTGTGAGTTTATTCACTGCTGAATGCAATGCTGCCTGTAGGCAAGCAAAATCAAGTTAGATTTCTCTTCCAAGACACTGAGCAGTATAAAATGGATGTGCAGAAAAGTTCACTTTTGAAACTAGAGCAAATAGAAGTCTGAATTGCAAATTATTGCAACAAAGAAGGCCTTATTATGAAGACTGCTGCTTATTTGCTGCAGAGTAACAGTATGTGTTCGTGTTTTTTCCTACTGCAGCTTCTCGTGCTCTGTGTCTTACAATGGTTTGAAGTTATAATTTTTTTTAGCCTGGTTGGGGAGCTAGTTCAGGTGATAAGGAAGGCTTTACCGGAAGAACCAGTTCAAGTAAAGATGAGACTGAGACTTGCACGTGGAGTAGAATTGTGTTTGGTGTGTAATAAATAATACATTTACATGATAAAAGGCTAAAAAAAAAAAAAATACAGTAAAATAAACTTGTTAACCGCATAGCTACTGTTTCTTACAGTGTTGTGTGTTTGACAGGTTGCTGAATCTGATATATTCAAAGTGCTCTAACCCCTGCTGTGGAACCTTTCCTTCAGCAAACAAAGTGTACATACTTACAAACACATATATGTGAGCGCGTGTGTCTTTTTATCCTTAGCTAACAGCCCCGGTCCAAAGCCTTCTAGCAGAGGGACTTGATTCCTGTCAGGGGTTGCTGCCAAGACATCGGAAGGATTTTTGACCAAGGTTTTCTAAAGCTCAGTGTCACACCTGCCATGCTTTACAAAGGAGGGGGTTTGGATGCATAGTCCTAGCATCTACTGTTACTTGGTGGTTTTTGTTTTGTTTTTTTTTCCTTTTTGTCCTTGTCTCTCTCCTAGAATTAAGCAGTGTTCACACTAGTCTTGAAATAGTTGACTGGGTAAAATGTATTTCACATAATAAAACTTAACAAAATTGATACACCTGTTAATTTTGAATGAAAAAGTAGTGTGGACACAGCATGTCTAACTGAAGATTAACCCCTTATATTTAGGCTAGGGTTAAGTTATAAAGGGTAAGAATCTGTACTTGCATTTTGTAAAATAATTCCATTATTGTCTTACCTTAACAGAGTGGTACGTTAGGCATATGAATTTAGATAAATAGTCTTTAAGGGGTTAATCCTGAAATGTGAAACAGATGCAAAAATCCACAGATTAAATATGGTGAGAATTTCCTTGATATATTTTTCAGTCAATGTATTATTCTCAGTGCAGTAGGTGCCTTGCAACTTCTGACTTAGAGTCTTTAAGTTTCAAGGATATTCATATGGTAGCTGTTTGTAGCACATTTTAGATGAGTAAGATTCTTTTATGTGCATTTAAATTGTAATTCTTTATAGTAAAATTATTTTCCAAATTCAAGTTTTTCCAAGCTAGAAGTAATCGGAGTTTCAAATTACATAATGAATTATTGTGCTAAAAGTTGCACAATGTCAGCTATTTGCATATTAGTTTTAGAAGAAGGCAAATGACTGACTGATTAGGCTACTAGACCCAGCAACTGGTGTTTTTGCTTTTAATTTCTCAAACTTTGCCATTTTTTCCTCCTGTGGGTTTTCTCTAAATGTACGCCTTATCTCTTACATCCAGGTTGTACTTATTTCATCAGTTATCTTATCTGGCACCTCTCTTGTATAGGTTGGGTTGGGTGTGGTTTTGTCTTTTTTAATTTTCTTTTAAAGGAAATACCACTTTATATGTCTTCATTTGCTCTATAAATGCTTTGTTAGTGAAGATTTTCATCTTTCCACTTTAACATATAGTCCATAAATTTTAATATCTGTGCGAGAAGATACCTCTGTTCTTCTCAACTTTGTTCTCATTTTGAAGTATTTGCCTTTTAGCCCTTGGCAGAGCAATGGGACTATCCTATAAAAAAATAAATTATTATATTGCTAAATTCTACCACCATGTTAATTCATGGACTTTTAACTCTCTGTATAGTAAAATATCCTACTGTTTATTTTTTATTTGTGTACAATAGGTGGTTTCAGAACTGTCTTTTTGCAGCATCCCTAAAACCTGCTCATTGCAAGCATGTTTCAGGAATCTCTATATGTATTTTCTAAATTTATTCTCTTGACTTACTTAAATTAATATCTTGCTGGTGTATTACCAGTTATGCCACCAGTATACTTTGTTACTAGTCATAATAGCCAGTTTCATAATTAGTAAAACAAAGAACTTCTGAAGCTGATGACTGCATTATATCCATGCAATTTTTAAGTAACCCAAGGATACCATTTCATTGTTCAGTGGTTCCAATTACATTGATTAAACCACTTCTGAAAGGGCCTGTGGCCTCTTCCTTTTTCGTAACAAAGCAGTCAGCCTAGTAATTATATAATTTTCTGATTAAATATACAAGATCTACTGTATTCTTTACCTTTCAGACATTCTGCCTTGTTTTTTAAACTGTTCCTTGCTTTTCTTTTTCCTGCTCGATCTTAAGTAAAGCAGTCCCTTTTCAGATACTCCCTTGCATCCTAAATGATATTGCAGTACATATATTATAGGCTGAGGAATTTTATGTAGATGAGTAAGAAAGAGGGTACTAGAAAGTAAGGGAATGCTAATACTGAGAACATTTTACATTCCTTTACTCAGGTTTTAAAGCAAAATAATTTCAAGTTTAAGGAATGATTAAAAAAAAAATCATTACTAAACATCTAGTGATTTTAAGATTTGTTCTACTTAGTTTTTCTTTTAAGAATAAGTCCCAAATAACACATGACCTTTAAAATTTACAAGAAACTTAAGTTTCAATGTCTCTACTTTGTTAAAGTGGATTTTTGTGCTCCTTCTGTCTTGTGTTCTCTGTGCTGGTGCACTGTGTCCAACCATCCTTCCTACAGTACTTAATTTTAGGGGAAATGTGTTTTTTCCAGTGTTAGTTTAAAGGAATACTACGCATTGTGTAATCTGCAATGCATTTGAAAATAACCTCAGAGCTAAAGTACAATATGCTCTTGATCTCCTACTGGATTGATGCCTAATCCGAATTGAATGGCTTTTCTTGAACATTTACATTTGTTATTCAAGGGTTTAAACTTTAAATGGCACGTGTGACATTGAAGCTACTTTAAAGAAGTGTCTTGCTCACCTGGTCAAACACCCATTCCTCACTGCATTTTGCCAATTCAATCCATTTTAGATGTAACCTCGGGTATGGTGAAAGACCCACCGGACGTCTTGGACAGGCAAAAATGCCTTGACGCTCTGGCTGCTCTACGCCACGCTAAGTGGTTCCAGGTTCGGAACATAATTTTACTTTCTTCTTGTAGCCTTATGAGAGATTAGCTCAGTTGCAATATAAATGTTTAATTGTGTGAAAACACTCGGCATTGTTCATGCTAATAATACGTCATATTTTTCTGGTCCCTAAATTTAAATGTAGAAGATTGAGTATGGAGGAACTGCTTTATGCAGTTATTGCTCATTTGACTTGGATTTTTTTTTTCTGGTTATTGAGAAGGCGATATTGGAAGCTTGACTCACTTGGGGTGATCATTTGTTGTATATTTGTTATATATTCCATAAGGCTGCAGAGTAACTTTGCTTTAAATAATGGAATATGTGTTTAAAGCTTTGTGTTTAGATTAAAGACTTTTTTTCCTATTTCTTTAAGTGCGTTAAGTGTAGAGAATGAAAGGTGAGAAACAACTGTTTGGTTTAGTGACTTTGCATTCTGGCAAAGGCACAATAAAGAAACCAAACAGATTCCCTTGACCTTTCAGTCTCTATACCTATTTCTTAGATCTTTATCCTTTTTATTTGTAATATAGAAAGCTACTGTATTTATTGTTACAAGTGAACATAGGTCAAAGTGTACAGGGGATCAAGAAATGTTATTCTTGTATAACCTGTGCACTTTGACTTCCACCACCTTCAATTACTAACCCTATATAAAATACTGCTGTAAATGGCAGCTCATGGAATAAAGTTGTAGAATGATTTGTTTCAGTCTTGCATCTGAGCTTCCATTGAACAGTGGTGTTTTAGTCTTTCAACAAGTCCTATTTGCTGTAGGTGCTGGGATTAATTAATTTGATTTTGTATTGCTCTCAAGGCTAGAGCTAATGGTCTGCAGTCCTGTGTGATTATCATACGTATTCTTCGTGATCTCTGTCAGCGGGTTCCAACTTGGTCTGATTTTCCGAGCTGGGTGAGTAACATTCTTTTGAATGAGTCTTTGTAATACACATGGTCTGCCAAGTAAAGCATATGGAAGCGTTACTACAGTTTTACGTGTTGGCCTTCTTAAGGAGTCATGTAGGGTTTTGTTTGGGTTTTTTTGTTGGCTTAGGGTTTTTGTTTGGTTTGGTTTTTTACCCAACAAATAATCCAGATTCTCTCTAAAAATTTAATTTTCTGAGGTTTTGTCATTTGGTTCCCCCCCCCCCCGCCAAAGGAATTTTATTGTTCTTTAGTGTCCTTTGTGGGTAGCATTCTTTGTTCTAGATTTTAGCTTTTTTTCCCCTTTACTCTGTATAAATGGATCTGTTTTTTTCTAACCACCTACTCTGAATTGTATTAAATTTAC
Organism: Galbula dea; assembly: GCA_013399015.1. Taxonomy (NCBI): domain Eukaryota; kingdom Metazoa; phylum Chordata; class Aves; order Piciformes; family Galbulidae; genus Galbula; species Galbula dea. The sequence continues at coordinate 64,994 of VWZX01000713.1, forward strand.
TGAAAGTCATTTAAAATAGTCAGCTGTGCCCAGCTAGTTCTCTGATAACAGAAAGGCTACTTGAAAGAATAAATCACAGTAACTCCTCTGATCATTAATATGTCCCTTCTGCAAGATTAAATCCCCCACAGTACTTCAGTAGAGTCTGTGGATGTATCACTGTAAACATTTTAGTCAGTGTCACTTGGATCCCCAGGTTGTACTGGGTTACCTTTCTTACTTCTTACAGCCAGGTGTTCTTGGAGCATTCCTTTTGCACTAACTATCTTAAGTGATGCTCTCCAGGAGTGTAACTCGTGCTCCAAATGTTAACAGATTTTCAGTCCGTGGACTGGAAAAAGTTAGTCTGAAACAAAATCTCTGAAGCAAGTATCATGTGGAAGTAAACTAAACTCTGGCTGTGCTGTTTCACAGACCAAATCCTGTTGCACTGTGCTGCCTCCTTTCTAGTTTCAGCAGGAAGCACGCTAACAGTGTTGAGATGGTTTTTGAACAGTTGGCATTATTTCAGTGAGAACTGATTGCAACTGTAGTAAGCTTGAAGACAGTTTTGTTACATTACTCATGATAATTTTTACTGCTTCTGGAAAAAAATGTGGAGCAGATATTTCTGGTTTTAAAATATCTAAAGTAAAAGGAAAAAAAAAGCAGTATCAGTTTCTGTGCTGCATTTCATGAAAGATACATAGTACAAATATTGCTTAAAATAAGCTAAGAAGTATGTAAGTTCATAAGCAAAAAGAATAAACCCTGATATACTTTTAGAAAAGCATCCTTAGAATTATTACAACACACAGCAGAGATATATAGATGAAGAACAAGGGTTGTAGTTTCTTATTTTTTCACATTATCTGTTCTAAGGCACATCCAGAATGGAAGGGAGGTATGAAGCGCTGTGTCAGGCCAAGCTGTGTCTCAGTTCTCTTTAGGAGTGATTCTGACTCCTGGTACCTGATACTTGTCAGTGACATGGATCAGCATTGAAGTCTGGCCCATTGGCGAAGTCTTATTGCTAAAAACAATGACAGAATGAAAATGGTGATTTTAAATATATGTAATATCTGCCAGTCACAGATGGACTTCCATAAATTGAAGAAGTACACTTTCCTGGATACAGAACTTCTCCTACCCTATATGCTAGAAGTCTGTTACAAACCAAAGAGATGCCAGAACATTTCAAAAACAATCTTTAAGTAGTTGTAAAAATATAAAGTGTTAGGAAGTCTAAATATGGACATTAGTAGCACCCTCTTTATGTACCTAAAAAGAATAACTAATTTAGAAGGGTTTTGTCAAGTCCCTTCAAGTTAGAAAGAACTTGATTTTTCAAAGCTGAAATCCAGCCTTTTGTGCACATAAACACCTTGGCATCATAATTCACATTTTCCTAGGATTAAGTTCTAGAATTTAGTGTATTGTATGAGAATCCAAAAGAACTAGACTTAAGTGAATGCAAAAACATGATCTGCCTTTTTTTCTTTCCTGCTGTATTTTACTTCATATTCAAAATCAGCTAAATTACTGTAACTAAATCGTGAGTGATACAGTGGGAGTATGGAAATACCGTGCTCAAGAATTGAAATTTGTCAGTTCAGTGAAGCTAAAATAGAAAGGAATGGGTATCCTTACTGAAGGATTGTTATCAACGTTGCCTGTAGTTACTTGCATGCATCAGGATGTGTATTTACCCTTGGAAAGGAAAGATAAAAGGCCACATTTGGAGAACTGTAAGCTTGCGGGGGGGACCAAAAAAACAAACCCCTCAAAAACCAAGAGGGGAGGCATCATCTGAGAATTAAGATGGCCTAAGAGGCAGTATTGAAACATCCATTTAATACTGGAAAGCCTCAGGAAAGCTGTTCTTTTGCAAACATCTTTTATAGCTTTTTCTGGAAAACATAGCATCTAACAAAAGTGAACAGTGGAAGTACTTACAGAAAGAACAATATTTAAAATACAGCTAATAATTGAAATCATTTAAAATAATTTAAGAAACTTTAGATTTTAGAACACCTGTTTTTTGTCAAGGTTTTTTTACAGTTGTTCAACATCTGAGTTAGTGTTAGGCTATATTCAAGAGAAAACTTGCTGTGAACTTCAGTTTTACTACACTGAAGAACTAGCAACCACTTAAACATTAAAACATCAAAAGATCATGAAGCTTTGATCCTTTAAGTTTTTGTACTCTTGTAGAAAAAAATATTTTTCCATAGCATCCTATAAATTTCATTAAATATACTCTGTTCTGTTCATTTGTGTGGCTGATAGATGTTGGTGACCCACCATGTTCCTTTCCATAATTTCTCAAAAAATAGTTGGACAAGTTGTCTAACTGCATATATATGCTATTACATTTTCTATGAAACTTTTGAACAACTTGTGGTGAGAAGAAGCATATCAGTATCAATACTTGATCTTGCACCAGCTTTCTTTTTATTCCTTTATATAAAATACCTGTTGGTGTTTGGGGTTTTTTTTCCATTTTAACTGGAAATGTTCTAGAATGTGTTCTTCAAAATTCTGGATTCAGAGTTCTGTACTGAACAGCGGTAGCAGCTTTCTTTTTCTGTATTGGCTGGATTTTCTTATTGTTGGTCTAGGCTATGGAGTTGCTTGTAGAAAAAGCAATTAGCAGCGCTACTGGACCACAGAGTCCTGGGGATGCACTGAGAAGAGTTTTTGAGTGTATATCTTCAGGAATCATTCTTAAAGGCAAGTTACATTTGCTCAGTGTCTGTATGCTTATGCATATATAATGTGAAATCTGTAGTCTTGGCTGAAGTGAGGTAGAGATATGCTACTCATTACCTTGACCATTTTAGGTGGTCCTGGCCTTCTGGATCCTTGTGAAAAAGATCCTTTTGATACACTTGCTGTAATGACAGATCAGCAGCGAGAGGATATTACTTCGAGTGCACAGGTAGGGAAACATATGTGTGAAATAATTAAATTTGATGGCTGAGTTTTGGAGTGTTTTGTTGTTGTTTGGTTTTGGTTATTTTAATGGAGCTGCATGGTGCACATATATTTCCCTTTCTTAGAATCACAGAATGTTAGGGGTCGGATACAATCCGGTCTTACCAGTCCTAAGGTAGGAAGTGAACATGTCACAAGAGAGAGTGTGCAGCAGTGTTTATTTTTGCACTAAAATTAACATATTTTTCTGAGAAGTCTGAAGCACTCACATCTGTATATGTATATCTGTAAAGGTGTTCACTCTGCAGCAGTGTTATTAGATTTTATATTACATTGGCATTTAATACCTTATAAATAAATTTGTGGAGGTTAATTTCATATTTATTGTATCCACTTAGAGCGTTGGCTATTCATTCTTGCAGTTTTAAGAGCTTACTGCCCCTACCTATTCATTTGATCCTGTTGCTAAAGATTACTAACATATAATGAGATATGTGACAAGCCTTGGCTGCTTCAGTCCAGCAGATAAAACACATGTACATTATTTTTTAGCTCAGAGGATGTCTTTTGTACAGAAATATTTTGAACAGAAGTAGCAAATGTGACATACGCATTTTATTGTGTTGACTTTGTTGGGAGAAGGAAGGAGGGGATAACGAGGACTAAGGATAAGAACATAAACCACCGACGTTCTTCATTGTTTGACGAAGTACTCAAAATGAATATTTCCTTCTAACGAAAATACCTTCTTTCTACCCTTTTTCTAGTTTGCACTGAGACTCCTTGCATTCCGTCAAATACACAAAGTTTTGGGAACGGATCTGTTACCACAGATGAATCAACGCTTCAACATCCATAATAATCGTAAAAGGAGAAGGGACAGTGATGGGGTTGATGGATTTGAAGCAGAGGGAAAAAAGGACAAAAAAGATTATGATAACTTTTAAAAATGTTTGTCATCAGTGCTAGGATTAAAGGTGATAAAAAGTCCATTTGTTGCCTTGCTTTTATTTCATTCATAATAACGTCTGTTTAAAGCATCCAAAACTATCTTAGAAATTAGATTCGGAGGAGAACAACCTAGCTCTTCTATGAGATTCTGAATATTTTAACGGATGTACTCTACCAGACTTAATTATGGATGCAAATGAAAGACGCAAATGGAAACCGTTGTCGTAGGAAAAATAATTCTCTCATTGCATTCTCTTCAAATGTGTCGCTAACTTTAACTTTTCTTCTTTATTTTCTTCTTTTTATTAACAAGTGTGTTGTCTTCTTAACTGTATTTAATGCCTCATTTGTGCTTCTGTTGCTATGTGTATTTTGACTTTTTATTTAGAAGGTTTTTGTTTGCCTTTTGTTTGACACTAGTTGTATGAGTTACTTTGTGGTAAATAGTATAAACTGTTCCCCTCCCAATTAATATTTTGCAAAACTTTTTTTTGTAAAGTGAGACTGCAGGATTATGGTTTTTTTCTAAATGTGAAGGGATTACAACACACAATTATCCTGCCATTTGAGTGCTCAGAATTAAATGTTTTTGCCAATCTTGTGGCATTTGTCTCCTTAGTGTGATATAACGGTGTAATTAAGACAAATTTGTGTTAACCTAATAAGTTTGCTGTTAGTTGTGCATTAGCAATATAAAAGCTAATATATACAGTATGGTCTTGCAACAGTTATAAAGCCGCTGCATAATTGATCAAAGTTTTGCATGATGTTTCTGATTTTAATAGAAGGGCTTTTCAAACTACCATTTTAGGTTAAATGCGTAGGTCTTTGTATGATTGACTTCATGACATAGCAAGGCCAACAAAATGAACTTTCTGAATTTCTTTTCTCAATGTACAAAAAAAAGCAGGCATTTCCCATTTAGACAAAGTTAGTCATTCTTTTCAGTCAATTTTGTTGATATATTAATGCCTCTCAGCCCTTAAAATAATTGTTTGTCATATTGGTGCCTGTGAGGTTATTCCTTATAGCTTCTCCTGTATAAACTTTCTGTGATTTTTTTTTTTCAATACCTTAAATTTTGAAAATGAAGTATTACTGAAAGGTGAAGGTTATCAAAGAAAAAAACCCAGAAAATTATTTGATGTGGCTATAGTGTATGCTTATGTCTCTTTCAAAAAGCTAAATATAGCAGTGATGTAAGTAAGGTGACATCATACTGTTGACGTATGCTCTGGATCACAGGTGTGATTTGTTGTCACAGCACTACAGTGGAATACACAATAAAACCTAAACTTTATTAAATGACTAAAATTCATTATACACTGGAAACTGGAGTTTCACTCATTCTGTTCAGTGTGTGTAACGCCTTGTTGCAAACCCACAAAACACAGATTAATGTAGACTTAACATTCCGGTAACTACTTTATTGATGGCTGTAGGACAGTATCACACATTCATTACAAACATAATTTGTTATTTCTGATACCATTCAGTAACAAAGACCTTTTGTTCCGTTATGAGGTCAAATTTATCTTTGACCTTTTTAATAAGTAACTTTTGGGAGCAGGGGGATATTTCTGTTTGCAGCAGCTACTGCTAACAGCATGAGCCTAGAGAATAAAAATACAGTGTTTTAGAAGAATTGAGGGAGTCTAAAGACTTAAATAAAAAATGTAATACAGTTCTTCAAGCATCAGAGTGCAATTTTTAAAGGAGTGATTATTAGTGGTTAGCAATTAAAAGGAAAGCTTTCTCATTGCAGGAAAGATTTCTTACTAATTTCAGCGTCAGAAAACAGAAATGCTTTAGAGTTACTTAAAATAAGTAAATATTATACTAGTTTCTGTTGTCCAGACTTTTTGCATAGCTCCAAGCATATGCTTGTTCTTGCTTTTCTTAAGAGGCTATCTTGCTGCCATTGTGTCTAGTTAGCCATTAGTATTTATTTTGAAAGTTGCAGGTGCTATTCATGTGGCTAGTTCAACTGCATACCAAAGTTTCTGTCCTCATAGAGCAAAATTGTTTGTTCAGGCATGTGACCCTAAAATTTAGCATTAAAAAGGTCAAACATGTAGTTTGGATTTCCTGTATTTTTGCTTTACTGGCTTTTACCTCTTACCAGTTTCTGGATCTTTTGAAATACTGTATACTTTACAGGGATTCCACATTAAATATGAAGCTGTGACCATATTTTTGCTCTGTGTGGTGAAGAGTGACTTTGCAGTTTGTTTCTGATTTTCCTGTCTGTTTTGATGGGCTGTTTGAGGTAGTTTCTGACTTTTGTTGATATAAGAAGAATGGAAAAACAAGGTTTTAGAAAGTACAGAGCCAGCTTTGACTTTATATGTTACACTGTGTGTATAGGAAGAGAAAACTGAGACCCAAGTGAGCAATTTATGAGCAAGTAACCATTTAATATCCTGTGTTTTGGTAATGCTAATGGTCTACTAATAAGCAGTGTTTGCATTTTTTATTCAGCAACGCTGTGTGTTAAATCTCAAAATCCCAAACAACATGGTCATCATACAAAAAAGACATGTACACAGCAAGAATTTTCCCCTCAGTGCTCACCTTAAAAGAACAGTTTGTGAAAGTGTGAGCTGTTCCTTTTTGAAGCTTTTTCAAAGTTTGACTTGTAAGCCTAGTTTATAAATGTGTCCTGTCTGTGAGCAGTGTGATTTCACATGGATTCCTGTATAGAGGCATTGCTAAAAAATAAAGTCTATTGGACATACTCCATCGACTTCTTGCCCTTTTATGAAATTCTAGATGACTTATTAAATCTTACAGAGCTAATGAATATGATGGGTTCATTTGCTGCTCCTATTTTCAGATGTATTTTACTACTCAGAAGTGATTTATAATAGTTAAAATTGCTGTACTTAGCAAATTTCTGAGAGTTGGAATCAACTTTAAATATTCCTACAGCAATTCAAATTTATATTTAACATTGAATATCTACTCTTCTTTAGTCCATTAAATACTCATACAATGCCAAATTCATTTTTTTTATTAAACAATTAAGACTTGTTTGGACTACTCATATAGATTTCAGTAGCATAGCATAAATAAGTGAGAGGGAAGTAGTAGACACAATTTGCGAACTGTTTTTTTCTACTTCACAGAATCACACAGAATCACAGAATATTAGGAGTTGGAAGGGACCTTGAAAGATCATCTAGTCCAACCCCCCTGCCACAGCAGGGTTCCCTAGACCAGGTCACACAGAAGTGCATCCAGATGGGTCTTGAATACCTCCAGAGAAGAAGACTCCACAACCTCCCTGGGCAGTCTGTTCCAGTGCTCTGGCATCCTCACTGGGAAAAAATTTCTGTGTGTGTTCACATGGAATCTCCTATGCTTCAACTTAAAACCATTGCCTCTTGTCCTGTCAATGGACGTCATTGAGAAGAGCCTGATCACATCCTCCTGACACCTGCCCTTCACATATCTAAAAGCATAGATGAGGTCACCTCTTAGTCTCCTCTTCTCCAAGCTAAAGAGACCCAGCTCCCTCAGCCTTTCCTCAGAAGGAACATGTTCCAGCCCCTTCATCATCTTGGTGGCTCTGTGCTGGACTCTTTCCAGCAGTTCCCTATGCTTCTTCACCAGAGGGGCCCAGATCTGGACACAGTATTCCAGATGTGGCCTCACCAGGGTAGAGTAAAGGGGGAGAAGAACCTCTCTTCACCTAGTGACCACAGACCCTTTCTAATACACCCCAGAATCCCATTGGCCCTCCTGGCCACCAGAGCACACTGCTGGCTCATGGTCATCCCTCCATCCACCAGGACCCCCAGATCCTTTTCACTTCTCTCTAACAGGTCAGTCCCCAACCTATACTGATCCATGGGGTTGGTCTTTCCCAGCTACAAGACTCGACACTTGGCCTTACTGAATCTCATTCAATTTCTCCCTGCCCAACTCTCCAGCCTGTCTTAAGTCTCGCTGAATGGCAGCACAACCCTCCGGTGTGTCAGCCATTCCACCCAGTTTAGTGTCATCAGCAAACTTGCTGAGAGCACACTCTGTTCCCTCATCCAGGTCATCCAGGTTCAGCTTAGCTTAAATACTTTCATATCCTATCTGCATCAGCCCTATTTCAGGTTGATACCCAAATTCCAAAGAAATGTACCACACTACTGGGATGAATAGGTCCAGAAGATTTCTAAAACGCCTAGATTATAGCTTTCAGGTACAGGTAGTAAGAGAACTGACAAGGAAAGGGGAGCCCTCCTTGATTTGTTACTTGTCAACAGAGAGGGTCACAGTATGTTAAGAGTTGGAAGGGACCTTGAAAGATCATCTAGTCCAACCCCCCTGCCACAGAAGGATTCCCTAAGACTAGGTCACAACAAAGCTTCCCTGGCTGGGAATTGAACCTGGGTCCCAGCAGTGAGAGCACTGAATTCTAACCATTAGACCACTTCTTCTCCAACAATGGGAAGGGAACAAGGTGGAGGTGCCATCTGCACACAAACATGGAGAAAGGGGAACTACTTCAAAACTATGCATGAAAAGTACATCTTAGTGCCTTTCTGCATCCACTTCCTGAAAATACAGTTATGGCAAAATTGGAGATACTTGAAGTCAGGCTTCATCATAGAATTTTCAGAATTGGAAGGGACCTTAAAGCTCATCTAGTTCCAACCCCCCTGCCTGGCAGGGACACCTTCCACTAGATCAGGTTGCCCAGAGCCCCATCCAACCTTGCCTTAAAAGCTTCCAGGGATGGGGCTTCCACAACCTCTCTGGGCAAACTGTTCCAGTGTTTCACCACCCCCGTGGTGAAGAACTTCCTCCTAATAACTAACCTAAATCTACCCTCCTCTAGTTTGCATCCTTTCCCCCTGGTTCTATCACTACCTGACATCAAAACTAGAATCACTACGTAGCATCTAGATACTACTAGTATCGCTCCCTGGCATCATCATGGCCCTGTTAATCACTGAAAACCGTGCAATCTTTTACATGCATGATATATGAATGGTAGAAAGGAAAAATGGGTGACTAACAATATGGAATTATAAAAATATGAACATTTCTGTATATCTGGAGAGCAACATCAATACAAACAGAATGAGCCAGTTAGAAATTCATATGCAAAATGACTTGAAGTGTCTGAGGTGCTTTCAGAGGTTGCATATTTGTTTCCAGAATGATTTTAAGAGCTTTGAAACTATGAATTCTGGAAAACTGGGGCTGCAGTATGGTAACCTACTAGCTGGGAACTGCTTTGGAAGGACCTGTTTATTTTCCACCTTTCATTAATATTTCTTAGATGGTCTAGGATTAAACACTTTTTTGTTCCAGGGTATTGTACAGAATTCTTTCTAAACTTTAGTGACATAATCTAAGTAAATCAGATGTGCAGAATGACTCAATATTTCTCCTTGTCACACTGTTAAGAAATGGCTGAGATTAGAAATATACTTTACAAAGGTCTTGTAAGTGATGTGTTGATAGGTGGCTGTCTTGGTCACAGCAACCATAAAATGACTTTAAAATCTCTGGAGACAGGAGGAAAACTGCCAGCAAAACTTCTACTCTGGATCTGAGGGGAGAGCTGCCTTTGGGTGGCTCAGGGAACTCCTTAGTGTGGTCCCCTGGGAAAAAACTTTTGAAGGTGCTGGAGTCCATCAGAGTTGGTCAGTTTTTAAGTACCTTGTCCTGAGAGCACAGGAGCAGGCGATCCCTAAATGTCGGAAGTCAAGCAGGCAAGGCAGAAGGGCAGCTTGGCAAAGCAGGGAGCTTCTTCTGGAGATTAGGCAAAAAAATATGCATATAGCCAGTGGAAGCAGAGTCTGGTAACATGGGAGGTCTACAGAGAAGCTGTTCGCCACTGTAGAAAAAAAAAAATCTGTGCAGCTAAGGCCCAGTTAGAGTTGAAGCTGGCCAGTGCTGTGGGAGACAGTAAAAACAACTTTTTAAAATATGTTAATAATAAGAGGAAGACCAGGATGACATTNATATTTCTCCTTGTCACACTGTTAAGAAATGGCTGAGATTAGAAATATACTTTACAAAGGTCTTGTAAGTGATGTGTTGATAGGTGGCTGTCTTGGTCACAGCAACCATAAAATGACTTTAAAATCTCTGGAGACAGGAGGAAAACTGCCAGCAAAACTTCTACTCTGGATCTGAGGGGAGAGCTGCCTTTGGGTGGCTCAGGGAACTCCTTAGTGTGGTCCCCTGGGAAAAAACTTTTGAAGGTGCTGGAGTCCATCAGAGTTGGTCAGTTTTTAAGTACCTTGTCCTGAGAGCACAGGAGCAGGCGATCCCTAAATGTCGGAAGTCAAGCAGGCAAGGCAGAAGGGCAGCTTGGCAAAGCAGGGAGCTTCTTCTGGAGATTAGGCAAAAAAATATGCATATAGCCAGTGGAAGCAGAGTCTGGTAACATGGGAGGTCTACAGAGAAGCTGTTCGCCACTGTAGAAAAAAAAAAATCTGTGCAGCTAAGGCCCAGTTAGAGTTGAAGCTGGCCAGTGCTGGGGGAGACAGTAAAAACAACTTTTTAAAATATGTTAATAATAAGAGGAAGACCAGGATGACATTGGCCCATTACTAAATGGGGATGGTCACCTCACAAGCAGAAACATAGAGACAAGCATAGCCAGCATTGGTTTATGAAAGGGAAGTCACGCTTCACAAACTTGATTTCCTTTTATGACAAGATTACCTATCTAGTGGACCACGAGAGACAGTTGACGTCATCTTCTTGGACTTCAGTAAGGCTTTTGATACTGTCTCCCACAGCATCTTACTGGACAAAATGTCAAGTATACAGCTCAATAAGAACATCATGAGGTGGGTACACAAGTGGCTGAGGGGTCAAGCTCAAAGGGTTATAGTAAAAGGAGCTACATCAGACTGGCGACAGGTGATTAGGGGGTTCCACAGGGATCCATCTTAGGGCCAGTACTGTTTAACATCTTTATAAACTACTTGGATGCAGGACTTTAAGGCCTAATAAGTAAGTTTGCGGATGACAGCAAGCTGGGAGGTGCTGTTGACTCCAGTGAAGGCAGGGAGGCACTGCAGAAGGATGTAGATAGATCAGAGGACTGGGTGGTAACAAATCGCATGAAGTTTAGCAAGGGCAAGTGCTGGGTTCTGCACTTGGGAAGGGCAACCTGAAAACAACCTACCAGCTGGGGAATGAGAGGCTGGAAAGCAGCAATGCAGAAGGGGATCTGGGAGTTTTGAGTGATGATAAGTTAAATAAGAGTCAGCAGAGGGCGCTAGCAGACAACAAGAGGGTCCTGGGGTGCACCAAGCACTCCACTGCTAGCTGATTGAGAGAGGTACTAGTCCCACTTTACTCGGCACAGGTGCGGCCTCACATGGAGTACTGTGTGCAGTTTTGGGCACCACAGTACAAGAGAGACATGAAATTGTTGGAGAGCATCCGAAGGAGAGCCGCAAAGATGGTGAAGGGCATGGAGGGGAAAACTTATGAGGAAAGACTGAAATCACTTTGTCTGTTAAGCCTGGAGAAGAGGAGGCTGACGGGAGACCTCGTTTCAGTTTATAACTTCCACACAAGAGAGGGAGGAGGGGTGGGTGCTGACCTCTTCTCTCTGGTGACCAGTGAAAGGACCTGGGGGAACAGCATGAACTTGTGCCGGGGGAAATTCAGGCTGAATGTTAGGAAGAGGTTCTTTACCCAGAGACTGGTGGAGCATTGGAACAGGCTCCCCAGGGAGGCTGTCATGGCACCAACCCTCATGGAGTTAAAGCACTTGGACAATGCACTTAGGCAACATAGTGTGACTTTGGGGTTGTCCTATGCCTAAATAGGCGTTGGGCTTGATAATCCTTGTGGGTTCCTTCCAAGTTGGAAAATTCTGTGATACAAAGACATCAAGAAACTTCTATATCCTGTTATTGGATCCCAGAGAGAAGAGATAAACGCCTCCCTCTCCACTTTGCCTTCTCAGGAAGCTGTAGAGAGCAATGAGGTCACTCCTCAGCATCCTTCTTTCCACAATTCTCTGCCACTCATACAACATGCTTTCCAGCCCATTTGCCAACTTTTTTGCCCTCCTCAGGACACATTCAAGTCCCATCACATCCTTCTTAAATTCTGAAAGAAGACCTAGTCCAGCACCTGATTTGCCACTCATGCAGCAACAGCAGTGCTTCACAAAAAAAGAAGAAATAAGAACTACCAGGTGATTGAGGAGGTTGAGACTGAAACAGTTTTGGACAGCTGTTAATAAATATTACATGAAATGTCACTGCAAATGATCTAGGATGAAAGGGAGTGAAGGGAAGGATGAAGAGAAGGGACTGACCTTTCATGAGTCTGTCCTTCTTCACAGACAAAACTGTACATATGATGTCCGTGTCTTGTTGCCTTTCACATGAATAAAGAGGATAGTATTGAGGAGTGTGAGACCACATGTCTCCAAATACTTGGAAATCAAAATGTATGGTGCACATCCAAAAAAACCCAAACGAAACAAAACCCGTGCAGTTTTATGCAGCAAATCAACAGGCTCAGCTGGGCTAAAATTTGAAAGGTCTCTGTGTGTTCATGGCAGCAGAGAGCGCTGTGTTGTTAGCAGCAGCTTCCATTTGGAAGGGCAGAGTTAATTTTCACCTTGCTGTGACAAACTTGAAGTGAAAACTGTCACAATTCAGCTACTCCAGCATTCCTCTCTGTTGCCAAAGAATGCATTTTAAAAGAATTTAAAAATAAATTCTAAAAAAAGATGCAGCAAAGTTGCCACACAGCAAAATCAAATATGCAATCTCTGCTAGTGCATAGGAACAGAGCAGCTGTTAGAAACACAGTCAAGACTATCTCATGCATAAATTACAAGTTATTACTTATGGGGGTAAAGAAACTAAGTATTTCAGAGTAGGCATACTACTCTGAAGGGAGAAGAGAGATTCAGTTTGTCCAGAGTCATTGGGAGGCTGCAAAGAAGAAATAAGCTATAGAAGTTCTCCCAGGTAAAGATTCCCGCTGAGGAAAGCAACCTGAGAATGAGGTTATAGAAGAAAACTTGAGAAAATGTGTCAGAAGACTATCTTTGTCAAACCATGGGAAACAGGAGGAAAGAGACATTTCAAATGCAGTTCTGTCAGGAGATAGTGTGCTTTTTTGTTTGCTTGCATTCATTTCTTAAGAAACTCCTTGTAGATGCTGTCAGAGGTGACTTCAGGACAACAGATTCAGGATAATCATTCCTCATATGACGGTGATAAATCATAAGCCAGGATTCCAGGATTCTTCAACCAATGTCCCCAGCATGTTCTCCAGTAGATCCAAAGACATGCCAATTCACAAGCTATGTGACAAATTCAGAGCTTGTCTTATAGGAGTAGCCAGGGCTGAAGTGTTTCCCAAGGAGCAGTGAAGCAGAGAGGGAGAAACAGACCTGAAAACCAAGGGCTTAGAACAAAGTCCACCCAAGAAACTTCCACTGATCCTCTGCAGTTTTATATATTCTCTCCGAAGAATATATACAGATAGTCCCTCTACCAATGTCACCCATTCATCAGAAAAAAAATACAGGATTTAAAATAAATTGTTTCCTTGGAAAATCATTCTGGAGTTCTGGAAGTGCAGGTGAGTTCTGGAGTCCCAGAGACAAATGTTTCCAAATACCCATCAGACACTCAGGCATGCTGAGTTCCCATGCAGACATCAGTGTGAATGTTTCAATTCTACAAAGTTTGGTCAAGAAACTTTTTGAAGGCCTGGAGCTGAAAACCAGAGCAATTCCAGAGAAAATGTTCTAGCAGATCAAAGACAGTTACTAAAAGAGAAGAATATATGGTTTAATGGTATTTCTTTTACTAGATCTGCTGTTTCTACAAAGTTTGCTGCATCAAAGATTGGTTTGTCTTAGCCAGAGAAAGGTTTACCTTGCTTAAACAAAGGCCTTTGGGAGTCAAGAGCAAAAACAGAAAGCTGGAGAGAGCCTCTAGCCCAATGTTTGTGTTTTCTAATTAAGAAAGCATGTAGCTTTTCTTAAGGGTTAGGTTTGTGCCTGTTTGTTACATTATCTGGGCTGGATTTTTTAGCTAGAGCAGCTTTATGGTGAACTGGGGGTGACAGCATAAACATTTAGCTGGATGGCTTCTGTCAATACCTGACTTCTCTGATTAGTGACTCACACATGCATTTGTCATTAGGAAATCAAAGCTGAGAGTATGTCAATGACCTGATGGACAAAGTAAAAAGCACATTTTACCGCAGGCAGGCACTAGAAAACAATTTCCACTGCTAAAGGAAAGAACAAAAGAGACTGGACAGCACTAGCAACATCTTCAATTCACTGTGTGTATTTCTTCAAGAGAAGAGGCTACTGTCTAGACCTAATACTAAGTATTTCTTCTTATGGGTATGCTGGAACCTATCTGTTCTGTACCCTGTGACTCAGATGCTGGATGGTTCTTACTAGCTTCTTTTCTCCCAGAGAAGGAATCCTCATATCCAGTAGGAAGAGTATTGCAAGGAATGGCTATTTAACTGGGTGGACTAGATGGATAGCTGGAAGTCTTTCCCAAGGACTTCGCATCTTTATTGTATTGGAGAAGTTACTTGGGCAGAAAGAATCAGGACCACACAGTAACTCCAGCAAGGACCCCTTAGCAGCTTTTCCCCCTACACAGCTCAGAGATTGTCATCCAAACTGGGAGCTGAATGTTGCTCTTTTCTTTCCTGGGTTCATCCCAAGGCAGAAGGGTCAAGTCAAGCTCTTAGAAATCAGGAGGACCATATAGCTATTTATCATTCTTATTTTCTAAGAGCTCATGATCCTTAGCATCTTCTTTTGGACTACTTGCTGAGAAGAACTGAGGTTAAGAGGTGAGCCCTGACTTAACCTTATATCACATCCAGCCATTGTATAGGCTTTCTCCTGATATGGATGGGCTTTGGCTCACCCTTGGGTACCGTTAAGTGGAAGAAGTCTTCATCCTAACTCATGCGGAACCACAGCCTTTTGGAGTATAAAAAGAGGTTCATCACACAACAAAGAAGTCTGTGTGTGCCCATGAACATGTAATTGTGTTCAAGAGAGCTATAAAAATGTGGGGAACTTCCCTACCTCCTTGTATTCTTGTTTCTGCCACCCATGCTTCCTTGGGTGAGTATAGTCATTAGTTACTCACTTCCTCTTCTCCCACTTGTAGCTAAGAAAAGGAGGCGGTTTTGCTCTTAAGTGCGAGGTGCTTTGTTCCCTCAATTTTCACAGGTCTCAGAGCAATACTTTGTTTTCCATCCTCAAGTTTAAAACATGTAATTCTCAGCCGTGTCTCTATGACTAAACACTTTGGTCCAGGGCGTGTTCTCAGCAGTTAATACCTCTGTCCTACTCTTCATTATGTGCTTGTTAATTTAGTCTTGCATTATTCTGCATTCATGTTTTGGGACTTTATGCCCCAAAAGGCAGATAAAAATTCCTGGTAAGTGGTGAAATGTCCCCATGGTCCCTCTTTACGGCCTTTTACTATCTATATTATCATTTGACCATGACTTACAGTTTAGTTTTCTTCAGTATCTCTAAAAGGCTCTTGTAGAACAAAAACATTCAGTAATTAGGGGATGGATACAAAATTGCAATGGTCTGTATTGCTACCACTGAAGGAACTGCTGTTTGCTATCTGAGTCATAAACTGGTCATGTGGGACCTCCCAACTGTCTTTACTTAAGAAATAAAATGCATCTCTTCTACTATCTTCAGGGAGGACCTGGCCACATCGTGTCCCAGGACTGAGATGCAGGATGGTACAGGAATCAGAGCCAGAGCTTCCAGCCGGGAAAGCTGGATAGAGCTGGTTTCCCTTTCCTGCAGAAGACAAACACAAAACTTCCCCAAAGAGATTAGGTTTTCAAAATAGTGACTAGAGAATTCCACATAAAAATTGAAATACACAATACAATAAGAAAGAACAAAGACAAAAATAATTTATATCGGACAGCATTACATAATCTCTGACTATATACCTAGAAAATGAGAATGAAAACAGATGGTTATACTCCACAGCTCTAAATATTACCTTGGAGTTAATTATGAAGGTGTTACACTGTAAAGGATAAAATCTGAACCAAGTTTTGAAACTAATTCCCAAAGGACTCCTGAAAGTATCAAGAGATGAAAATGTCAATGTGAACCCAGTGCTAAAAGCACCAACTTGAGTAGAGCCCTTCTTTCATCTTCTTGTTTTTCTTCTATAGAAGTGTCTCAAATTCCATAAAGTGTGATGGTTTGGACCTGGCTTTCTGCCAAATACCCAAACCCACAGTGTAAGCTTTCTTCCCCCCTCCCCCCCCCGCTTCCTTCTCAGAGTAATGAAAAAACTATAGGACAATTAGAGAGTCCAAAATAATTAAATTATATGAAAGATTAATACATATATCTAAATAATACCACATACAAAGTAGATGGAACCTCCCAAAACACCCCCCTGGGAGGGGAAGGGGAAGGGGAAAGGGAGAGGAGAAGGGAAGAAGGGACAAGGGGAAAAAAGAAAACAGAGAGGAGAAACCGAAACAGATATGTGAGCTTAAAGAAAATAAATCTCAATACTACTATTCCTGAAGTGCAGGAAGCACTGCTCCCACGGCCTACAAGGCCTCACTCCCCCACATGGGCAGGACCAATAGCAGAGAACCTGCGTCTCTGAGTCCACCGGAAGGAAGAGAACGAGCAGGCTTCTGCTCTCCTTATTTATATTGCAAGTCACGTGAAATTGCATGGAATACTGGGAACCTCTGACCACTTCCCTGGTTACAAGCTGGCTACCAGGGAAGTGGCCTGGGCAAAACCATTATATTAAAGTTAATATATTTTCCTTTTAGAAGGAAATGATCTTAATGGGAGTAAAGCACTCATAGCTTCTGCCTGTTTTATAGGCAGACTGCTTTGCTGACCTTTCCCCAAAGGACATCGCAATACATTCATCATTTCCAATTTTTCCTTTGATAGTTTCCTGTAATCTGGTTTCTAGCTTCACTTAACTCTTCTCACATGCTGATTTCAACTACTTTAATGTGCTCTTATATTGTTTAATATACTAAGCCTGAACTGAGTTAATTGAACAATAGAAATAGGGAGCAGGAGGCCCAGCATGAATGACCAATCTCAGTATACTCAGGGTAAATCCAACACTTTTGGGACACCTCCTACCTTCTGAGCATGCATGGCCATCTATGATGCTGTGGGGTCAGACCAATTATGCATATACCAAAATTCTACATCCAAGGGCAATTGTTCTACTAATGCCGAGACAACTGTAAAAAAAATCAAAACAAAACAAAACAAAAATCCTACCCAAGGTAGCTTTTCTGGATAGAAGAAGACGATTGGGAAACCTTGGCAAATGGTAACTTTGTGGGATTCCCTTTCCAGCTGTGTCACCACTGGAAGCGCATTTACTAAAAGCAGTCTCCAGACCTGGATCCAGCCATGATGAGAGGTCAAAGCAGGAGCACAGGTACATAGTCCTGCCAGTGAATTACCACCCTGGAATGGAAGCTCTGTACGTATCTGTGCCTTTGCAGGTCTACAACAGGGCAAACACTCACTTCATTTTCTTCAAAAAGTGGAAATAAGGAGTAGAAATTCAGATGTAGTAATGCAAGTTTACTCAACACTCAGGAATGGCTTTTAATACTTAATTTTCTACACCTGCCCAACCTACCCCAACGCGCCCACAACACACAGTAACCTTCAACCCCTGCCCATCCTCATCTTGAGGACTCTCCAAGGCACTGACGTTTACAAAGCCCCAGTAACAGAAAAGCTGAAATGTGGTATAAAGCTGTGTTCAGTGATCATTGCCAATTGCACTCCAGATATTGTGCAGAACAATGGCTTATCCAGGCTACTCACTTCCCAGAGCCAAGGCAACCCTGATGAGGAAGACTGCCATAAAAGAAAACAGGAGATCCAAGTTGCTGTAGTTAAGAGGATCCCTGAAAGAAAACTGATAGAAAAGTCGTAAACAGCGCCTCTGTGGCTCCTCTCCTTCATCTGTTCCCAGCAAGCCTGCTCACAGCTGAGAATTCAGCCCAAAGAATTACTGAAATTAATGGCATGTAAGTTTTTTTAAACAGAGCAATCTCTGTTCATGGGAAGACCAAAGCTACTCTGTGAGCTTCCCTCCTGCAGACAGCTTTAAAGGTAAATTCTGTAACTATATTTTTAGAAAGAAGGCAGAATACCAGGATAAAATGAAGGCAGTGAAATGCCATGTTTTCCTCCCACCACAGACAAGCTAGAACTTGACTTTAAAAAAGTTTTACTCTTCTACATTTGCATGACTGCCATTGACATGTAATTCTAAAATATAAAATTGAATAAAAGTAAATGACACAGATTTATAAGCTCAACATAGAACAAGACTTCCCATTTAGAAGTACCATGGGAAAACAGATCTTGTTCATACACCATTATAGGAAGTTCAATTCATTGCAGAAATGATTTTAAGTCTTCATGGTGTAACAATAACTGTCTATTTTCCTCTTGAGGAGGGGGTGAGTCAAAAAAACACTACAGAGTAAAAATGCTGAAGGGAGGGAGCACATGATAATAAAAGTTGATACATAAATACATAAATGAGAGGTAGTAAATGACTACGGGCAGAGTGTAAGGATGAGGTGGGAAAGGAGGACACTCAGAAAAGCAAACTTCAGCCTGGCCAAGCTGGTTTCCCAAGGTGCCATGAGCATGAGGCAGTCTCTTGAGGGTGTTTCTGAACAGAACTGGGTACCTCCATTACCTTCAGGAGTCTATTTCCCCCCACTGCCTACACGGGGAATCTACAGAGATTAGGAAGCTGAGCTGAGGTTCTTGTTTTTGAGTACTCCTCGCAAAAGAATTTAAAAGAGACTTTTAAATATTTTAAAAGAGAAAGAAGGAAGACTTCACAGAGGACCTTCTGGGGAAAGGGAAGATCAGCAAAGCCCTCGGTGCACAGTTACCTGTTGGGGCTCAGTGTCTGGGTTGCAACTGGCTTTTTCAGATGCAAATGTACTTTTCTGAGATAAATTAAATTGCATGTGTGATAACTTTATTTTGTCCACTTCAGAAAAGATGAACACACTGACTGATGAAGTGGAGATCAGAATCTAGCCCTCAAATTTCACGAAAAAGGCTTCAAATCACTTCTGCAATGGTTTCAGCCCAGCACATATGGCAGCCTGGGGAGCAAACCCCAGGAATGAGCACTCCCTATTCATTACTAGGGACAGGACATGGAACTATGTGAATATTTTGCTGCTGCAGAATAGCAGTTACATTCAATTTTTTTGGATGTAGGGCTTTTTTTTGATGAGAAGTTGAAGAAAGAATTCCCATGGGTTATGTGGGAATTAAAGCTCCTTTTGCACTTCCCATCAGAATAAGACTCTGGACTGTTGTCAAAACATCTCTTCCTCTCTGATACGTGCTATACTACTAAGTAGCTGCTTTTTGCCCTGCTCTTCTGTAAACTTTAGCACATGCTTGCAGGTAATCCTGCTGTTGCCACTGTAAATGAAGATGCTTTAAAAGTTTTTGTTTGTTTGGTAGTACTATTATCTGTCTTTGTGTATTTTAAAACACTGGAGAGCATGGAGGTGCTGTCCCTGTTTTCTCCTCACCCTAGATTTACACCAATGTAATCTCATGGGCTGTAATTTCGATTTATGCAGCTAAGGTTAGATGCAATGTGAAGAAATTATGTAGAAACAACTGCAGACTGAAACTTGAGAGCTATTCTGCATGGGATCCCACACCAAAATAGCCTTTGTTATGAAACTACTACTGAGACCAGATCTCTGAGCTTTCTTTTTTTCAGGCAGAGGGTGATTAAATCCAAACGACTTCTTATTCCTTGAGTTTGAGACTGAAAATAAGGAAATGGATTTATTTCCAAACTAAAATGTTCACTCCATTTTACTTTTGTAAATGCTGCTTTCTGACTCCAGGTACCTCTTTTTATTTCTTATTTAGTTTTCTCAAGTCTGGGCTTGGAGCAAGGTAAATAGGGTGATGTATTACAATAAAATGAGAGGGATCAATATGAAAAGTAGTTATCATTAATATCTGAAGAAGCTATGGCTTTTCATGACCCATGGTATATTGAAATTTGTAAAACGTGTTTTATTTTTGAAAAAATACCTCCACAAAGTCTACTTTGTACACAAACTCTCACTTGGGTAGTCCTGCTGTGTTGCTACACATGCAGTTCACAGTATTTGCATTGTTCTGTAGCTGCAAAAAAGTTAAGCTTTTAAAAGTAGCCTAGATACCTGTTAAACCTGGTATTTATTTACAGATCTGATTATACAGTGTCCAAAGACAACATTCCAGGGAGGCCACAGCTGTAACACTTTAATAGCCATTGGGCAAAGGACTTCTTGACGGACTTTTTAGGGTGTATCAGCAGTCAGGTTTTAGAAGATTTAGAGGATCATTTAACAGAGAGCTTGTTTTGTGACTCTTTCCTTGCACCTCTCCTGCAGTAAGTAAAACTCACATCTCAATACTTCGTTAAGATTTTGCTTACCACTGAGTTTTCTTATGAAGGTACACGGATACAATTCTGCAGCTGAGAAAGATAGTGTGACAGACAAGTCGAGGTAACAACTCTACTAAACAGGGAAGAGCGGGCAGCCTCTGCAATAGTGCAAAAAGACATGGTTACTCTGAAATGAGAAAGTTCAGTGGCAATTTAGCTGAAGCTGTGCATCTCTTGACGAAGAAAGAGCTATGCAAGCCATACTCGGGTCACACACAGGCAGCCAGCAGTGTGCAAAGCAGTGCAGACAACCCGTGGGAGAAGCACAAGGACGGATGCATCCCCTCTGCTGCCCACGTGCCGCCACCACCCGGCGCGAGTACGAAGCACCAAAAGCTGGTGTTCATCACCTGTACAGGCAGAGACACAGCTGCAGCAACAGCACCTGGTCCTGTGGGGCACTGCTCCCAGCCCTGCGATATACCACCCAGCTCCAGCTTTGGGCTGGACTGGACGCACCGCCCACCCCTCCCCCGTCTGCCGGGGCACAGAGAACAGCACCCGCAGGCGGCCGGGAACGCACCACGACTAGCATCTCTCTCCTCATGCCATCGCTCCGCCTCCTCCAGGCACCCCCCCTCCTGGCCAATAAGAGGAGGTGCTCTTGTGACTGACAGTAGCTATGACCAGTGAGGACCGGCGCGGGATGGGAGGGGGGGAAGTGGCATCGTAGAAATAGCCGGCGGCCGGAGGGATGCCGGATAATGGGTGGGGTTAATTGCGTGCCCCGGATACTGCATTCAGTGTTGCCGCCGTCGCTGTGGGCTCGCCCTAGCTGCGGCCCGCATGAGGAGGAGCTTGTTGACGTGGTGTCGCTGCCGGTTACTGCCGACGCGGGCTCCAGGGGCAGACGCGAGGCCGCCAGAGCCATGTTGGGCAGCGGGACCAAAGCGGCCAAGCCGTCTTTCGTATCCTACGTCAGCCCTGAGGTGCGGGACTGACCGGGCGAGCGCGGCCGCTACGTGGAAAGGGGCAGCGGGACTCGCAAGGCAGGGAACTGTCAGGCTGCCGCAGCCCCGGCCCCCAGGGCAGCAGGAAGCTTTGCACCGGCCCGGCTGGGATTCTCGTCAGGGCGGTGGAAGCCGCCGGGCGGGAGCGGGGGGGATCTGCGCGGGCTCTTCTCGTTCTATTGCCGTGCTGCTGTTCCCCTTTGCCTCTCTCTCGGGTTTCGCAGTGGGAGCTTTTCGGCGGGGTGTTATGAAGGGCTTCGTGGTGCGGCAGTAGGATAGGGCCGGGCGTGTGGCTGGAGACCGGCTGGTGCGAGTGTTGCTAGGCGTGTTTTGTCGGGGGTTGAGTGTCTGTTGCCGCGAAGGTGCTTCCCCGAGAACGACGAGGAAGCCTCTTGATTGTTGCTTCTCGAGAAGGCTTTGAAAATGTCGTTAACTCGTCAGTTTTAAGCTGATTATTTTTCTAGTACCTCGTTTGAATTTCTTTTTTTGTAGCAGTGACCACATGTCACGCTGTCATTGTGACTTCGGCTTGTAAGTTGGGACTTTCCAAACTTGTTAATGGCTTTTAACATCGCTCAGTGTATGAGCTCTGTCTTTGTAAACTCCTTGTTCTGAGTTCTGTCGCTGTAAAGCTCTGGATGTTGAAGTCCTGACTGTGCATATCTTTCATATTGTTCTTTCTGTTGTCCTTTCACTTATTTATTGAAACTTATGTTGACAGTTTTATTGAAGTGGCATTAAACTCAGTTTGCTGAGGTCATGTTGTTAGCAGATGGTATTAGATCAGTATTCTTATTCAGTACTCCTTTATTCTTATTCCTGCTAGACAGCAGTTTTCTGAGACGACCAAACTTTGTGAGAACTAGCCATTGTGGGGTTGTTTTTCTTCCTCTTGATAGTTTTTGGTAAACTGTGTCAAACTGGTTCTTCTTAATTGTTTAATTCTCTTGAGAGGTTCTTAGAAAAAAAATCCCTTTATCTTGTTAATCAGCACAGAGTTTGTCACTGATAGGACCCTGGAGAATCATAGGATCGTAGGATATTCTGAGCTGGAAGGAACCTACAAGGATCATCTAGTCCAGCTCCCTACCCAGCACAGGACACCCCAAGAATCACTCTGTGTGCCTAAGAGCAACGTCTGAGCACATCTTGAACTCCCTCAGAATCTGCTGGTTTTATTTTTCACTGAACCTGAAATAGTGAGGCAGAGTTATGGCTGAAGTCAGAGATGCTGTATGAAAACTTACATCCTAATTTTGTAGCAGCAGTTCTGGGCTTAGGTGTTGTTCAGCTCTGGTGACTTGTAGTTTCATCAGTTTACTTTAAAAGTTTATCTTCCTTGTATTTCTAAGTGAAAGTGGATATAAGTAATAGGCAAAAATATATCGGGAGCCAGCAAATATGTCTCTGTGTGAAGTCAGTCTTTCACCTTATGAAAGTACATTGTGCAAATATGCAAAAAGGCATGTGCTAAAGGAACTGAGTTTTGGAAAGATAAGAACTTCACTTGTTGGACTTACTGAAAGTAAGTACATTTAAACGATCACACTGGGTGATTAAAACTTGCTAGTAAAAATGGCCATTGGGAAAAGGTACAGCATATGTAGTGCAGTAAGTTACCAAACAATGAGTACTTCACCTTTCTGTAACGACAGTAATGTAACTCTTCAGTGTGATCTTGGTGGCTCTAGGAAGAATAACAAAGGTATTTAATATGAGAAGATGAAGCTCTCAGTAAAGTATCCTGATGCACTAGAGTTTGAAGTAATTAACACTGTACGTTTTCATGCTGCTTTTAACCATCTCGAACACTTAAGTGTATGAATTTCACAGACTCTTGCAGCAGAAGCATTGACTATAGACCTGACTTCTGCCATAGAACTGATGTCTGTTTTGCACCTTCCAAACCTTGGTGAAACTGAGGTCTGGTCCCAGTAACAACTAAAGCAAGTTTAACATCTTGCTGTTTTGGGTGTTGTTCTCTTTTTTGGTAGCCTGTGACTGCCTTAATGGGATAGTCATGGAGGAAGCTGAAGACTTTAGTGGGTTTTATGAGGATTAAAAATACAATTTTGGATATATGATAAAAACCTGTGAGGCTATTTGGGAATCTGTAAAAAGCGTGTTGATCAGATATCCTAAAATAAGCAGAAATTAACATCTCAAGGAAATATATTCTGTATAAAATTGATAAAAACAACTTTCTGAACACAAAGCTCCAGTACCTGTTAACTTTCATGTAGTTGAGTTTTAAACTGGAGGTAGACTGACAGAACAGTGGAAATACTTAATCCATTTTATGTGGAACATAGTTTTGTCAGCTGGGAACTTACCTTTCCTCAAGATAGTGTAATTGCCATATACCTGGAGAAGTGTGTAGGTGACAGGTATGTTCAGTGTGATCCTTATTCTGGTAGACCCTCTCAATAGATGGGAAACAGCAGTTCAGGGACTTCATGAGCTTGAGTTTACATCTAGATAACGTTAGTGTTAATGGTGAACTTGGTGAACTTATGGAGCTTTGCCTTGAATGTTTATACTTTTGAGTTGCAGCAAGATTTTCTGTCAAAAATGAACAAAAAAATCATTGTATTTGCTGTGTAATGCAAAGCAATATAATAGTGCTATGCTGTAGTCTTCCTTGCTTGCAATCTCCAGATTCTTTGGGCCTGCCTTTGTTCACCTGGGAAGTTGTTTGCTGCTGCTGCTGCTTCTAGGTTGGGGGAATCTTACGAAAAGGAAATGTAGTAGACAGAGACAAGTTTTGTTCAAGCCCCATCTTTAGTCTGTCCTCAGATACCTGAGGGATACACTAGGTACTACTGTCCAGAAAAAGTAAAATTAAGTTAGCTTTTGGAGTGAATATGAAGAGAAACTGGAAATCTAGTCATTTTAATATATGACAAGATGAAAGTAATAAGTGATCAAAAAATCCTGTTTATTGAAAGAACAGAAGTAATTTCTGCTGTAAAACTCCAGAATGTCTGGAAAATCAGCATTTTTGACATCTGACTAAATATAACCCTGTTATGCTCAGTGTGGAACCACAGATCAATCCGTGGTCTGTTAAGAGTGAGACCGTAGGATGTTGATATTAATGACACACTTCCCCTCAGGACAGACTTGGCTACCCTGCAGGAAGTGGGGTGAATGCTAAGGTATAAAGTCAACATTTTGATGTCTCATCTTAGACTGGGAATATTTGTGGAGACATAGAAACATGAACCAGTGAATGACTTAATGATTTCTAAAGATATTTCAGAACTGAAATAATTTACAAGGCTAACAAGCGGGAGAATTTTTTCTGTAAAAATCTTAATGAGAATAAAAATGTAGATACCGAACTTGACACTTAATGTTACTTTTTGTGTGTGCATTCTTAAAAATTAAATCCTTCATTTTAATTCTTACAGGATACTTGTTCTTGTTTTTGCTCTTATGCTTTGTAAGAGTTTGTTCTGGTTTATGGTGCTTGTCCCTGAAATCACACTACTGGCCTGTGAGGATGACTTGAATACTTCTTATTTGTCTCTCAAATTGACATTTCTGTTAGTTCATAACCATTACTAATACCTGTTGCTTGTAAATTTTAGAAGAAATTTTGTGTGTTCTGTTGTGATCACTTTTAAAATACTGTGGCACTGCATCTAAATTGGGAGTGATGGTATTGAAGGGTGGTGTAAGGAACAGGAGTTAATGAAGTGGACAGCTGGGCTCTGTGCTAACATGTGGGAAGCTGCGTGTTGAAGTCAGAGGAGATGGAAAGGACAATGTAAGGAAGGAGGAAAGGATAAAAGATGAAACACGTGGAAAACATGTATTATGATTTAATGGGCTGTTAGATAATGGAGTCATGAAAGGGAGGAAAACAAGCAGTTAGATATTATTTTCAACACTGTTATTAAAGTGTAGTAAGTTTCTTCTCTGGATTGTTTGTCATAGAACATGCTATTAGAGTTGTCTGACCAAGAAGTAGTCTTTAAGAAAATACCAACTATGTGTTATGATTTGTTTCTGAATACAAAGTATATGCTGAGCATGTGCACAGGTATTTCCTCTTTTGCATGAAATTCCATTGGAGCTATTAGATAAAAGCTTGATTTATTTTACTTACGAATACTGTATTCACTTCTTGGAGCACCCAGCTAACTTGCAGATATTTCAGTGTACGGTTTGACTCTTACGACTGACAAAGATAAGTGTACAGTTAAGAAAGCTGTTAGAGCTCTGCTAGTCTTTTAGTCAAGTATAAGTAAATAAAAAAATGGATGTCCCCAGCAAGCCTCACCATGATGTAGAGCTTCCCTGAGCAAACCTTACTTGTGGAAAACTGTGTAACACTGAAATACCCTGTGTTCTTAGAGCACTACAGTTTTACTGTCAGATTTGAAAAAATGTATGTTTCAACCAGTGCTCTTGAAGCCCTGGAAGTGATAGCTGGTTCCTTCATTACTTGTATCTAACAATCTGTGTTTTCTGTTATTGGAATTGCCTCTACCACAAATGTCCAGCTATGAATAAATGGTAGCATTACTGGGGGTAAGGTACATTCAGAGTTTACAGCATATAATTTGCAGCAGCAGGCTGTATGCATGTTCCTCTGCTGAGTGTGATGAGCAACATCCAGCGTCAATAGGCTAATATACGTATTTTGCAATACTGATTAAAAAAAAAAATCCAAATTCTCTGAGAAGATTTGAAATCTGGCATGTGGGAATGTTTTTCACTTTTTACTAATTTTCTGTCTACAATCGTTTACCTCCCTCTGGAGCAGGAGTGCTCTCACTTAAGATGAGGCCCAAAGACAGAGTGCAGGAATCATTTGGGATCCCTCTACTGCCCTAATTGTCAGGAGCCTGTTAATATAATGTAACTGAACTACTTGATCTTACTGCCTTAAACTCGGCAATGCCTCATGTGGTGGCTTTTATATGCTTCAGCACTCGGAATTACTGGCTCCC
Source organism: Galbula dea (assembly GCA_013399015.1). Lineage (NCBI taxonomy): Eukaryota > Metazoa > Chordata > Aves > Piciformes > Galbulidae > Galbula > Galbula dea. The sequence continues at coordinate 91,298 of VWZX01000713.1, forward strand.
CGGACAAACCTGGGGAATATATTTTAGCCACTTAAAAAATATTTTTGGGGAAGAGCTGAATGTAGCCCATGGGTATTGCAAACTGTGCAGTTGTCCCTGTACTCTGGTAAAAACCAAGATAAGAAGAGGTGAGCCTTGCCTTAAGAAGAACAGTTTCTATACTGTGTTGTCTCACCCATCTTGAAGAGAACCTGCAGGAAGCGTAGTGTCGCCTTTCCCCAGAATTTTACGGTTTCCTAGTGCTATCATATGAAGTTGGCTTGAAATAACAAGAAGGATGATGCATTATGAGCTAGTATGGTGTGACATGTTGTCACTGTGCTGTTTTGGTATGGTTCCGTGCTCTGTATTGTTTTAACTGATAATTACAGGATGTTGCTGTATTGTCTGCCACCGTTTAATAGCCTGGACAAAGGAAGGTAGCACAACATAAGTGCACAAATGAAAAGCATCTCTGAGAAAGAAGTTTCTAAAACCTTCAGCAAAGTTGAGATCTTTGTTTCTGTTAGTTAGGAGGCAATGCATAGTTGTTTTTCCTCATTTGCATGGTGTCCTGTAGGTATCTGCTTTTAACTATTACTGATGGTAGAGTTTCCTGTGTTTCATCTTGAGTAAGAAGTGCCAAAATGCTGCTTAGGTCATTCAGAACAGGGAAACTACAGATAAAGAATTATCTGTCTAAGAGGTGTGTGTGTGGCTTTCAGTGGTTGTATGTGGAAAGTGCTTGTGTGGTTGGCTTCAGCATATAGGCATAGGTTGAAGCTTCCTGAGGTCTGAGTGTGTTCAATACCTTAAGGAAAGCAACAGACTTGCTTCTGCTGCTTCCTTTTCTTTTTCTGTGCTCATCTGACCTGTTGATGAGCCAGTTCTGTTAACAATAGGCAGTAACAACAAAACCAAATGTAGCACGAGTACGGGCTTTTCAGCTGATCTTATGAACTAAATTACCTCGCCATATAGTCAGCCAAACCCAGGGATAAAAGGAGTGGGTAGGTGAATATTGGCTGTGTGACTGATTAAAAGAGTATTGAGGAGCATGCATTTTAGTTTTAGCAGGCTCTTAAGATAGTTCTAAGATCTGTGTTGCCACTAAACTGAAATTCGTTGGAAAAGTAAAGTTGAAACAATGGAATTGTCAGCTGAACTTACAGGTTCCTACACAACTTGCACAGAGTCTCAGTGAGGTAACTTTTCTTGATAAAGATCTTTGCTATCTCTCTTTTTGAAAAGAGGAAGTACAAAATGTGACATCAGTAGAACTTAATGGATTTTAATATCCTCTTTTGGAAAATGAGTGCAGCAGCATAGATTCTTCAGCAGCATTGCTGGCTTGCATTCTAACTATCCCTAGTGCATATGTATGAAAACTGTCTTTACAATATTTGATTTTATTACAGAAATACAGATACTGACTTTCAAGCAGAACTCCTTGGGAGGCTCAGCTCTTGGAAGGTGTTGTGTTATAGGAGCTCAGCCTGTAGTGAGTGTCTGGGCTTTTGTCAAAGACTTGAAACTGGATTTTACAAGCTGATCTCAGTATTTAACTGAAGTTTCTATTCTGCTGTGATACTATTTAATTTAAATGGTAATTGCTTTCAGAAGATAACCAATTTAACTTGTAACCTAAACCCAAACCACTTGTTCAAAATTATTTGCTTCTGTGATACCTGTTATAAAAGCTGCTTTGTATTTTAACAGATGGATGTGAGCTCAAAGAAATTCTTCTGGATCAACTATTTTTTTTATGCTTGGGTCTTACCTGCCAACACTAGCATAAACTAGTACTCTTGGCAACATGGCAGCAAGTACAAACACTCAAGCAGTGTGTGTACAGTAGTTATTGCATGCCTTCTGATGCCTCCCAAAGTAAAAGTTACTGGAAAAGCACCTAGTTAGTACACTGCATTACTGTTCTGTAGCAGTGATTGTTGGCATGTAGTTCCTGAGCAAACAGTGTTGCATTTTTTTGCACACAAATAGTGGTAGTGAAAGGCATGGCTATAAAGGCACTAGTAGACCCAAAGTTTGGCTTACAGCTACCAGTCGTAAAGAGGCAATGTTGGGATGGATTTCTTCTGTGAACGCAGCAGTGTTCACCCTGAGCCACATTTGTGTAGTAACTCATTTAGCTGAGAAGCATGAACTTGGATTAAAATTTTTTGTATGACATTGACACAAAGGTGGCAAATTATGTTTTGTTGTCTGCATTAGCTGCCAGCTCCAGTTACCAATCTCTTTCTTCACACCACTGCTTTCATTTTATAATCTTTACCTCTTTTCAACCTGTCTTGAATGTCTCTGCTGTTCTCATAACATGGTTTCCTTGTGGTTTTAGTTTTGCTATGTAGCCTTCAAGCTTTTTCAGCCTTATGAGTGCTGAGAGCAAGTGTTTATATGAATGGTAAAGAGGGATTGTTTTTATGCTCTCAGACAGAGGCTTTTGCTTCTCTGTAGTAGTGCAGCAAAACTGTTACTGCTTATGTCTCCTTTTGTTTGCTTGCCTTGATTTGCAATATCTGATTTTGGATGCTGGTGACAAAACTAGGATTAGATTGCCTACTACTGTGGCCCCGTGGGGGGGAAGGAGAGGAGGAGCTTGGCATTGGGGTGTGGGTATGTGTGTTCCAGTTAACTGATAGTTTTCTACAAATATTTAAGTGCATGTGAAGCAGCTGGAACTCAAGAGGAGGAAGCTCTGAACTGGCTGAGCAGGAAGGGTGTAGCATGTCCTCCAGTTTAAGAATCTTTTGGCTGGAGATTTTAGCCCAATTGTCAGTGTCATTCTATTCAGGCTAGAATAAGTGATACTGAGAATTTAATAGGTTTGTTCTTTTTGTATCCAAACCAAAGGATATTCTGTGACTGCTTTTCCCTCTTGGCTATGAGATTCTAAAATCCCTTCCACTGTAATCTTGGTAGTACTGTTCATATAACGTTCATGCTTTGATTGCAGTAATACATGTAAGACAATCAGAAAGATACAGTAAAAGATGAAGCTTGAAACTGAAGGATACATTAGAAACAACTATTACATCATATGTAGAAGAGTTTATGAATGAGCTCTGGGATATAGTGATGTAATACTAAGTTCGTGCTTAACCAGTACTTACTTACACAACTAATGTGTTTCCTTTTTTTGTGTTCACTACTGCATGTAACTAGTACTGGGTGTCAAACCACTGACTGAATTATGTAGCTAGTAGACTACTGACCTTTAGTGAAAGGAGCACCTTGCAAATTTACTGTCCTTAACTTATGAAGTTTTTTTCTATATTTTTAATTTGCTGGTTTGTGAGAATGAGGAATTTGAGGGAGGGTGCTGTTATTTACAGCATGTGTTGAAGGTAGTCTTTGCAAAGTAACAATTGTTCTTTCTCTCTTTAGGAAATACACATAAAAGAACCCATAAAAAAGGAAGTAAATCCTCACTTATTACCAGGTCAGTTGTTTTATATTGTATTTTTATAATTAAACAATAAAACATTAATTATGTAAACAATATTTGAATATTCCCGTATTTGCAGCAAACACTTGTGTAACAGCAGTGTCCCAAGTACTGAAATAGTTGGTTTGGTGTATCAACCTACACAAGTTGAAATATTTTAAATATCTGTCTTCATAGGATGTTGAAAAACTCTACAAAAATTTCAGTTTGTAATAGAGTCCAGTGTCTTCAGGCAAGCTGAATGTGTAGAACTGTCTATGCTTCAGTGGTCTTGTTTCTTAAAAGATAAAATTGGTTGGTTTTCTGTGTGGTAACTGAATACTTAAGAGCTAGTGGAAAACTTTCTAGTTGCTTTGCTTCTGCTATGAGTTACTAAAGCCTTTTGATGCCTCATTCACTGTTACAATTTTTGCCTTTAATCACAGTTCTTTTTTTTGTCCCCAGTGTTTTCCAAGATGAGGAAAGATGACGTTACTAAGAAAAAATACAAGTAGAAGCTTAGAATCATAGAATTGTCAGAGTTGGAAGGGACCTTAAAGATCGTCTAGTTCCAGCCCTCTGTCTAGTGGGGACACCTTCCACTAGATTAGGTTGCCCAGAGCCCCATCTAGCCTTGTCTTAAAAACTTCCAGGGATAAACTAGTATTTTTATTGGGTTTTCTGTACCTTATAGGAAGGACCAAGAGTCTGGCTGATTATACGTATTAAAACCTGGTTTTACTTTCTTGAAGTTTAGTTTCTTGCTTGAAGTTCAGTTTTTGCTAATTCTAAGATTAGAACTTCATCGACTGTTATTTATGCAAACTTGTGTTTGAGAACTTTAAAATAGCCCTGGGACCTGTAAAATAAGCAGCATCTCCAGTCAAAGCTATGAAAAATGAACTATGATGAATGCGTAATAGCCAACTCACATGTTTCAACATTCTTTAAAATGAACTATGATGAATGCGTAATAGCCAACTCACATGTTTCAGCATTCTTTAAGAGTTCCAACAGTAAGGAAAATTGGAACAGTTTTCAACATGTTTATTGATTGTATAAACTATTCTTTTCTGACCTTTGGGTTTTTTGAGTACACACTTGTATGGTTGCTCTTTGCAAGCCCATATGTTGTTCTCCCACTGCTTAGAGTAGGCCATGTTACGGGTAGCTGTGGCTACAGAAGTCCTAAACATGTATGGTTGAGCGGTGTTCAGTTCATCTTGAGTAATGTTAATTACCTGGAAGGCTCTCAGTGTGGTGAGTTCAGGAGTGCCTCCTAGTCTTGTATGACAGTGATAAAGTATCTTCAGGGAAACGATTTAGAAGCTGTCAAAGTTAATGCCGAGTTTAAGATAATTCAGCTATAAATGTCAGTTATGTTGCAAGTCATTGTTTCTTTTAACCAGGTGAACTGCTGCTTTGTGAGGCAAGCAGGGTGTACAAGTATGTGCAAGAAGATGGGTCAAATCGTGGCACCTACGGGAAACTTGTATGCACAAACTTCAAGATTGCTTTCCTCGATGATGATTCTACTTCAGACGATAATGTATGAAGACAATTCTTGTAATTATGACCAAACAGGCTCTGAAGACAGTGTCTCTAAATAACCATATCTTTCCCTTGTATAAGGAAACAGAACAAATATAGTTTTATAGTTGCAATGGGTGGAGGCTAATGTTAATCAGACTGCATCTGTTTTATGCAGATCCTTTCTCATGTTCTAATCACTGTTTAAGTAAAAATTATGCAAGCCAGTATGTGGGCACTTGCATTAGACATGGTTTGTAACTCTTTATATCACTTAGTTGGTAATTTTGTGAAGTTTAAGAATGAACTATCTAGGGAATCAAATCAACGATTTGTGTCTAGTAGCAGTTGCAGATGTGTGAATGTCTAATGTAATGTTGCACAACATCTGTCTGACTTAACTTTGGGCTACATCTGCAGAACCATTTCAGAGCTGCATAAGACTGAGAAACTAAAACTCAGTGAAAATGCTCTAGATAATTGTGTGGCTCAGTAAAGCTCTGAATTGTTGAATTCAAAGTCAGTTGTTCACTGCAAAGATTTAAAAACCTAGTACTATTGAACTGGAAAATACTGAAGAAAGCAGAATCAGAATCATTACGGTTGGAAAGGACCTTCAAGATCATCTAGTCCAACCGATAGCCCTACACTACTCTTACCCCTAAATCATCCCCTGAAGAAACACATCTATCCTCTTCTTAAACCTCCAGGGATGGGGACTCCACCACCTCCCTGGGCAGCCTATTCCAATATCTCACCACTCTTTCAGTAAAGAAATTCTTCCGAATATCTAATCTAAACCTACCCTGGCACAACTTAAGCCCATTCCCTGTAGTCCTGTCACTAGTCACAAGGGAGAAGAGGCCAACACCCGCCTCCCTAGAATGACCATTCAAGTAGCTGAAGAGAGCGATAACCAAAGAGTCTCCAAATCTTAGAAGTTATTTGAATCTTGTTTCTTTTGTTTTAGATGCTCAGATTGAGTTGTCAAAGGGGAATGGTAATGCTAAATCTCTTTTTTTTTGTCTTTAAGCATCTGGAATTGTTTAGTCCATTTAGGTGATAAAAGTGAAGAAGAATCTAGTATATGGCTCTCAAGTGCAAAGTGAACTTGACAGTGCAGAGGAAAAATACCATTTGACACACATTGGTTGTAGTTGGAAGATTCTTTGGGTAAAATTTCAAAGTTTAAATGTTAAATTTAGGCTTCTGCAGCCAAATATGGATTTTTGGACCTTCTGGTAATAATTGGGATAAAGCAACAGAGCCCTTTTCACAGATGACCTGAGGTGTATGCAAAAGTTGATAGTGAACAAGCTAACTTCTGGTCCATCACTAACTTTAAATTTGGGGTTGTAGCATGCCAGGTCAACTATATTTCTCCTAACAAAAGTTTGGTATTGGCCAACTGATTCACAGTACTGCAGACCTGGAAATAACTTGAGTGAGGTTAGCTTGTCACAGCTGTCTTCATGTAAGATTTGCTGAGGTAGTGTACATCAGCCTTCTGATAGTAATATTTAAGTCATTTAAATGTGGTAATCACTCAAATCTCATTTTTAACTCCACTTGCGGACTGATAATTGAAAGGAGCTTCAAATCACTTCAAATTTGGTGAAACAGTAGATAAGGCAATTGGATTTTGTCTTCATTTTACCCACTGATAACTCCAGTTCTGATGTTGGAGTATTTTTTGAATGCTTGTTCTTTTAAGAGACTTTCTATTTCCTGCCAGGTTCCCATAGCAAGGAAACTTGTTATAAAAGAACTTGGATTATGTCAAGTTACTGTATTTCCTGTTTACTGCAGCGTTTCTCATTTGAAAAGTGACTGTCAACAGAAATACATGCTTTGAAGCTATTTGAAAAGTAAAAAAAGTTATCTACATTTCAAGCACAGCTGATACTTAAATAAAACTGGATCTGCAGTTTATAAACCATGCCTCTGTAACCTGCATCTCTCTATTTTCATAACTGTTCTTCAGCATGCTGCCTTACACAGCTTATAAGTGGTAATGCTGATATTAAAATGTCCTGAATACATCCTTTACTGGTGAGAAAGTGCTACTGCTTAGTAATGTGACGTTTCTTAGATTTTTTTTTTTCATTTCCTAGGAGCCACAATTTAAGAACAAGATTGTAGGAGAAAATGACATAACCCTGCAATGCGTAGATCAAATCTATGGAGGTAGGTCAGCCTTCTCCTCTTGGTTTAACTTGCTCCCCACTTCCAGGAGTCTTACAGGGATGGTGCTTTTTGTCTGTACACATACATCCTTTTCAGAAAACTGTTAGTTGTCACTTTGGAAACTAGTAGGAGTAGGTAGTCCAGAAAAAACAGCAGCAGTTACATCTAATGGTGAAGTAACAGATATGAGATCTGTCAGAACCCAGTCTTACTCCTCAACCTTATCAAAGCTACATTTTGATTAATTACCTTGTTGAGAGAAACAATTCCTTCAAAATGTGCAGTGTGTACTGTAAAAAGTTTCTGATTAAGATTGATGCACAACTGCTTTCCAGTTTATCAACTGTCTATGTACATGTACTAAATTCCCAAACAGTGTTTTGTTTGTCTAAGGGAACTTTGTTTTATGAGGTTTATGATGTTTTCAGAATATCAAAGGAGAAAGAAAACAAGGTTTTAATTTACAAGTAAATTAATCATTGTTTTGCAACAGGGCTTACATTTGTGCCTGTACTGCTAAAAAAGGTAAACAAGAAGGGAGCTGGTAGTTTTTAAGTAGTGGGGAAGGCATCATTGAGAATCCTGACCTTGGATTACTGTTGGAGTATTCAGAGAATTTATGAATGGTGATGCAGGTTCGTGACAGAATGGACTAGGGGAGACTGTTGGAAGCTGGTTATGAGACACTATTTAGTTGCATATAAAATTATCTATCTGGCAGCACTTGACATTGTGAAACAGTACACCCTCAAACAAGGGCTCTGTTGGGGACTTTATGGTGGTTAAAAAAAAATTTTAAAAAATTAGGAACTTAGGTGTTTGGGGACTTTTTCTCAGGCAGAACTACTAAAGTATGTTCTTCATGCTTTGCAGAACTTTGAACTTGCTGTGCAGTCAGAATACGCACAGAAATAATGACTGAGCATCTGGCTTCCTGCAAGTTTCGTTTCTACCTTGCAGGAAGCAATTTGAGTGGGTTTAAAAGAAAAAAAAGTACATTAGCACAAGAGCTTGCCAGTCTGTGTTGTAGGCTATTTGCTTTACCTTGCTCAACTGTGGGCTTCAATTAGTTTTTGAGAATTTTGAGAAGTCAGTTGGGGATAGATTTATCAATTGATGGCAAAGTTCTTTTTAATATTTACTTAAATATTTACTTGCAGTTTATGATGAGAAAAAGAAACTTCTAACTGGACAACTGAGAAAATACCCAGAGAAACTAATTATCTACTGTAAAGATCTTAGAGTATTTCATTTCTGCCTGAGATACACAAAAGAAGAGGAAGTGAAAAGAGTAAGTTTAGAAACTTTTTTTTTTTTAGGCTTAGTGTTGGGTCTTTAGTTGTGGGGGTGGAAGAATGATGAAGTGCACCCTGAGAGATCCCTTAAGCTTGAAATGTTTTCTGATCATTCCCAATTGAGAAAGTAGAAGACTTTGATTTCTAGCTAAGCTTACTCATTAAACATGGTTATATATAGTAGTTAAAAAGATCAGGTGCACTGGGTCTGAAGAAAACTGGAGCTTTAGAGTACTACATGAAATCACCTTCAGCTCAGGTAAACTTGTAAAGCTTTTCTGTTTGTGATATACAATTTTATTACATTTTAGACTTCAGCCTTTTTCATACGAAAGTAGTTACTTTCCTGATAAGTTGACTTCTTTTGACAGGTTAATCTGAACTCCAAACTAGGAGTCTGCTACTGTTATTTAAATAGTAAGAGTTCTTCTAGGAGGTGGTTGTGTTTAACGTTTCTCATTAAGTCACACAGGTATAGTGCCTTGTAGATGATGGAGAAACTTGTTTTTTTTAAAAAAAAGCTTTGCACTGACTGTGTTTAGTCTATATTTGGGTGTTAATTCTTGGTCCTTTCCTAGATCGTCAGTGGTATAATTCATCATAGCCAGACTTCTAAGCTGCTTAAACGCTTGTTTCTATTCTCTTATGCATCAGCTGCCCCAAACACCACAGGTAAATGGCTTTCTATTTTTGATTTGTTGCATATTATTAGTTCCTTAAGCAGTGTGACACTTAGTAGGTGAGCTTGTGCTCATCATACGACTCTGCCCTGCTGGCAGACGGTGTCAGAGGATCCGTTTTTTGCTAGTTATACATTAAGACTTGTTGCTAAAAATCTAAATCTAATAAAAATTGCCTGCCATTGGTTTGTGTCCTTCAGTGTAGTTGTCCAGAAATTTTCCAAGCAAGAGTAGGATCAATGAATTGAAAACTTACTGTGATCAATATGTGCAAATACTTTGAATGTACTGCTAACTAAAGTGCTCTCATCTAGAAAACATTTTGCTTATTTTATCAACGTTTTTTCTGTAGTATTTGCAGTGAACGAAACTTCTTCCTCTTAATTCTTAATTATGTGTTATATATAATTATATATTACTTTTTTCAGTGGCATCTGACAAAGCGTTTGCCCTTTTGCTGCTATTTGCAAATGATCTGCTTTCCCCAGGCAGCTGCAAAAAACACCCCAGAGGTTTGCTTAGCAAGATTCCGGTAGACATCTGACTTCCTCTTATAGCTAACTTATTACATAATCTTCCCATTTGATCAAACGTAACTGAATCATACAGTAAGATGCAAAATTCAAGATAAAAAGTTGTCAGTGCAGTTTCTTGCATTTCCTAGTTCAGACTTCAATTGAATTAGGAATGTGATTCTTAGCACAACAGGAATGACTATTTGTTTGACAGAGGGAAGTTTTGATATACTCAATATATTAATTGGACATATATCAAAGAATTACATAATCTATGAGGTTAGAAGAAACCTTTGGAGATCTTGTCATGTTCCTGTCCATTTGCCCCTGTTTAGAGTAGAGTTAACTACAGCAAGCTTACCAGGGTCAGATTCAATTGGGATTTAAATATCTCTAATGTTTGAGACTCCACAGCCTTTCTGGGTGGCCAACTTTGTTGCTTGACTGTCCTCCTAGCAAAAAAGTTTTTTGTTATGCTTAAATGGGATTTGCTGTAGTTCAGCTTGTGAGCCACTGCCTTTTGTCATGTCACTGGATACCACTGGGCCTAGACCCCTCTTAATTCCTCTCCTACTTCCACCCCCAATCAGATACTGATAGGGACTGAAAAGATTTCTTGCTTCTCTGTGCCCGTGCGCAGCATTCTGGGGCTTATTCTGGATGTGAGGACAGGCTCAACTATATGGAAGTTTCATACGGACTGATTAGTTTCTGTAGGAGAAACTATTCCTGAAATTATTGGTTAAAGCAGTATTTGACAGAAAATGTGCTGTTAAATCTGGCACAGAAACAGTGTGGTATACAAAGGTATTTTATCTTAGACTCGAGGCTTTCTGTACACGAGAGGTTTGCTTACTTACCTTAATGAAAACTAACTTTTCAGTTTGAGAATGCTGTCATCTTAGAGTTTCTGATAGTCTGCAAAGTTAACGTTATTGATGTCTGACAGATAGAAGAGACCAAACTGTGATGTTTGATACTCTTGAGGACTGGCGTGATGAGTTGGAGCGGACCAAAGGGAATGTGAAATACAAAGCAGTGACTACCAATGAAGGCTACAAAGTCTCTGAAAAGTAAGTTTGCCCTGGTTAATAGTGACGTTTGGATATGCGCCTCGTTAAGATTTGTAAAAATCAATGCTACCTTTAATGCTTAGCATTATGCAGTTCTTCAGGATTTTTTAGGTTTTGGTTTCCATTTTGACTTATGATACTTCAATTTGGGATCTCGAGAGGTCATCTTACACAACCTCTGCTCAAGCAGGGCTAACTTCGATATTGGGTCAGGCTACTCAGGACCTTGGTCAGTCAATCTTTGAATATGCCTTGGGGTAGAAAATGCCACCTTGAAATGGAATGGAAAGTATGTAGATCTCGTAGCTACACTTTCATCATGCTTACTGGTTAGGATGACATTTTTTCAGTCCTGTACCTTTATCTGCTGAAATTTCAAGTTACATGTACTTGAGATTTTCTTTTGTTTTATCTGGAGGGCTGGATGGAGAAAGTCATTGGTTTAAAGTATGTCTTCAGAATGTGCTGATGGAAGTTGTTGTTATATTGCCCTTAGAGAGGTTAGAAATGTATGCTTGTAACAGTTTGCGCAGCATCTATTGGTGAATCCTTTAGGATATACACAAGACTATGTACTGCTGTTTTTTTAATAGTCAAATCCTGAATGGTTTCACAGACCTTGGGAACAAACACCAATTTTCAAAGAAGTCTTAACTATTTATTCTAGAACTGTCTTGAGACATGCAAGCTGAGGTTAAATATTTCTTTGTTTCTGTGTCTTTAACATAAACAGTATTGACTGATACTGGAAATTCTTGATATACTAGGTGAATTGTGATGTTAACTGCTTACAAGGCATGGAAGCAGAACTACTTATCTAGTACTACAAGGGTATCTTTTGAAACAATGAAGAGTGAGGGAACCAAGATAGTCTTAACAATTAGTCTTTGATTTTATAGTTAAATGTAGAACTTGATTACAGACTTGGAAAGGCAGGGGAACGTTGCAATGTAAGTAATGAAGAGCTCAAGATTGGAAGAAAATACCTTGTCTGGCTGAAAATAAAGGGATGGTGTTAAGGACAATATGATTGTCTAGTAGGAAAGATTACTCTAGCACTAAAAGTTAGTATGTAATTACCAAGTGGGCTAGAACACTTGCCATCATTGAAGGGAGCTTGGAGACTGTTCTTTGTTTAGTTTTTCTAAGTGCAATAACTTTTTTTTTCCTTAGGCTGCCTTTGTATTTCGTTGTTCCCATATGTGTTTCTGAAGAGAGTATCTTGAAGTATGAAGGTAGAGGCATTCCTGTAAGTTTATATGCGTGGCTGAGGATAAAAAATCACATTGAAAAGACAAAATTTCAACTGGCATTCCAGATGTTACTGTGTATTATTTTTCAGAACTTTTAGCAGCTTGCATCTACAGCTTTGCATGTGTACCTAGTCAGATATAAAAGGGGAAACAGGTGTTGAAAGGAGAAGTGCTCATAGTATTCTGTGTTTCCCTAAACAGTGTAAAGTAAAATATATTATGTATGGTTCACTACCCCCATTTAGCTCTCAGATGTCTTATGTCCTGCTGTCTACATACATTACTAGTCTATCTATCCATCAGCCTGCTTTTCATGAGATTGAGTGTTGACCAGCATTGAGCTGGGGCAGGATGGTGGGCTTGAAACACTATTTGGATATTGAGGTAAAGACCGTGCATGTACAGGTGTGGCATTACAGCCTGGTTTGCTGTGTGGAAGAAATGCAAGCCAATTTAGTGACTACCTCCAATTACCTGGCTTGTGTGCTGGTAAGTAGTATGGTTGTGATGGTGCAGTGTTTCTACAGAGCCAAGTAGCGTAACTGGTAAAACTAGTTCTACCAGTTTCAACAGAAAATGAAGTTAAATATACTGTATTGTGCCCTGTAGAAGCTGGCTTTGGCTTCGGCTTCCTACCCTTTACCAGGGTTAAAGAACCAGTAAGACAGAATAAATAGAAACAACGAGCAAAGTAACCTCACAAGATCATACCTTAGTTGCTGCATGTCCACGAAATTTGCCAAGGAAAAGCATTTCCTTCATGCCCTTACATTAATTGGTCTGTGGAGAAGATAGTACTGTCCTGCCTAATTTTTCCTTTCAGAATGTGAAGTTCAAAGTAGTTTGATTCACTTTTTCTCAGATAGTTCACTAGACAAGTTATAGTGGCTGCAGGAAGGGTCAAAAGCCATTTCTAGAAACAGAAGTGATTTTTTTTTAATTGTCTTGCATTTGTAGAATCATAGAATAGTTTAGGGTGGAAGGGATGGTTAGAGTTTGTCTAGTCTAAACCACATCCCCCACCCTGCTGCAGTGAGCAAGGACATTTTCAGCTAGATCACGTTTATGGAGCCCTGTCTAAGCTGACCATGAATGTTCACAGGAATGGGACATCTACCATCTCTGTGGGCAATTTGTGCCAGTGTTTCACCACTTATTGTAAACAGTATATTACTTACATCTAGTCTGAATCTACACTCTTTTACTTTAAAACCACTACCCTTTGTCCTTTTGGAAGAGGCCGTACTAAAAAGTCTATCCCAAGACTAGGCTATAAAGTCTATCTGTTGTAACAAAGGCTATAATAAGGGTCTCCCTGGAGCCATCCCTTCTCCACGCTGAACAGCCCTAACACTCAACCTGTCCTCATAGGAGAGGACAATGTAGTCATTTTTCTCTGACAGTTGTAAGGTTTCTGCATCTTTCAGAGGTGTGCCTCTTAGGTAGTGTAGATTGATAGCGGAACTTAAACTTCCTGATTTGACTTGTAATATTCCTGACAAGAATGGTTCTTACTCCCAGTTTCCAAGCAAGTTTAAAGATCAGCTTGAGAGCTTCAAATATCAGGTGTGAGTCAAGAAGTTATGCATAAGGGAAGTAAAAGGCTTTGAGGATTGAATTGCTACAAGGCATGCCTGTAACTGCAATCCAGTATAGTTGTGAGTTTTTGTTTAATACTGTATTTCATATGCCTAGAAGATGCTTTACACATATCTCACTGGGAAAGACATGAATGACAGAGTATCTACTCTTGAGTTCTCAGGGCTGAACTGTAAGAAAAACACTACTGTAGTTGTGTGGAGACACTGATGGCTAGTATAGAGGAGTTACTTAGAGCTGTCCCACAGCATTCTCCTAGAGAAGCTGGCTGCTCGTGGCTTGTCTGAGCACACGCTTGGCTGGATAAAAAATTGGTTGGATGGCCGAGTCCAGAGGGTTGTGCTCAATGGAGTCAAGTCCGGTTGGCAGCCGGTCACAAGCGGTGTCCCTTAGGGGTCAGTGCTGGGGCCTCTCTTGTTCAACATCTTTATTGATTACTTGGACGAGGGGATAGAGTACACCCTTAGTAAGTTTGCAGATGACACTAAGCTGGGTGGGAGTGTCAATCTGCTTGAGGGTAGGGAGGCTCTGCAGAGGGACCTTGACAGGTTGGATCGATGGGCAGGGGCCAGTGGGATGAGTTTTAATAAGGCTAAGTGTAAAGTCCTGCATTTTGGTCGTAACAACCCCCAGCAGNAGAGGCTTAGGGAGTTGGGGTTGTTTAGCGTGGAGAAGAGGAGGCTGAGGGGAGACCTTATCACTCTCTTCAGCTACTTGAAAGGCTATTCTAGGGAGGTGGGTGTTGGCCTCTTCTCCTTTGTGACTAGTGACAGGACTAGAGGAAATGGGCTTAAGTTGTGCCAGGGTAGGTTTACATTAGATATTCAGAAGAATTTCTTTACTGAAAGAGTGGTTAGATATTGGAATAGGCTGCCCAGGGAGGTGGTGGAGTCCCCATCCCTGGAGGTTTTTAAGAAGAGGATAGATGTATTTCTTCAGGGGATGATTTAGGGGTAAGAGTAGTGTAGGGCTGTCGGCTGGACTAGATGATCTTGAAGGTCCTTTCCAACCGTGATTATTCTGTGATTCTGTGATTTTTTGATAATTTTTTTTACCTGTGAGGGCCATTGAGAAAGTGATGTTCTGATATAATCTGACATTTTGTTTTTTTCCTTGTGCCTGTCTAAAGCTTAACTTAAAACTTGCAAGTGATTACACAGGGTACTGAGGCATGTAGTTTTGGTGTAGATATAAAAGTTTTGCTTCTGCTGGTAGGTTTGTTGACTACATGAAAAAATCAGTGAAAGACAGCATAATTTCTTGTAATTACTCAGTCAGTTACGTGCATGCTTCTTACAGGATGATTTACGAGTTTTTATGACCTGATAAATGTCTTTCTGCAGATTTGGTGCTGGTCTTGCCATAATGGTGCTGCTCTTCTCAAAATGTCTGCATTTCCCAAAGAACAGGATGACATCGCTTCGCAAACGCAAAAGGCCTTCTTGGATGGGTCAGTAATAGCTATTCTGTCCACAACACTTTGCTTGGTATGGACCTTGCATCTCTTTTTCCATATATCCTATATCTTTAATCTTGCATGCTTCAGGAAACAAATTCTAGATGTAAGAGTAGTTTTCTGTAGTGGAATGGGATTAAGCCCTTGGCCTAAACAGCACTGGTCAGTTGTGCAAGACTCTTAACATCACTGAAGGTGCATTTGCAGAAATACATACACGTAAGATGAGTGTCTGTAGAAACTGTGGTGTGTTATTAGGTAAAAGCACCAAAGTCTGTAGGTCTCAAGTACAGTTAAAGAATTAGCTGATGGGCTTAATTGGGGCTTAATTGTGTTAGTGAGTAGAGAAATCTAGGCTCCATCTTTAAACATGGATTTGCAAGCTGACTTTTAAATATCTCTGAACTCTGCCATATGAAAACCACATTTTTGTGCTTAAACAACATCAGATAAAGTAACCTAAAATGACTGAGACCATCTAGCAGTTTGCTACTGCTGTTCCCAGATGCCATGGCAGACAGCACTTTGTTTCAGCTGAGGTAGTGAGCTGAATTAGCTCAGCAGCCTAAAAAATGCTGAAGTTAACATTAAAGGGAGGAGCACAGCTGCCTGAATGAGATTTAGGACAGTTACTTGTTGCCCTTTTTTCTTCCAGCTTGCATTTAATCTATTGGGTGTCCTGGAGAGAAATTCTCTTTACAGCAAGCTATTAGGTCAGACTACTATGTACAGTTTGTACTGCTTCAGTGCTAGCTCCTTTCTCCTTATGCATGGAGAATCTGCCAATCACACAGAATTAACAAACCTCTTTTGTTTATAAAACTATGCTTTCATGGAAAAGGCTTTTGACCCTTCCTGCAGGTTCTCTAATGCTTCTCCCCTGAAATAGGGAAGTTTACATGACTTGAGCTTCTTTTTAGTGCCATTTCATAATGTGAAAGTAAGTAAATCTGTACAAAAAGTAAAAACTTTAAAAAAAAAAAAAAAAAGCTGTAACAAGGTATCAACCGATATTTTGGTCCCTTGTCTGGGTCCAACTGAACTTGGGGCAGTATTGGTGGTTTTCTTTGCTATAGAGTACCGGTGATTAAACACTAATATTTAAAAATATAGATATTGATGGTCCCTAAGGGTGTGTTAATGTGCCATGGTAATAATCTGAACACATAGAAGATGTTTACAATTAACAGCTTCTTTTATTGAAAAAGCTGTTCAGAGCCAGATCTTCTAGCACCAATTGTTTACTACAGTTTGGAAGACATAATTGACAAATTATTGCTTTTCCTCAGTTCTTTTACATGATGCATCTTCTGGTAGGTCTAGTAACCTGCACTTCTGATGTGGATGCCTGTAGTTCTCACTTACAAGTAGGCTTCTGTGCTACAGCATACAGGAAACAAAAGTACACTGTCCTATCTGGACAAGTGCCTGCAGTGCTTCTGAAGTATGAGCTAGAGCACCTTTTCCCAAATCTTCACAAAATCCAGCATGACAATAGAGGTGCTTACTAAGGTGATGTTCATCTGATCTCTGGAGCCTGAATGAGAGGGGATGCTCTGGGCACAAACCGAAGCTTCGTTTGGCCTGGTATTTTTTCCTCTTCTAGGGAAAAATCAGCAGATATATAAAGAAGTACAAGGCAGGTACACTGTCTTGTTTGAATTCACAGAATCACAGAATAATCACTGTTGGAAAGGACCCTCCAGATCATCTAGTCCAACCGATAACCCTACACTACTCTTACCCCTAAATCATCCCCTGAAGAACCACATCTATCCTCTTCTTAAAAACC